>CM040242.1:176667273-177067273 GCA_022545495.1 Chrysanthemum lavandulifolium | reverse complement strand
ACGCTCTTTCTAGGACCGCAAGTTCATCAATCACCCCGTGGTATTTTCTCGAGTCACCCAAATATGCCCTTGAATTGTTAAACAAATTTGGAATGAAAACTCGTGATACTTATGCCACACCAATGACTCATACCAAGAAGTTAGATGTCGATTTACATGGAAATTAGTTGACCCCACCAAATACCAAGTATTATTGGGTCCTCATGTATCTAACAAATAGCGACTGATATTGTCTTTGCCGCTTATCTATGCTCCCGCTATCGTCCGCGACCAATCGAAACCCACCTCTCGAGGCTAAAAGAATCCTCCGATACATCAAGGGAACCATTAATTTGGGATCCGTATCCGAAGGATTCGGTTTTGAACTAATAGCTTTTTCGACGCCGATCACGCAGGATGCTTAGACTCAAGGAAAAGTACTTCAGAGCTCTACAATTTCTGATAAACCGTGTCTTGGCAATCAAAGAAGCAGATTGTACATCATCGCCATCAATCAAGGTAATATGTAGCCATGTCCGCTGTTGTGCTCAAGTCATTTGGATGAGAACACAACTCAAAGACTATGGTTACGTATTTGATGTAATCCCGATGTATCGCGACAATCGGAGTGCCATTGCAATCTCGCAACCTGGCTCAAAGACTCAAATCAAAGCACATCGATCCACGCTATCATTTCATCAAGGACCATGTGGAATGTGGTACCGTTGAATTATACTTTATGGTACCGAATACCAATGCGATCCGCTCACCAAAGCCTTGCCTCCCGCTAGGTTTAATGAGTTGGTCCACCGAATTGGTATGAGGTGTTTGACTCAAGAGGAATTGATGACCTCTTAAAACAATTTTAAAACCCGTCAAACACCAAAACATCTTTTGTAAATAAATTTTCAAAACAAAATACAAAAATATAAAATCCGATAAAACAACAAAATATTCTTCCAATCTATATTTCTTTCAACATGGCAAGTACATTTTTCCCACAACACTTTTATCTTTCAAAATTCAAGATTTTTCCGATCAAGTGTTGAGGGGAGAAAATAATCCATTAACTGCTTCAAAACATCTCGTACTTGCATGTTATCACATCTCGTTGATTCTTTTACAAATGGTGGTACATTTCGGTTCATAGACACCCTGACTTTAATTAATAACCTTTCATTATTTTCTCAAGTCGAGGGGAGTGTCACAAGTTTCTTTCTAAAATCTTCATTTGGTAACCAAAATTGGAAGTTAAAAGGCTTTGATGAAAATGGAAAAGGTGGAGGGACCAAACTGCCAAAACTTAAAGTTATTTTAAATAAAACCTCCACCTAACTTAACTCTTCACATTTATTACTATCAACCAAACATATCCTACGATAAGAATCAATCTTCAAACCGTGTTTTGGATCATCATCTTGTAAGTTGTTTCATAATCTTAACATGTTTTCAAACACCGGTTTTGATTTTTACGTGAATCCAACGGTCAAAGATGTATAATCTTGGTTTTGTGTTCTACGATATGCGTATGAACACATAATCAAGATTGTGTGTTTGTGGTTAAAAGATTGTTTCAAAACGTGTTTTTAGCATCAATGATAATATCTTTATCCTCAAATCTTACCCGTAAACATGAATTGATTGATTTTGAAACTTAGGTTTATGCGTCGATTTGGGTTCTTCCAAATGTGAAGTGTTTTGGTCTAAATATTGTTGGGTTATGTTCATATGATGTTGAATTAATCATATCCTTGCTCTATAACTACCCGTAAACACCGATTAATCATCATTTCAAATTAGGGTTTAAGGTTCATAAGTTTGGGTATTTTTGATTCACCATGAGTTAGATGTTAATACTTGGTATATAAGCTCATACAACTCTCTTGAACTACCGTAATAAGTTTGGTGCAAATCCTATGGTTAGAAAACTTACGCGAATTCATAACCCTTAGGGTTTTGACTTACGCGATGACTTTCTACGCTTAACCGCATATGAATGATTCATACCATGTTTTGTTGATAAAATGAATGATATGTGTTTAACTTTGATGATATGATGTTTTATTTCGTGCTTGCTACACGTAATATTCGTAATCAAGGTGGTTATTAATTCACGATAAGGATCACCCACGCGTAGCTTGTTATGCGTGAAGACTTGTCTTACGCGTAGCTTCTACGCTAAGGTTCTACAATGGACCACGCAGATCCCGTGAAGGATATGCGTGAACAAGGACCCCTACGCTTAAGGTCAACTTCACGAGTAGCCTTACGCTGTAAGGATAATATATGCCTCACGCATAAGCTCTACGCATAATGTCTCTTTTCCCACGCTGTAACATTTCTTACGCCAGAAGATAGATTCTACGCGTAAGTCTACGCCTAAGCATATATCATACCCGCTCACGCATAACTTTGCCAAAACTACGCTTAACCTCGGATTGACCTTCATGATGAATTGTTACTTGTACAAACTTGTAAATAAACTAATCATATCATCACGAATCCAAAATGTCACTAATAAACTTAAATCGCTTGATATGTTGTGAACAATAAGTGATAAAATAAACTTTAAAACTTAAAGTTAACTAACTCACGAAACATTTCACGATAGCATTGAACTATTGAACATACAAGTGACTTAGGACTCAGAACAATCATTATCACTATACATTCAATAACTAGACAATAAGACCTTCGTTGACTAACATTATGTCTTTCGATATGTTGGTTCTTTGGCTAATGTTATTTCGCATCACGACATGGTCGAACAAATGAATGTGGATGCACCAAGTTCTCCATTGTCGATATCTATCCTCATGGCTATCCAATGAAGATAGGAAAGAATAACCTCCGTGTTGACTTTGACACCCTTACTTGCTCGAATCTTCATGTCTTATTGCTATCGATATTCGAGGACTCATCCAGACGTAACATGCTTACTCACTCGCAACCATTCCCGAGATCTACATCCAACAGCCTCGAACACTATGGAAAGGGTCAAGGAAGGATCACGTGATGTTGACTCAAACCACAAACAAGTCACTATTACACCGCAGATTTAAGGGTCGCTCTCCTTATTCCTCAAGTCAATCCAACCAAACTTTATGCCACACCGTCAAGAGTTAACTCTCCAATTCTTAATCAATATCGGTTATGATGAGGCTACAGGAGTAATCACCAAGCACTCTCATGTAGAGCTTAAGAGTATTCCTCAACCATGGAGAACACTCTACATGATCATCACCAAGTCTGCTTTCGGTCGTGATAGCGGCTATGAGCATCCTAAGCTCATAGAACCGCAAATATTTTGGGCATTCACAACATGAAACACATCGCTATCGAGGCTCGATTTGGGATGACATGATGTCATTTCTCAACAAACTTGGCTCAAAGATTCCTACATCGATATACTAAACTGTTGATACAGAGAGCACTTGGACTTCATCCCGATATTCCCAAGAGGCTCAATGACCCCGACAATCACGACATGTTGACGGAACCTATTCTCTCTCGCCGTAATCAAGGAAACGCCCACAAAGAAACAAGGTGTCAGGTCACGATTTCTTCTAATCAAGATGTCGAAAGCTCAAACGTATAAGAGATATCCGAAGCGCTAGACAAGGCAAAGTTGGTCATCTTGATTTAAAAATCTTCCGAACACCCGTCAGAGAACCGTAAGAGGAAGTGCAGAAGCACAACAAGTTCTCGTGAGTCAAAGGAAGGTTCCTAAAAGGAAAGCTCCTTCTAAAAGGATTGTTCCCATAAAGGAAGCCGAACCTATTCCCACACTTGAACCTCAAAGACAACTTAGGGATGAGAGCTCAAGATACCGAGATGATGAAGAGGTTCATTACTCGCAATCGCAACCAAACACCGCCTCAAAGACAAAACCTCCAAGTCCTCCAAATTGCCCAAGAAAAGGGAAGACTCACTATTGTACCTTATGATGAGAGCTCAAGAAGAAGACGAAGAGCAATTGATAAATCATACAGAAAAAGTTTCACAACGTCCGACACACTCAAAAGGTCACCGAATTTGCTAAAGATCAAATGGGTGGCCCCGAGGATCAAGTGGTGTCGCCCACCTCTCCGTGATCCCGATGCGTTAATCAACCCGATAAGGGATCCGTGCCACCACTCTTCCGCAACAACAACCGCCTGTTGAAGACACCATTGTGTATGATTTTGAGAAGGTGAAACCGAGAAAGAAAAGTCTAAGGATGACGAGGATGATTATACAAAGTTTCTTCTAGACAAATTCAACTCACTCAAAGGAGAAAACCTCGAACTCCTAAGGACATGAAGTCTCCTCATGTCTCCTCATCATCGGACTCTTCATCTCATTCATCACCACCACCATCAACTAAGTCAACCGATCATCATCCAAATCCGAAGAAACCACCTAAATCTTGGATTTCTCAAACACATGCAAGAATTGTGAAAGTCACAAACAAGTTAGAAAGAAGGACATGCTTCAAAGAAAACTTAATTGGTATGTCAACAAATGCAAGACTTACATGATGAGAATGACGAGATGGAAAAGATAGGAAAGCTATTCAGAATTCATGAGAAGTCATCGCAAGAGGAACTAAATGAAATGATTGAAGGTTACACTCAAAAGTACCTTCGTGATATCGCTCCAAAAGTCCAAAAGGAACCGGAGAAGTCGAAGAGAACAAACCCACAAGTTTCTTCTCGACATCGCCCCAGCAGACAAAAGAAGTATTTTCCGCATAACTCACCCCTAACATCGTAGCATTGGTCAAACATACAATGGCAAAAGAAGTCGATCTCTCGAACTGAAAGCTAATCGCTAAACTTGTGATGCAAATGTCAAAGAGATCCGAACGCTTACTCGATGAAGCTAAATTTTTCAAATTCTACTTGACTATCAACTCGCATCATCATGCAAGGAGTCACCATTCAATCCAAACGACCAAGAGATGACGATGATAAGGATAAGGACTCGCACCTAAACGCCGTAAGCAGCCCCGTCAATCTACATCTATGCCACCTCCACATCGGACTTCTTCTCAACATAAGTCTCCATCACCTCGGTCTTCATCGATAAACCCTGGACGATTCCGAGTTACCACCCCGACTCATAAAACAGTGACTACTTTGAGTACACGGGTGGTGACGATGAAGAGGTCCTTGAGCCCCGACAACAACCCACCTCACCTAAACAAGTGCAGAAACCACAATCATCATCAAAACCTTCAAAATGTAAGAAGAAAACGACTCAATGACGCCGATCATGGCTTGATGACGATAAACCGCAGAATTTGATTGGTTTGCTACTCTTGTTAACGACACTCCCTACCCCAAGAAGGTCAAGAATTGGTAGACGGTAGTACCTTGAGCATGCAAAATCTTGCAAGAAAGATTCCGTGTGAAGAAGATGACGAACCGAGTTGAAGCGCATCAAGAATGACGATTCCTTCTTTTGAAAAACAAATCGAAAGTGCAATCGAGGTTGAATATCACCTTGAAAACATTGCTCGAGCCATGTCTAACAACATGGATTGGCTCAACCTGTAAGCAAACATCGACTTCACTAAACGGAACAACCCTCCATATTACATCGATCGACCAAACCTCTACCTACAATCGCCAACCGATGAACCAAGGATTCCTTCGATATTTCTTCAACACAGACTGAATTTCTTCTCCATGGTGGCGATGGTTCACGAAAATACGCTACATCATTGACTCTTCCATTCCCAAATGCTATTTACTCAAACCGATAGCTATCGAGGAACGTGCAAATCACTTGTTTTCGACAACGCAAGCATACGACCAAGATGCATTGTATGGGATTCATCATTGGCCCGAGCGCCAAGAATCTACTACGTGTCGCCGTTCAAGTCTCAACATGAAGTGTATTGCTCAAAGGACATCGTGGCCATCAAACACATTGATCTCAAGTCTAAGTGGACTACACATTCTTGAAGAATATCATAGTCAAACGACAAGATGAACAGACTATGAATTCTCGAGGTCGACTTTGAGAACTTGTCACCAACGACATCAAGACATGTATCTTGCCAAAGTACGTGGTCGATGAGACAATTCTCGACCAAATTCAACGTGAATTCATCAAGTCGGCTTCATCTTCATTAGACGATTGATCAAAGAACGGTCAAGATATCCGGATGGTCGTTGAATCATATCGTAAACGTAAACTTCACTCCACCACGCCTGATCTTCCCGACATCAACCACTCAAACAACTTACGCCATCAAGAAACCTTTCGGCATTGTTTACCGCAGTGAACTTCGCAGAACCGCTTAATGGCGGTAGTGAGCTCCATAAATTCGGGATCATACCTTGAAGATGGTTAGGGATGGATTGGCGCATGATTGAAGGATATACGCTTGAAGGTCGGGAATCCTAAGCACCGGAACTCTCGTGATAGAAGGGATGTGAGAAGGATCATCACCATGATTGATGAACGGTTGTTCGTAAGGGATCGCCTGACGCTTGAGAGCTATGTTGGTGGTAGACCCAGATAAACATCACCGGCTTTCAACGCCTGCATGCACTCGGGAACATCACCGCACTTCCGGTACCCTTGAATTGTTTCCTTCATATGATTTTGGATGAATGATTATATATGTGAATGGCTTGTGCACACATAACAAAGTACAACCCGTAATTGTCAAGAAAGGACCCCGTGGTACGCCTCGCCACAATCCTTATAAAAGGAGCGAAAGCTTTTATTTTGAGTAAAACCTATCAAACCTTTCATTTTTCAAGGTTTTGCTCAAAAAGACAAGTACTTCCCCATATGATTTCAAAACCTCAACCGCTTATATCACTAGTCGAGGGGAGTATTTGATGAAAACTTTGTTCACAAATTGTTCACAAGTGGTCACTCTTCCCGCAACACTCAAAATGGTCATATTTATTCTCAAACCGCTCAAAATAACATTTTATATGCCATTTTGAGGGGAGAAAATTGTGTGATAAGAAATATGTTGTACAAAATGCAAATGAATCCGTGTACCTCGTGACTTAACCTACGAATTGACGGTACTAAACTGTTAGTAACTCGAAAAGACTTGTCCCGGACGGGTAATAATTT
Organism: Chrysanthemum lavandulifolium; assembly: GCA_022545495.1. Taxonomy (NCBI): domain Eukaryota; kingdom Viridiplantae; phylum Streptophyta; class Magnoliopsida; order Asterales; family Asteraceae; genus Chrysanthemum; species Chrysanthemum lavandulifolium. The sequence goes on along the minus strand of CM040242.1, from coordinate 177,060,208 downwards.
CAAGCTAGTTCGCTAGTGATGTAAACGTGTCTCGCAAAGGACTTGTCCAAGTAGAAAGTACCATTCGAGAAACTTTTGATAGACATGAACTCGACGGGTTTGACAACCTTCCAAGGTTTGTCTACACCTTCAAGGTAGTTATTAGAGCTAGTTGTCACCTAAAAGTCGACAATGTATCTCTTTAACTATTCAACGAACCGTGTCTCGCGGGGATTGTCTATCTTCAGTGAATCAATTCAAAAGTGCGCTTTTTCCTCACCGTGCATTTAACCATTAAAACTATTAAGCACATGTGAGGGGAGTATTTATGCAAAACTTATCTCTCACCGTGGTTCAAACATGTTTTCATTTACAAACCCTTTGAGAGATATTTTAACTTACAAGGGTTATAATGGCAAACATAGGTTAGTCATGGAGTTATAAGGTGACTAAGGTTAGGAATAACTGTCCTATGATCCGCCAGAGTCGGAGGGATCTACCCAAGGACACTACCATTAGTTAGTGTTAGAAGTCCTTAGGAATGATTATAAAAGGAGAAAATGAGAATCGGAGAAAGAAGGAGTTGAAGAATCAAAAGAAATGTAAAGTAAAGGGTGAAAAGAAATAGCCTCCGATTATTCAACTTAGGGCGCATAATCGGGTTCAATTCATATACTACCGGTTGTCACTTAGTGACACCGGTATTGAAGATTAAAAGTCGTCATGGACCCAAAGGACGCATGCACTAAACCTTCTTAGCCACTCAAGTTTCTCTCAATGTAAACTTGTTTCATTCTCACAGGAACCCTACATAATCTATTGGCTTCTCTTAGAGATCGCCGGTATTGAAGAAGGAGACCCTCTCCCTAGTCTCCGCCAGAAAACCAAAACGCACTATTGAGTCTAGAGCCACGAGATTCATCAAAAGATCTCTTAGGAACACTTGACATTTAATCACTTGTTGATCAACAAATAAGATCTTCGTGATTCGCTGGTTCATATCGAGTCCTTCATGCATCTTAGCAACTGTCGAGAACATTTATGAGAGGTTCACATCCGTGATCCTCGCGATTGAATGGAAACTCCCGCCGTGGTCAACATCAAACACTCGACAAAGAAGTCACTTTGGTAACTCCCCGTGGATTACGCGGAGTGTGTCTCAAACGGTCTACAATCAGAGGTGATGCTTCTGTACCTCAATGACTCATCCGAATCAGAGATGTACTTCGCACATCGCGTTATCTCACTTGTGGGACTCAGCTCAGAACGGCCTTTGTAAGAATTAGAGTTGTGTTTTCACACTATGTCGTTAACACTCTCAAGTTCAAACTTGTAAGTGCTTAAACCGCTTATTTCTAACCGCTTGCAATGTTTTCTTATGGAAGCTCCGAGCGGATGATCGTGTCGATTCTTCTCATGTTCACGCCAACATCATCACTAATGGAAGTTCTATTCAAAAGCAACACAACAAATGTAATGATTCTTCATCTAATCAAAGAATCTACAAAGTCAAAGACTTAAAGAACTTCATCAAGATTGATTTCCAACGCCAAAGAGCGTGTGAGCATGTTGAAGAATGACGTGGAGACACCGGAGCAAACAAGGCACTGAGGCGCATCGATGCGCATAACAACATACTATCACTTTCACCACAAAGAACAATGATCAAAGAACAAAGTTAATGATGACGCCAAAGCATAACTGCTCAAAGATAACGATCTCTACACCGGGAGATTGTTCGAATCAAGACAATTCCTCTCACAAGAAAGAAGAATGTCGAAGACGCCACCGCTACTATTACATCAACGCTTTCACCGCTTACATTCATATATACTTGAGGGGAGATTGTTGGAATCACTCCTAAACAAGATTTCAAGTATTTATATTTCATATGTAATAGGTAGCTTTATTATGGCCTTTATGTTTGTTTAAGGTCCAAGCTTATGTAGAAGGCCCATGTCTTGGCCCAAGCCCAATAAGGAATAGGGAAGGAGAGGAGTGTTGCCCTAGCTCCTTGCCTATATAAACTATTGTAAACCCTCATTCGAGGGTTGGTTGTTCAAGTTATTCTCTCTTTCACATACATTACGCCTAACCGCTTCATACTATACGCATGTGTGTGTTGTTTACTTGTTCAATCGCCTTCATCTCTTCTCTTATAAGCTTGTGTTGTAAAACTAGTGACCTAACAACACCATTGAAGACGACGCTTTGCATTTGAAAGCTCGCTTAAGAATCGCTTATTTTCAAATTTTAAAGACTCGATCCGAAGCACATTATCGTGATTCTCAACAGCTACAACATTATCAACAATATCGCAGAGATATAATCAAATGCATATGACAAAGAATTCAATAACACAACATTATGGATATCAAGACGATAATATCTTCCAAGAGTCGATCAACATCTTTTCTCAACATTTTCTTTTACGCTTAGTATTAGAAATAGATGTTTCGCTTTCTCAAAATGACCTTCATAGTTCCAAGTTCCTTATGAAAATCCTGCTCCCAAGACAATGCACAATTTTTCAAATTTTAACATTTGGTAAAAGATTTTTCCAAAAATGTCTCTTTGTTCTCGCGCAGAGGCGATTGAAAATGTTCAACTTTGATTTTAATGATATTCTATCTCATGTTGTAAAATTTTGAGGTCGACCATGAAAATGTCAAAATATCTAAGAATTTTTCGATTTTCGTGTTTTGAGTTTACTTCACTAATGGAAGGTAAAGGACCATAAATTTGTGCATAATATGGTTTGGGATTAACATTAGAAGACTCATGTGTTTTTATGATAACCCTTGGTGTGTTAGAAGAATCCGTTGGTGTGACGAAGTGACCGCGTTTGAATAATTAAAAGGTTTGTTGTAAACAACATTTTTAATTTTGATCGACTCGCCTTCTCGATCTAATTCCTCTTGACGATGATATTCAACAACACTCATAATGTAATTTTCAATTTTATATTCGTGACCGGAAACTTTAGGATTTGGTTTGAATGTTTTGGTTGAAAACTTAGGTTTGTAATCGCGAAGATTCGTCCATATCCATTTGGATTGGGTTTAAAGTAAACTTTTCAATAGCAATGATCGATTCACCATGTTTGTAAACAATAGCTTTAAACTCTTTAAGTTTGTTTTGCAAGTCGATAATTTCTTCAAGATGATCATCTATTCGCTTCGTTGAATGCTTTTTGTATGCAGAGAACTGCTTTTGACAAGTTAACAACTCAAATTTTAGCTTTTGATTTTCCAAGGTGATAGCGTTAATTTGCTTTTTATGTTCATGTTTCAGCTTGTTCTATTTCGCATAACAAAGCATTCTTCGAGGCGGCTAGATCACGATCCGTCTCTAAATATTTTTCGCTTTGATGAGATTTAGCAAAGGCGGCTTCAAAACCTTTTTCACGCTTTTTCTTGAGTTTTGAAAAAGTTGAGTTGCATTTGTAAGCATTCAAAATCCTTGGTTAACAAAGGCATTTTTACTTTTTAAGTCCTAATTTATCGCAACACATTCTTCCACTATGGATTGTTGGTTTTAAGTAATAGATCAACATCCGATGAGGCAAAGGTTCATCTTGTTCAACGTGAGTCACAACATGATCATTATTTAGATCCTCAAGTATAACCACAAGTCAATTTGATTATCAAGGGAAACCATAAGGTCATCCCGATCGTCAAATGTAACTACGGGTCTATTTGAAAATCGCCGAATGAGATGTAGACGACTCATTTTGAACATTCCGAGCCTTGCGGTTTCGGATGTTGGCGGAGATATTAGATCGTATATGATGATGGTTTGTTCGGCACTGAGACAAGCCATCGTTGTCATACACACGGGCCTGTGTCACTCATGTGTAACTCTTGCATATTAGCCATCAACATAATAAATGATTGGCCTTCAAGTCCTCCATATCATCATCTAAGTCTCAGATCCGCCATAAAGCTGTGTTCTTTGTCTATGAGAGTTCCACCAGTTTCATCCTTAAGAGCCAAAAGTAAAGCCTCTTTGTGATAAGCACCGCCCTAGTCCTTGGCTTTGGGCATGCATTAGCCGTGTGTCCTTCTCATTGCGCTTGTAGCATCAAGACCATTCAACCCATTCTCGAGCATTTCCTTGTTCCACCACTTGAGCTCATTTGTTATTCCTACCCATAGCATTAAACCCTTGACCACCGCCCATCCGACGACCATAACCACGATTCTCAACTTCAACTCGCCCATTGTTCACAACAACCGATTCCTTGTGTTAGATGAGGAACGAATGCGATTGTTGGATTTGTTTGTGTAACGCCAAAAGCATTAGCAATCATAACAAATCCTTGTTGCAATGCTCGAACGGATCGATTCCTCATTAGCTTCAACGATAAAGTGCTTGATCATTGTTGTTGTTGTATGGAACCAATTGATTTTGTTGAGATTGTTGCTTTGATGATCATTTGGTGTGATAGTGGCGCTTGGTTGAGTTGTTGGTCGAGAGGATAATTGCTTTGAGCATACAAGGCAAGTTGTTGATTTTCCGGATGCGATCGTGAAGCAATTTGAGCACGGAGAATCCTTTCCCTATCAACTTCCTTTTCATGAGGCTTCAAGTAATCGTACAACAATCCATATGTAGAATGATGCATGTTCTTCGCTTGACGGAGAAAATGACATACTTCTCCCATTCGTGACCAAGACTACTCAGAACTTAGTATTAACCGCAATTCTTGGCATGATGATGTTGTGTTTATCCAAATCATTGATGATGTCCGAGAATCGATGATGATAAGACTCTAGTGTCTCTCCGTGTTCAATCAAGAAGTGTTTATAAGCCAAGTAAATTTTGGATTCCATATCCTCCCGATTGAGTGCGATCCTTCCATAAGAAGATGAATGTGATCCCACATTGCCTTTGTAGTCTTTTGAGCATCAACACTCAAGAATTGGGTTTGGTAATCCTAAAAGGATATATTGCATTGCAAGTTCATCACTTCATAGTGTAGTTGTTCAGATTCATTTAGATCCGCAACAAGAGCAATGTTTGATTGTTCATCTCTTGGTGGATTAGCATTTGGATCTCCGAGTACAATGACAAGAGGGTATCTCAAATGGACCTTCCAAGATAACCTTCTTTAAGAAATGTCCATGTGGCTTCTTCATATCACAAAACCTAAAGAACCTAATTACCCATTGATCGTAGTTTCATGGAGTGAGCATTGGAGGTCTATCAAGTGATCCACCTCATGAATTGATTGTTGGTCGCTTAAAGCTTCACACATCTTTGCAAACCAAGTGGGTTCCTTCATAGTGTTCCTTGATGGATGTTGATTGAAATCATTTGTGTAGGATTGAACTTGAAGACTTGGTGGTGGTTGAACCATTTGTGGTGGTGGAATTGCACCAATTTGTGGAGTATGTTGTTGATTAAATTGTTGTTGATAAATTGCTTGTTGTTGATTCCATTGTTGATGTTGTGGACTTAGTTGTTGTTGTCGTTGAGTATAAGTGTGAGGAAATAGTTAGAGTATGGTGGTTGTGACATGTTGAAAAACTTGTGTTATAAAATGGATCTTTGTAGTCGAATGAACCTTTTTGATGAAGTATCCTTAGCGAGAAATTACAATAAACCAAGTAGCACTTATGCGTAAAACACCAAAAGTTACGCTGTAATGCTAAGGAGTTACGCCAGAGGTTTAGCTTACACGTAAGGGAAAAGCACTAAAGTTATGCGTAGACAAAAGTTAGGCAGAGAAACTTAGGCGAGGATTACCTTATGCGTGAGACTAGGCTTAGGCGTAAGATGAATCTTATGCGTAAGCTTATGCTTATGCGTAAGATTAGGGTTTTAGCCCAAGTGATCTTTACACTACCACAAAGGCAAAAGATATCCAAAGTCGACGTATTTTCAAGCTTATCCAAGCAAGAAAACACGGAGTAAACCACTAAATGAAGATCAAACCAAGGATAATCTTACGCGTAAGTTTAGGGTTTTGATACGCTGTAGCTTTACTCGTAAAATTGATTTTGCCCACGATGTTTCTAAACCATTTTTGTGTGATGGAATAGCTTCAATATCACCAAAAGAACACAAGAGTGTGAAATTTGATGATCCAAAGCATAAAACGGTTAGCGTGAGATGAAACCCACGAACAAAAACAAGCTCAAAACGAATATCCACGCAGAAGTTTGAAACTTTTGCCAAAAACAAGTATTTTAACACCTTAAAACATTGAAAGGACAAGAATCTTGGATTAAAAGTGTAAAAACATGTTTTTAAGCGAACCAAAGTATCTCAGGTGCGCTTTAGGCGTGGACCGAAACCCACTTCAAAATCAATACGATTCACCCAACTATTTGGCGATTGATACCATCGTTAGGTCACTAGTTTTACAACACAAGCATCAATAGAAATAAATAGAAAGAGATAGAGGTCGGTTGAACAAGCTAAACACCCACACACACACGATATACTTGACGATTAAGGCAAAGAGATGTGAATGAAAGAGTAATTGAACAACCAACCTCAAATGAGGGTTATACAAGAGTATTTATAGGAGGGAGCTAGGCAACACTCCTACTTCCCATCCTTTCCTTAATGGACATGGGCCTAAGCTCATAGGCCTTCTACATAAGCTAGACCTTATAACAAACATAAAGGCCATAATTAAGCTAACTATTACATATGAATCACTAACACTTGATTTAGGTTTAGGAGTGATTCCAACAGTTTCTTAGAAAACCATGATGTTAAACAACATCCCATGAAAGTACACACCCCACTTGTACTTTTTCTATCAATGTAATCCCCCATGGTCGAATCGTGCATATACAATTGTTTCTACACCGTGCCTTTAGGATACCATAATCCTAATTGTGTTGTACCCTTAGTGTATCTAAAATTCTTTTACGGCTTCTAGGTGTGAAGTTTTGGGGTTTTCTTGAAACCTAGCACATAGCGCACACTAAACATGATATCCGCCCTACTTGCCGTGAGGTAGAAGACTACCTATCATGCCACGATATTTAGTATTATCTACGGATTCGCCGTCTTCATCTTTTGTGAGTTTGGTGTCGGATGACATGGGTGTCCTAATTGGTTTCGACTCTTCTAGACCAAATTTCTTTAACATCTCCTTGATGTATTTAGATTGATTGAAGAAGAAACCATCTTCTACTTGTTTAATTTGTAGACCAAGAAAGAAACTAAGTTCTCCATCATACTCATCTCGAACTCGTCATGCATGATTTTAGAGAAATCATCACACATGTCTTGACAAGTGGATCCGAATATAATATCATCTACGATATTTGTACTATGATTATGTGTGACTCCTTTTCTTAGTAAAAAGTGTGTTGTCAACTAACCCCATGGTATAGTTATGTTTAATTAAAAAGGACTTGAGTCTATCATACCAAGCTTTTGGAGCTTGTTTAAGACCATAAAGGGCTTTCTTTAATTTATAAACGTGTTTGGGTTTTTCAAAATCGATGAAGCCCGGAGGTTGAGCTACATATACTTCTTCATTAATAAGACCATTTAGAAAAGCGCTTTTGACATCCATTTGATAAAGCTTTAGATCATTAGCACAAGCATACGCAAGAAGTATTCTTATAGACTCTAATCTAGCCACGGGGGCATAGGTCTCATCAAAGTCTATTCCTTCTTGTTGGTTATACCCTTGGGCAACGAGTCTAGCTTTGTTCCTAGATACTACTCCGTTTACATCTAATTTGTTTTTATACACCCATTTTGTTCCTATTACAGTTTGATTACTAGGTGGAGGGACAAGTGTCCAAACATCATTAGAAACAAATTGATTTAATTCTTTTTGCATAGCCATTACCCAACTTTCATCTTTTATGGCTTCTTGCGTGTTCTTAGGTTCTATAGTTGAAACAAAACAAAATAAGCTACTTTGGTTTTGAACTTGGGATCTTAATGTTCGTTCATTTAGCTTTCCTATGACCTTATCTACGGGGTGATCTTTGGACTCTTTAATGTTTGTGATTTCACTAATTGAAGGTTCTTCTTCTTCATTTATCTTTTTCTTAATTACAATAGCTTCACTTTCTATGATCTCGTCATCGACAAGAGGTGGAGAGGGTTTGGGTGGACTTTCATCAAATTTTATGTTTAATGACTCTTCTACCTTCATTGTTTCTTTGTTTAATATGACGTAAGCTTTGCTATTAGGCGACTAACCTAGAAAGATACCTTCGGTTGATTTAGGATCAAATTTTGTAAGGTAATCTTTAGTGTTAAGAATGAAGCATTTGCTTCCAAAGACTCTAAAATGATTTAAAGTAGGCTTTTTGCCTCGGAGTAACTCATATGGAGTTTTACCTAAGATTGGTCTAATTAAGACTCGGTTGAGTATGTACGTTGAAGTATCAACAGCATTACACCAAAATTTTTGAGGTATGGATTGTTCGTTAAGCATGGTTCTACTCATTTCTTGAAGGGTTCTATTCTTTCTTTCTACTACCCCATTCGATTGTGGAGTGCGTGGGCGAGAAGTTGTGAAATACCATTAGTGTCACAAAAGCTCCAATTGCACTTCATTATCGAATTCCCTACCATGATCCGTCCTAATAGACACTATGGGTTTTCCTAGTTGTCTTTGGATCTTTTGCTTAATATTTCAAAATAGTTAAAGGTTTCCGTTTTGTTCTTTAAAAATTTTGTCCAAGTATACCTAGAGTAGTCATCCACTATTACCAAAGTATAGTAGTTGCCTCCATAACTTCGGATAGCGGATGGACCAAATAAATCCATATGAAGTAATTCTAGACACCTAGTTGTGGACACCATGTTTTTAGCTTTATGACTCGAATGAGCTTGTTTTCCTACATTACAAGCATCACAAAAATGATGTTCATATTTTAACTTAGGTAGATCTCTTACTAGATCTTTGGATGATAGCGATTGAAGAAGTCGCATGTTGGCGTGACCCAATCTTCGATGCCATAAGGTCGAAGTATCATCCATAGAGGTAAGACATAGTTTGTCTTTAGGTTCATTACCGATTTTAATGACATAGACTCCATGTTTCCTAATTCCTCTTCCTATGGTTATGCCATTTTAAGTATCTTACTACGGTTTGATTAAAAGTACATTGCACTTTTATCACATATTTGTCCTATACTTAAGAGATTAAAGTTTAGGTTTTCTACGTGACACATCGTTAATGGTTAGAGATTTGTTAGAAACCGTACCTTACCGATGATTCTACTTTTGCTATTTCCAAACACCACATTACCTCCATTTACGGATTCATATGTGGAGAATAGATCCTATTGCGGTCATGTGCCTCGTGCACCCGCTATCCTTGACCCATTCATCGGGTTCTAGGTCCACCTTTACACACCTCGTCATTTGTCATGAGACAAATTTCTTCGTCCTCCTCGTCGCTCATTCCCCACGTGCGCTCACGAATGCCTTTTGATCATCCCGTTTGGGACACTTACTAATAAAGTGGTTTGGGTCCCCACATTTAAAGCAAGTACGATCATCCTTTGGCTTTTCGTCCTCTTTGCTTTTCCGAAGCCTTTCTTATCGTCATACGGTTGTTTGACGATGTCGCCTTTCTTCTAAAGAACTTTTAAAGTCCCTCACCGCCATAGCGTACTCTTCGTCGTCACTACTCAAGATGAGTTCTCCTCATCGCTCGAAGCCTTTTGGCTTTAAGGGCAAGAGATTTGTGTTTCTCTTTCACCTTTGAGGCTTGGAATCTTTAGCAAGGACAAGCTCGTAGACTTTTAGGTTGCCTATGAGTTCATCGAGGTGAGGATTGTCAAATCTTTTGACTCTTCGATTGCCGTCACCTTGGATCTCCACTTCGATGGAAGTGCCCTTAGATATCTCCTAACATGGTTACGGCTAGAAAAGGATTCATCAAGTGCTTGTAAAGATGTAATAATAGTGTTAAAGTTATCAAATGAATGATCTATAGTTTCCTCATCCGATATTGAAAATTGTTCATATTGTTGAACAAATAGATCAATTTTATTATTTTTAACTTGTTGGTTGCCTTGATGAGTTACAACTAAAGAATTCCAAATTTCTTTAGAGGTTTTAAGCATAGAGATTCTTTCAAATTCCTTTTTCGGTAAAGCATTATATAAAACCATTTTTGCTTCACTATTTTTAGAAAGCTTTTTCTTCATTTCATCATTTAGTTTATCATGAGGTATGTGAACTAAATTTCCTTTATCATCATTTGAGGTAGCCTCAAAATCACCTTCAACAATAATGTACCAAAGATCAATATCTTTAGAATTCACATATGTTTCAATCGATTTTTCCAATATATAAAACCATTAGTTTCAAGTAGTGGTGGTCGTTGCATAGATTGCCCTTCCTTATAATTTTCGAAACCCATAGTGATCGAAAAGTTTTAAAATACAATTTTATTTTAAAACTTTTATAAACTTATCTCGATACCAATTGTGGAAAACTAGAAGGGGGTTGAATAGTTTTGCCGATTTTAAGTTGATTTCAAAAACTTTAGATTCGATATTATGTGAAATCGTATGGATGTTGAGAACGATAGATCTAATGATAATGCAAGCAAATAAATAAAGATAAGGGATAGAAATGACACAACCGATTTATAGTGGTTCGCCACAAGGACACCTTCCTTGCCCTACTCCACTCCCCGAGTCACCTACTCGAGAGTTCAAGCACTATGTCAACAAACTCCTTCACTGGCGGAGAAGCCTTCACAACGTTGCTTACACTTTTCCGGTGACAAAGCTAGATACCGAGTCCGTAGCACGGTGGACCAAACCAACACAACTATTACACAACAAATATGTGAAATATCAAATACAAGATCTTCGCTACAGCGGAGTGACAAATCAATCAAGGACCCCTTGCTTGGATGACTTGTAGAATGCTCGTGATCTCGCCTTAGAGAAGGACCTATATGAGAATCACAAATAGAAAGAAAGAAGAACAACTCTCTAGATCTAGTGATCTATATGTTAGAAGAGAATGAGAGTGTATGAGAGATTTAGTAAGAAGAGGGATGAGTTAGAATGAAGAAATGGCTCTCTATTTATAGGCAAATTTCCTCACTTTGTTCTCACGGATCCCACGGATCCCTTCCACTTGGGATCCGGCTAGCACAAAGCTAGGGATCCGTGGAACGCCCTCTTGCCCATGGGTTTTTGGTTATGGGTCATGGGTTGGTCCATGGGTTATATCTAGATTCAATGTATCTAAGTATACATTGTATCAAGTCTTTTGGGTATGGGTTAAGATCCATGGGTTGTGATTTTACCCATCCTAATTAACTATTACAACAAATGCTTAAGTTACTACATTTTGTATTTAAAAGATTATATGTAAATGCTTTACAAAAATAACATGTATCCTTATAATTATACTTAAGACAACATTATATATGTTATCAACAAAACACAAACAGATCGCAAAATATTAATAAACGTTTTTACGGTTTATTTGTATTAACAGAACAGATTTACAAAGAATTGAATGACTTAAAGTTGAAGGGAAAAGTGTACGACATGTTCTTGGTTGGTTGCATCTGCTTCATGGTTGTGGTTATGGTCTTCATTGTAGTTATCATTCTTGTGTCTGTTAGAAAGTAATTAGAAAGTAGTGCTTGTGGTAATGTATTGTATTATGGATTAGTGTATTTTATGATGGACCAATTGAAGCTATTTATCTTGTATTTTATGATCAATGAGATTGGGCATATTGTATTGTGCATTAGTATTGTTTTTGCAGCAAATGACCAAAGTTTCTGGTATACTGCTATAGTTTAGTTGTTGAAAGGTTATATTCAAGATGGGCCATTACAGTATTGTTTTTGCAGCAAATGACCAAAACCTTTGTAGCAGTCAAAAACATCCTTAAATGAACTTATATAAGTCACCTTCAAAGTACATGATAACATAAGCAGATTACCAATTGTATGTGCAGCAAGTGGTGTAACACCTTCAAATAAGCAGATTAACAATTGTATGTGCAGCAAAAGGTGTAACACCTTCAAATAAAATGACCAAAGTAATGCACATACTACTTGTTGTTGTATGTGCAGCAAATGGTGTAGCCTACATAGTGGTTACCAAATTACCAATTGGCTTTTCAACCAAAATATAATAACTTTACAATACATACTCATTACGAAAATACCAGGTAACACAACATATAGATACACCAAATGTGTTATTTCATAACAGATTGTTTGTGCATCAACACCTTACATTGTTACAACCAGAACACAAGCATAGAAATTTAGGTACAATGCCCTTCTATAAACAAAATAGGGCTCAGTAGTGGCATCAAAAGCAGCACGACATCAGCTATCTTACACATCCAAATAGTGGCAATAATTGCTGCACTATATCAATTTCAGTTCCTAATTAAACTAGGCCCTTCAATGGATAAAATATGGCATGATAATTATACATAAACATGATATCAGTTGGTCTTTTAAGGTTCTAGTCTAGGACTATTTCATTGTCCACACTAGAACCAGGTCCTGTTGCTGGTGCAGATAACTTTTTACGGATAATTCTTTGACTGGGCAACCTTGGTGGTAGCATTTGAGATGCAAATTTTTCTCTTAGTTGTTGCAATGGTTGTGCTTCAGCTAATCTTGTTTGTCTTCCACCCACAATTGATGTTGCACCCACCACTGATTTTGTAACTTTTCCACCACCCACTGAGGTTGCTCCTCTTCCACCCCTTGCTCCTCCCGTCATTGTTCTTGTTTCAACTATCTCACTTTCTGTAGCTTTCTTAGATCTTGTCATAACCTTACTGCCCAATACAACTGATACACCCAGTTAAGATTCTTGTGTAGCTATGAACATATACAAATATATGTAAGTCAATTGAATGATTTAATACAAAATCAACAAAATCATTACAAATGAAGTACAAATGTGGATACTGATAGGGCAGTGAACTAAGTACACCATATAATAATATGTGTAAGTCAATTGAAACATTTACTACCAAATAAATAAACACTTTAGAAATGTATGTTGACATATATTTACCTGATATGTTTGCATCATTACTAGCTCTCTCAGTTCTGCCCGGCATAACAGAATTCATATGTTGTTGATCCTCAATAGTATCTGAACTTGCATCATCCACATCCAACCATGTTCCCATCCTTGCCACCCTCTGTGCTGGAATAAGTCTACCACTTTTTGTCTTTCCTCCTCTCATCTTCAAGTGACCCCTATAAGAACTCCCACCTATTTTCTTCTTTTGTTTCCCAAATAAAACACTCTACCATCAGCTAAAACCCCTCTCATATTTGTAGCTCCCATTTCAAACTCATTGATATCAGTGTTCACAAACCTAGGAATGTCATGGTCATCTACCAACTCAGTTTCAATGTTCTGTATCTTTTTAGGCCTTCCGGATTTGCCTTTTTCTTTTGAAGCAGGAGGTTTCGGTTGGTTTGTACATCCCTTTCTATTGTGGCCAGTTTGACCACAGTTCTGACAGGCCATTACAATACCTGCCCTACTGATCTTAGTACTAGACTTTTTTTTCATAGGATGCCCTGACCCTCTTTCTCTTAGGCCTACCAGGCATTGACTTAGGAATAGGACCTAAGATCCTAGATAGATGACTAACATCTGGCCAAAAGTCAATGCCATCAACAAGATTCATATATTGACCATATGTTAACAAGTACCTTTCCTTCCTAAAACAATCAGGCACATACTCCTCTACCATCCTATTCAGTTTAAAAATACATGCTATGGCATGGCAACAAGGCAAACCTGATATCTGCCACATTCTGCACGAGCATATTCGGTTCGGCTCATCTATCTTGAATGCCTCATATCCTTTCCTCACTTCAAAGTTGTTACCCCCACATGATATTACATGCCAGAACCTGTCAATGTTACGCAAGTTATATTAGAAGAATGAAATTCAAATGAATAACAAAGAAACAGTTAGTTATAATATACCTTTGTTGATCCTTTGACTATTCCAATATATTCTGAATGTTTGGGCATATATCACCATTCCACTTTTCCATCAGCATCCTCATTATATGCATCCTCTCCAAAACAATTACTCTCATTGCTCCAACATTGTTATTATGGGTTTATGCCTTATACTTACTGTTAATACAAATAAGCCGTAAACATGTTTATTTATATTTTACGATCTTCTATTGTTTTGTCGATAACAAATGTAAAATCATTTTAACGAAACAAATAAAATACGTAATTGGTTTGAGCCAATAGTTTACTAACACAATTACATTTTCATATAAAACACTAAACAAGTAATAGTGCTTTCATGATTTAGTAATGCATATGTACAACAACTAGTGTTTACATATTGGGTAGATATATACACACTTAGTATGTATTATAATGGGTAATGGAATGGGTAGAAGTTTAAGTATTTGACCCATTGACTAAATACATTGAATGTAGTTGCGTAAAATCCAAAGTCCATGACCCATACCCATGGAGCATAATCCATAACCCATTACCCATTGCATGACATCATGCATAAGTCATAATGGGTATTATCCATGACCCATGGAGCTAACCCATAACCCATGGACTAGATGCATTGCATCTTGTAAATACATTGTATCTACTTGGATACCCATGGTCCAAAGTCTAGGACCCATGACCCATAACCCATGACCCATGACCCAAAACCCATGGGTAAAGAGGAGCGTCTCACGGATCCCTTTGAATACACTAGACAGATCCCTCAAGCAAGGGATCCGTGGGATCTGTGGAATAGTAGCATGTTTTCTTCTATAAATAGTGAGTCATTTCTTCCTTGTAAGGTGCCACTCCTACACATACTTTCACCTAGTATTGTAAACTCTCTAACTTCATATCTAAAGGATCTTTCTATGTAGTTTGTGTTTGTTTTTGTATGATTCTCTAGGTTCCTCTTAAAGGCGAGATCACCACCTTTTGAAGTCGAGCAAGCTCAAGTCCATGAGTTGCCATCATTGTTTTGAAAGGCTCAAGGCGCACTAAGGCGCGAAGGGGACCAAAGAGCCTCGAAGCGAGGCGCATACCAAGGCGCGGGATTCACGAATACGAGGCGCACTAAATATATTAGGTTTTTTTTATAATATATGTGAGCATTTATGTAGCTTAAATAACACAAAATAACATTAAATACTTAATACATGACACATATAGCCATTATAAAGATTAAAATGGATTAGTTGTCACTTCTCAAATGGATCAACTCTTTGGCTCGATGAACTACATATAGATTAAAATCCATATCAGACTAAATATGGTTATGTCCTACACTTGCAGACTTACATCTAACAAAGCTCACAATTTAACCTAAAATAAGCAACATATTAATATTCAAGGCATAGTGCCACATTTTCTTGATAATATGTCATAAATAAAATACTTAATGAAACAAAGTAACTTGTTAAAAAATAACAATCAATAAAATAAACATAAAATCAATTCAATATTACAAATCATACAAATACTCACCCTATGATGTGATGCTTGAAGATAAAATAAACTTATGACGTTATTTACAAATCAATAAAATAAACAATTAATAGAAATCAGTTCAAGATATAAACTTATGACATGAGAGAGATTACATATTTGTAAAATGATCAGAATCTATAGTTACCCACTTGATTGTGTGTTTTAGTTCTTTTCCAAATTAGGGTTATTAGATATAACTTAAAAGGCTCATGCATATAACTTATAAGGCCCATGTATCATATCTTAATATTTAGAAAAAATCCTCAAGACCTGTTACATCTCCTAGGCGCAAAAACCCCAGGCTAAAGGTGCAAAGCCCAAGGCGCACTTTTATGGGATTCATGCATGTCATGAGCCTCGATCCGAAAAAATCCCTAGAGCTTGAGCCTTGAGCCGAGGCGCGCCTCAGGCGCGCTTTTTAAAACTATGGTTGCCATGCTTCATCATCATCAAGACTACTGAAGTTCTCTTGTTGATAGTTTTTTCTTCCTCATTAGAAGTGTTGTGTCAAGGGCATTAGTGAAGGATGCCAAAAGAGTCAAGACGAAGGCATTAGTGAAAGGTGCCAAACGTCCGTGTCAAAGGCATTAGTGAAGGATGCCAAAAGGGTCAAGAGGAAGGCATTAGTGAAGGGTCCCGAACGTCCGTGTCAAAGGCATTAGTAAAGAATGGCAAAGGGGTCAAGTCGAAGGCATTAGTGAAAGATGCCAAAGGTGTACAATCGATATGGTGTATCGATGTACAAATAGAGATAGGTTGTATCCAAGGATATTGATGTCCTTGATGATGTTGTAATAAGGAGTGGGTCTCCTTTGGGATAGGTGTTGTGTAGTGTTGGGTAGTAGTTCCACCTTTGTAATGGAACTCGGTATCTAGCCTTGTACCGGATAAAGTGTATGTGACGTTGTGATAGGTTTGGTTCTACCTTGTGAAAGAACTCGGTGTCTAGCCTTGTACCGGAAAAAGAGTAGGCGACGTTGTGAAGGCTTCTCCGCCATAAGGAGTTGTGTCGTGTAGTGATTACAAACTCTCGAGTAGGTGACTCGGGGAGTGAAGTAGGGCAAGGAAGGTGTCCTTGTAGCCGAACCACTATAAACACTCGTGTCATGGTTTTGTTTTTCTTACTCTTTACCTTTCCATTACATATTTACATATTTACATATCTATCTATTAACGTCCAACATACACATCTAAATAGATTGACATAAGTCGATCTAAATATTTTAAAACGAAGTTTTAATTGGTAAAACTATTCAACCCCCTTTTAGTTTTCCACAATTAACATCAGAGCTTCGTTACCAAGTTTCTTAGAGTATGTTGTACTTTAAAAACTTGATACGATCCGTGTATGATTGAAAACTACAATGAAGAAAATCTTTTAAAACAAATTATTTCTTTAATGTTGGATAGGGATAGATTATTCTAACAATTTCTTTTTAAGAAATCTTTTTGCTAGGATTTCTCCAAAGTCTTCATTTCTATTCAAAGAAAAATGAAGTCAACTCTCAAGGAAGAACCTAAAAGTAATCACAACCAACTTATACTAAGTACAATGGATTACTTTAAAAGCTCATGAAGTATTTCGGATATATGGTCTCTATAAACCATATCAAGAGTTTAGAGGTATGTTCACTCATCCACAAATTAGCTATTTTGCGTTTACACGAATATGTTGACAATATTTTTTGTTTCCACATAAATTAGGACGTTAATAGTTGCAAGTCTCTAAAAAGTCTCTCTTCACCACTTTCTCGACTTACTCATCATCGGATTCCCCTTTAATTTTCTAAAAATCGTCAAACCAACGCCACCGTTACAAATAGATCCTTGATAGTTAACCTTTCAAAACACGTTGACCAAAACGTCTATTCAATTAGGAACCTTAAAGTTATTTTTGTTCTATAAGCTATTGTATAACTTATTACAAAAATAGCACCAAACACTCTTTTTCTCGTCCACGTGGCGGATCCCACGAGTTGTACTAGCCGGATCCCATTACAAGGGATCCGGGAACCGTGTGATGTAAAAATTATCGTCATTCAAAATCGATCCCGCTCCTTTTCCTCCCATCACAAAACACAAAACGACCCAATTTCGCTTCTATCTTCATAGGGCTCCATATCCTCAAGCATCTCCTTCTTGAACATCATTGTAAGTAATTACACTCATATTTTCTACTCGTCATCATCTTCATCCTAGAGTTTATGGTTTTTGATTTTCTAAAAACATCAAATTGATGAAATTAGGTTTTGCAAAATTAATCACTAAAAAGGGTTTTCACATAACTAAGATTCTATTGTTGTTACAACATTGTTAATACAAATCAAAACCATAAACCATCTCAACAAATTTTGCCTAATTGGAATATTTGTTTTTCTAGGAACAACCATGCCCAAAGCTACCCAACAAAACAACCATGATACCGTCCACTACCTCTCTAGATACTATCGAAAAGAGGAGTTTTCAAAAATCGATCGTAAAATCTTCAAAAAGCTTGAAAAACGACTTATTCACGAAGGTCGTGTAGTTAAGAATGTTTCCTTGAAAATACCGACATTCGACAAGTCTTCTCGGCAATCAACTTTGATTGTCTCCTTGATATTGATGAACAAATTTTTCCGGTTTTCATCTTTGAGTTTTACTAAAGTGTTAGGATCATTCGGAATACTGATGAAAGCATCTCAATCGCTTTTATCATCAATAAACAAAGCATTACTCTACCCCTCAACACATTTGCACAAATCCTCCGCATTCCTTGTGAAGGAATTTTTATGTGCTCCCAAGATTGGGCAATATCCACTCAATCCTTTGCACTAGATCCCAAACCAATCTACCGCACTCCTCTTGATGACCCCGCAATTGTTCGAGACACCATTTTCCAAATTAGAGCTGACCAATCTCGCTTCAACCGTAAAAGAGCTTATTCACCATGATCCCTTTCAAATGGAACTCTTCGAAATGCATCCCATCTATAGAAAGTGGGAAGAAATTCTTAGGGAAAATGTCATTAGTTTGGTCGGAAACAAAGACCATCCAAATGCATGTCTTGTCCAAATGATCTATTGCCTCATTCACCAAAGACCATTTAACCTCGCCTATTACATGGTGAAAAGAATGGCCGGTGTATTCAAAGTGACCAACATGGTACTTCCCTATGGTATGATCCTAACACAACTCCGTGAGTATGTTAGTGCAATGCAACCTTCTCCTATCAACGATGATCATTTCCTTGCCGATCACGTCATGGTACCACTCACCAAACAACCCTCTAAATGGTTCATGATCAATGGAAAAAGACCTCGTGCTCTCTCGGACTCCTCGGATTAAGAAGAAGTAAATGTCAACCCCGTTGCCAACGTCAACTTGGACCCCATAACTTACTTTGAACAACTTCCAACTCTACCAAACGAGACCAAAGAATTCAAACAATTGAAGGGTATGATCCAATGCCTAACTAACTACGTCGTGACGTCAGGAAAGAGGAAGAAAAAAGATTGATAAAAGAGACATTAGGATTATGGTTGCTTTTAGACATTTATTTTATTTTGCAATGGATGACTATGCTTGTGGTTGTTTTACCTTGTTTGGATATTATCTCTACTACTCATATTTATGTTATGGTTTATGAGATATCTACTTTCTTTGATGTTCATTTACAGTAGAGACTAGTAGCAATTAGTATGCATAGTATAGTGAAAAATCTGCACACTTTCTGTGATGCTTCTGATATGCAGTTGCCGGATCCCTCAATTTGTACTAGACGGATCCCTCCTTTTAGGGATCCGTGAGATCCGGGGAAACAGAAATGCAATACAGAACCCCACACATCAAACCAGCCCACTAGATCACTTCACACTAGCAAAACACAATGCTTTAGGACCACCTAAGTCTCCCTCAAGCTCAGTAAGCTACACACTCACTCATAGCTCATTTAGGATCACACTCAAGGTGCTTTTCGATTTATCATTTCACCAAAACTCATCATCCTTCTGCTCCTATACTCACACATCATTTCTCACATGTCAACACATCTAGTTTTATAATCCTCTCAATTTTAGCAAATTGATTTTAGTCATCCCTACCCCAAAATGGGTCAAAACCTAGTTTTTCAATTCTTATGTTTTTTAAGGATTTTTTAAAGTTGCCATTTGATCTCTAGGGTCATTTAATAGCACTTGACACTCTCAAATCTCCTAGTGTCATCCTTGATCACCCATTGGTGCTCATAAAAACCTATTTTCCTTCCATGAAAGGCAATCATTAGCTACCATCACTCATTACCCTTGATCATTTAAGTCATATTTCATTTAAAACACATAAGAAGACTAAGACACTCAGAATGTATAGGTATTAGACTCTACAAACATCATTTTCCTCCTTTCTTGACTGCTGATAGCTAGATCCCTAGGATTAGCCTAGACGGATCCCTCATTGGAGGGAACCGTGGGAACTAGCTAGCAGATTCAGCAAATCCAAGCTAAAACAATCATTTCAAGGTCTCCTTGCTAACTTGAACACTCCATCTTACTTCAATTAATCATCTTGATCAGTACAAATCTGTGGTTGACTCT
Source organism: Chrysanthemum lavandulifolium (assembly GCA_022545495.1). NCBI lineage: Eukaryota > Viridiplantae > Streptophyta > Magnoliopsida > Asterales > Asteraceae > Chrysanthemum > Chrysanthemum lavandulifolium. The sequence continues at coordinate 177,040,179 of CM040242.1, read as the reverse complement.
TGTGCATGCAAATCATCACACTTCAAAGGATCTTAGTTGCTTAAGTCTTTAATACACTTGCCAAATCCTTCCCTTTATAAAGCCACCTTGTTTAGACTTCTTAGTCACCATCCACAACTTAATTCTCAGCATTTAGAAACCTTTACATCACTAATCTTTAATCATTTCATCATGAGGAAAGCTCCTAGTGCTAACTCATCCACCAAAGGACCACCCAAGAAACTTGCTCGTGTTGTACACGAAATTTCTTCAAGCGAATCATCTCCCGTTAAATCCACAAATGCTAGGATTTTTCCTCCACCAACTCAACCAATTAAACCAATCCCCAAAAGGATTGTTCACACAAAAATATCATCGCCAAACACCACAATTCCTCCTAAACCAAACACACCCATTTCCACCCAACCATCACCTTTGGTGCCTAGAGCCATATTATTTACCACTCCACATTCATCTCCACATCTCTACAACTTGGAGGACTTGCCTCCTAGGCAATCCCATCCTCCACCATTGCCGACACTCTTTTCAATAGAGAAAATTGTGCAACAAAACCAAGGTGTTGAATCCATACTTGCACCGGCATCTTTTTCTCCATTTCCCTCAAATGGTCCATTTTGGATTATGAGGAATCGTCAAAGTCAACCACCTGACCACATGGAAGTTGACACCTCTCTAGCTCCATCACCATCCTTTGTTGAGCCATCATCGAATGTGCCTCCACCAATCCCTCCTTCTTTTGAGGATCCTCAACTCCCTTCACTTGATCCTCCACCTCAAGTCACTCCATTTCTATCACCACCTCTTCCGAGCCATGACAAAGATTGTTATCATTGTCAACACGTTGAAGGCTTGATACATGAACTACGTGAAGAGCAACGTTTCATGTTTTATCACCTCTTTGAACGTTTCAATGAGGTCAACAAACTAAACAACCATGAGCTTAAGGATTGAAGTGGTGTCCTAGTCTCAAGCTCAACTTAGATAGTTTAGGAATTCTAAGTCATGTATTATTCATTTTATTAGTTTTTGGAGTTATGTACATCATTTTTCTAGTTTTCTTAAATGATATTACATGTTATATGCCATATTGTCTTGAGAATATGTTTGGTGCATTAATACATATCTCATTTTGATGTTAAACATCAATTGTTACATCACCATTACTGTCTTAAGATGACAGACAGACGGATCCCTCAGTTTAGCTTAGACGGATCCCTCCAAAGAGGGAACCGTGGGATCCGTGCAACAAAAGACTTGTTTACTACTAGCTTAAGTCTTATTTGCATGAAATTATGCTCTATATATTTGTTTTCTAACCTTTGTTTTGTAGAATTTCAATACACACATGAAGACTTTGACACCCTTAGCTAGGGGGAGTTTCGTGCCAAAGCAATACATTGCAAAATCATTTGCAATATCATTCACATAGGATTACATTACATGACGTCCTCCTTCCAAAGTTGCAATCATCAAGGGGGAGCATATTCGTCACAAAGACGAAACCATTTGCAAACATAGTTGCAATGCACTAGTTTAGTATTTCTTCTTACTTGACGCCCTCACAAAGGGATGGACTCGTCAAGGGGGAGCTAAGTCGAGAATATTTCTCCTCACTTACTCTCTATTTTTCATTTTTTTTATTTTACACGTTTTTCTTAAAACAATGTGTTAGTTTCTTTTTGAAGCTCTTTTTGTTTCGACAAAAAGGGGGAGAAGAGAGTAAAAACTCTAATTCAAACTTGTACGAATTTTAGTTTTCCTTAAAATAATCTTATGTTTTGTCATCAACAAAAAGGGGGATATTGTTAATACAAATAAGACGTAAAAACGTTTATTTATATTTTACGATCTTTTATTGTTTTGTCGATAACAAACGTAAAATCATTTTAACGAAACAAATAAAATACGTAATTGGTTTGAGGCAATAGTTTACTAACACAATTATATTTTCATATAAAACACTAAACAAATAATAGTGTTTTCATGATTTAGTAATGCATATGTACAATAACTAGTGTTTACATATTGGATAGATATATACATACTTAGTATGTATTCTAATGGATAATAGAATGGGTAGAAGTTTAAGTATTTGACCCATTGACTAAATACATTGAATGTAGTTGGGTAAAATCCAAAGTCCATGACCCATACCCATGGAGCATAATCCATAACCCATAACTCATTGCATGACATCATGCATAAGTCATAATGGGTATTATCAATGACCCATGGAGCTAACCCATAACCCATGGACTAGATGCACTGCATCTTGTAAATACATTGTATCTACTTGGATACCCATGGTCCAAAGTCTAGGACCCATGACCCATGACCCAAAACCCATGGGTAAAGAGGAGCGTCTCACGGATCCCTCTGAATACACTAGACGGATCCCTCAAGCAAGGGATCCGTGGAACATTAGCATGTTTTCTTCTATAAATAGTGAGCCATTTCTTCATTGTAAGGTGCTACTCCTACACATACTTTCACCTAGTATTGTAAACTCTCTAACCTCATATCCAAAGGATCTTTCTATGTAGTTTGTGTTTGTTTTTGTGTGATTCTCTAGGTTCCTCTTAAAGGCAAGATCACCACCTCTTGAAGTCGAGCAAGCTCAAGTCCATGAGTTGCCATGCTTCGTCATCATCAAGACTACTGAAGTTCTCTTGTTGATAGCTCTTTCTTCCTCATTAGAAGTGTTGTGTCAAGGGCATTAGTGAAGGATGCCAAAAGGGTCAAGACGAAGGCATTAGTGAAACGTGCCAAACGTCCGTGTCAAAGTCATTAGTGAAGGATGCCAAAAGGGTCAAGACGAAGGCATTAGTGAAAGGTGTCGAACGTCCGTGTCAAAGGCATTAGTGAAGAATGCCAAAGGGTTCAAGTCGAAGGCATTAGTGAAAGATGCCAAAGGTGTACAATCGATATGGTGTATCGATGTACAAATAGAGATAGGTTGTATCCAACGATATTGATATCCTTGATGATGTTGTAATAAGGTCCTTTGGGATAGGTGTTGTGTAGTGTTGGGTAGTAGTTCCACCTTTGTAATGGAACTCGGTATCTAGCCTTGTACCGGATAAAGTGTAGGCGACGTTGTGATAGGTTTGGTTCTACCTTGTGAAAGAACCCGGTGTCTAGCCTTGTACCGGACAAAGAGTAGGCGACGTTGTGAAGGCTTCTCCGCCATAAGGAGTTGTGTCGTGTAGTGATTACAAACTCTCGAGTAGGTGACTCAGAGAGTGGAGTAGGGCAAGGAAGGTGTCCTTGTAGCCGAACCACTATAAACACTCGTGTCATGGTTTTGTGTTTCTTACTCTTTACCTTTCCATTACAGATTTACATATCTATCTATCAGCGTCCAACATACACATCTAAATAGATTGACATAAGTCGATCCAAATATTTTAAAATGAAGTTTTAATCGGTAAAACTATTCAACCCCCCCCCCTTCTAGTTTTCCACACTTACCAAGACAACATTGAAACATTCTCTAAATCCGTTCTCGACAGCTTCACAGCATACACCTTCATTGAAAAAGGCTCTTGACCAAGTCTTTGGATCTTTTTTCACCAAAAAATCATGTGCTCTTGGATTTGCTCTTTTGATCTTCTCCATAACCTTGTTATGTAGTGGCGGGTAAGATGCTTTTGAAGCTGCCCAGAAAAGTTGTCTAAACTCAACACCAGGGAATTGTTTTCGAAAGCCTTCATAAATGTGGCGAGCACATTGATGATGCTCTGCCAGAGGCATCACCTCTTTCACAGCTTCAATCAATCCCTGATTCAAATGTAACAACAACATCTTTTAGTACGCATATTATATATAATAAGCTTTTAAACTAATTATTATAAAGTGTGGTGACTAATACCTTGTGTTGGTCAGACATTAGTGTCAAACCCTGCCCACTTGGAATATCCAAATCGTCACCCAACAACTATATAAACCAACTCCAGTTGTCTTTATTCTCCACAGTCACCACAACCCATGCCACAGGAAGTATGTAGTTATTGCCGTCCCTACCAACTACAGTTAATATCTCCCCAGTGTTTGGTTTTTTTTTTAAAAATCCATCCAAAGCTAGTATCCTACGACACCCTATTTTCCAACCTTCTTTCAACCCACTGAAACACACGTAAAATCTGTCAAAATAAGTCTTCTCATCAGGATTAACCGTGACACCTACCTTAACCGTACTATCCTCATTTGAGTCCACTAACGCCTTAGCATATGACCTAAGTAAACCATAGTGATCCTGGATAGTAGCACCCCTTTCATTCAGCACATATGACCTAGCATTCCTACACTGTGTACGGCTAACATGGCATTTGTATTTTCTTAATACTAGTTCCTGTATATTAGTAGTACTGATATTTGGATTCATCCTTATCTTATCTCCAAATTTCTTACCTATCCATTTAAAATTGACAAGCCTACCATAATGGAAACTTCGAACACAAGTGTGGTTATCCTTCAAAGAAATTACTTGAAATGTAGATTCTCCCGTTAGCATCTTCCCGTAACACCTCCAAGGGCACTTAGAGTTCCCAGCCTTCTCTGAAGGATACTTGTGGTACGAAGTCTGCTTTCCAATGGATGGATCCTTAAGCGTCTCTTTTAGTTGACCACATTTTGCAATAACCTTGCTGCTTGTGCTCCTCTCAAACCATAGTGAGAAACCGTTTGCCAATGCATAGTACGTAAGGCACTCTTTAAAACTGTCAACATCCGAGAACTTCTGTCCAAGCTGTTAAATGGTCAAAACAAACAGTCCAGTTAGGCAAACATTATAATAAGCATGTCATACAGTGATTTGATAAACAATATTAAATAACAAAAAGTTAAAGTATTACGCTTGGTTTCTTCAGTCTCCAATGAGTTAGATCATCATAAATAGGGTATTTGTCGTCCTTTTTGGATTTTTGAACAATGGAAAACGGGTCTTTATCCCATCTCCTTTACCCTTTATATGCTTCAACAAAGCTTCCATGTACTTTTCATGCTCCCTAACTAATGGTCCTAATCCTGTGGCCCACCGCAACTACATCTTCCTGTGTATCCTGATCATCTTCATCATTTTCTTGTTGGGCCTCCTGCTCATCAGACGAACTATTATTGTCATTAAGTAGCCTCTTTCTCAGTTGGATAACCTCGTCTTCACCATTGCTCAGATAATCGTAGGACTTATTGGATTCAAACTCTGACTCATAAGACTCATAACCTGATGACTGATGACCAGACTTATCCTTCTTTTCTGCAATTTCACCTTCTGAATCTAACGACACACGAGGATTAGTGTCAATGTCTTCTTCATTGTCACTCTCAGAATCTGAGGATACAGAGGGATTGTTGTTCTCTCTTATAACTATACCGGTTGGCCTACGAACATTGGTGCTTTTCTTCTTTGCTCGCTTCTTTTTTCGTGTCGCCACAGACTTACCTTTATCTAGTTTTTTTTTGCCTAGCTAGAGCATCTGACAAATTACCATCTGATTCAGCATCCAAATGTATCCCATCTACATTCTCGTCCTCTCTATCATTGTCCACAAGTCTATCAGTCTCCACAACCCTATCATTCTCCACATTAATATCAGTCACATTGATATCAGTCTCCACAACCCTATCATTCTCCACATTCATATGAGTTTCCCCAACCGTATCATTCTCCACAACCCTATCAGTGTCCACTGCCCTATCACTCTCATCAACACTTGCATTGTCTACTGGCCTAATAGTGTCCATAGCTGTATCAACATCCTGATTGTCCACAGCCTTACCAGATTCAAGACCCACATCGTCCACTAGCTTATCAACTGCAACATTGTACTCCCTACACACCTCATCTTCAGTTAGCATATGGTAATCATAGGTAAACTCATTTTGATAATTCCACACTCTAGTGAATGTAACCTTACCCTCAAAGTCCTTTCTAAGTGGTCTATCCTTAAGTAGAGAAGACCTTAAATAAGGGGATTGTGCTTTTTCCTCAGCCCAAGCAACCAACTCCTCACAAGACATATTACCGGCATCCTTTTTCATCTTATTATGTTTATTTTTTTTTAGGTAACTTCTGAGTCAGAACTATCTAAACAAAGGTTCTGGTGGTAGTAGGGTGCTAAGTTTTGGGGGGAATGAGCAACATACAATTCAACTGTCTTATGTTGTTTAGCTAGATCATATAAAACATTCACATCTGCATCCCTTTCAATGATCTTTAAGCCTCCACTATCAATGTCTAAGTTAGGAATGCACATGTACAGAGCCCATATATTATTCTTAATCTTGGCAACTAAAATATCTAAGAGTGGGCTACACATAATTCTATCTGTTGAAGAGGCCTCCATTACTATTTCCCTACCATAATCATACCTTAAGGGGTCAAACATAAATACACCATTATAGTGTATTTTGAAGACCACATCAAGTGGTACTTCCATCACACCTGTATAAATCGAAAAAAAATAATCAAAACCCTAATTAACAGAATATTTTTTACTATAAAATAATACAATTGGGGTAATAAAACATTAAATACAAACAAGGAATATACCTTTTGTCTTGAGAAATTATGGAAACCTACAATCAATTACAATTTTTTATACTGATTCAGGGTTTGGTACACGTTTTGGGGATCTTGAATGAAAGTGATGTATGAATTGATGATATATGTGTTTGTGGTTATAAAGAGGATAAGTGTACTTTTTTAACAAAAACCTAGTACTTTCACTTCCACATATGCAGGATTGTGGGGGGAGGAGGATGAAGTGTGTTTAAGGATGTTTGGATGTACGAGGTTTCCGGCGTGTATGTCCCAACTAGGATCATATCACGTAACAAAAACCGGATACCGGTTGTATAGGTTACTAAATGTATCATAAAAGACAAAATAGACGAGATAGATGGATAAAGGGGATTTTTTTTTTGTTCGCTATGTAAACCCAAAGACATTTACCTGACAAGGTCTCAAAGATAACGCTTAATGTAGCTGTTATTAACCCAAAAGAAAAAGACTAGAACTGAGCTTGATGTTATATACTTGAGTTTAACTTTTGAAATAAAATGTTTAGACTTGATCAGTAAATACCAACAAATTTGTGTTGTGAGTTAACCATGCAAGTAGGATATATAAAGACTCAAGTTAACGAAAATGGACACAAAGAGGATTGAAACAAAGCAATTAAGTTTGAAATCTTTATAGCGTTGAAGACTTGAAGTCAACTAAAAGTTGGAACCAGTATCTTAGTTCTTTAAAGTATTGTAATTATTGCTTATAAATTAGTATAGTTTTGCATTAGAAAATATAAACAAAGAACCTAACCTTGAAAACAAAAGGAATAATAATGATTGTTCAAACCACTCTTTCATTTATTTTAGCATTAAAGATTTAATTGTCATTCAATTGGTTACAAATAAGAATAGTAGGAAAAAAATCGAATATTCTTTTTATATAGTATTTTTATAAAACCTTTCACGTACATGAGAGATCAATTTATAGCACCTTACATAGGGAGAACTTGATATACACTCGCACGTATATATGTCACAATTGCTAGAGTTTTGAATTTGGATGCTCTTAAAATGTATCAAACTCCATCTATCATAGTTACAATACTTTCTCTCATCTTTTGTGTTATACCAGTGTCCGCGTCGAACTCTTTAGTCTATTATAAGTGCTCTCAGCTCTATTTTACCCCAATGACGATATACGAGTCGAATGTCAATTCTTTATTTACTTCCTTAGTCGACTCGGCCTCAGTATGCAATTTCAACACTTTAATAATCTCCTCTTCGGATTCCTCACGAATCAATGATCTTATTGGCCTTTTTCAATGTCGAGGTGACCTTAACTTTTCCAACTGTAGAGATTGTGTAGCGAGCTCTCTAAGTCAACTCAGAACAACTTGTCCCGTGTCGACAAGTGGAACACTACAGTCAGAAGGATGTTTTGTGAAATACGGCAATACATCGTTTTTGGGGGTTGAGGACAAGATGGAGGTGTTTAAGAGATGTGGTCCTTCAGTTGGTTATGATTCGGATGGTATGGCCACTATAGATAAAGCGTTAACACATTTGACTACTGATAACCAGCAATACTTTCGTGCGGGTGGTTATGGGGGAGTGAATGGTGTGGCGCAATGCACACAAGATATAACTTTAGATGCGTGTGAAGATTGCCTCTTGGAGGCTCGTGCACGGTTGAGATCAGAGTGTGAAACTTCGATTTGGAGTGATATGTACCTAGGAAGTTGTTATATACGATATGGTAATCAAGGTAAGTATCTACTCCTATAATCATTATATAGCTTATTACTGGCATAAAACGACGCTAACATTATAAAATTATTGCATGAGTGCAGATAGCAGTACTAGTGATTATAATGATAATGACGATGATGATCGTGACCGTAAAAGAAAAAGAAAAAGAAAGCGAAAACTTAGATTGGTGCGAAGACTCGCGATTGCCATAGGATCCTCAGTTGTAGGGGGTGTTTCTTCCATTGCTATAGTTGCAGTTGGAATTAAAATTTACAAGAAAATAAAAGAAGGTACATTATTTCATTTTTAACAAGATTATATATGTTAGTCAACTATTGTGGTTATAATTTTACAATCTGTAGCTGTTAGTAGACAAAATGTAAGTCTCAACTAATTCCTATTATCTAATCTTCTCTTGTTGTAAACTTTTATGGGTCCTTAAACAATACAGCCAAGGAGCACTCACACTATCGAAGACGAGTGTACACACCACCTCCGTCGCCAGAGAAAGTTAAACCTCCTCCACCTCCACCTCCACCACCCCCGCCACCGCCACCTCCGTCACCACCACAGTCACCGCCATGTTGGCTGCCACCACCACCAGGTTCGTTAACTCCTATTCTTTTCTTAATATATGTACTTAAAAAGTTAAATAAGAAAAACATGTTTATATCAACGGTTCTCATCGTTTATTGAATGTAAACTTACAAAATAAATGACATTTTGTAACTAGCATTTATAGGGACTCGATCATAACAAAATTGTGAGTATAGATATTAAAAAGAGTGATTAAAGTCATTAAAAAATAAGCGGTAGCATCTTGTGTGGAAGAGTGGAGGCTAAATGATACGGTTAAACTCATATTGCAAAATGGGGTCTGTATCGTCTAAAGCATCTGACGTGAAGACCATTTTGTTCTTTATTATTTGCATCATGTTCCTTCTTATTAGTTTTCTTAAGAGTAGTTACAATAGTTGCCTTATATTCTCCTAACAATTAGCAAGCAGTTTTATGTTTTCTTACTTTATATATTGTACTTTGCATTTGATGAAAAGATAGGAAAGAAGAAGAAAATTATTAGTCTGGTTTTAGTTTCTCTCTTTATTGCTCGGAGTCTTGCCCGCTCAAAGGATCTTATCATCTCGTTTCCTTGTCTAGTTTCTTGGGAGATTGACCATCTCAAATCGGTCTCTATCTGCTTTCATTGCAACGTACCATGCCTCCAAAACGTTACTCACGAGCTCTCGAGGAAAAATGGCAGCCATGGCCGAAAACCTCTCGAAACTTGTCACTACATTGACCATAAACAATGAAAAGCTAGCCACGTCACACTCCAAACTCGAGATTTTCATTCAAAACCTTGCAACCCAAAATGAACGTCTCTCCACTCTCATTACCACCCGAAATCCCCATGCCTCCAAAGCATTACCCACCTTACTCAAAGAATCCATGGCATCTATTACCAAGATAGAAACCAATGTTGCCACACAAAGTCCTCCGCTGCCCCCTCCATCTAGCAAGCTAACTTCCAAATTCCAAAAAAAACACACAAAAAGTGTTATAATCCATCCAACAACACTAAAACCTATGGCATTGTCGCACTCATCAAGGACAAGCTCGTAGCAAAACGAGTTTTATTCTCACTCTCAGTCTTTATAAGGCTTCATTTTCATTTGCGAGAGACATTTCATCATGGTCCTCCATGTCCACCACCCAAGTTTGTTTTTCTCCAAACCGAAGCGGAACCACCATGGACCGCACGTGACACGAGGTACAATACCATGAGCCTTGAGGACAAGACTCGTTTAGAGGCGAGGAGTATTGATACGGTTAAACCCATATTGCAAAATGGGGTCTGTGTCGTCTAATTCATCTGACGTGAATGTTCGAAACACGAGAGCCTTTTAGGCTTATAGGAAGAGAGGAATACTTTAGAGGAAGGTTACAATGTTATTGATTGTTTAAGCTTTACTTCATTGATTACAAATGCATCACCCTAACACCCATTTATACCACTCCATGGAATCTTCTAGAGACGCGATATTTCAATGGATATTCTACTACGATCTAGATTCTTCCATCTAGATAATCTTAACTAGATATTTCTAGTAGTTATCATGTACTACAATATTTTAAACACTTTGATGCGTTCACATTAATCTTTAAATTTATAAACAAGAATTATTGGTTAACTAGAAACACATTCAGACAAGTATATCTTAGTCATGTGTAGTTAGGGGTTGGTAAGTCATGGTCGTCCCAAGAGACTTGGTTGCACTCAAGTGTCGTTTGTTTGTTTAAGCAAGTAATAAGTTGGTGGTTATGATTGTCACAGATCAAACCACAAGAAAAGCAATATGAGAACAAGCACATAAAGAACATACGTGTTTAGACAAATGATCACATGGATATTATGTTGTTTAGTTTGGAAAACATATTATCAAAGGTTATCCTTTCAACCTATAGAACTAATAATAATAATCTAGTGTTTTATAAATCAGATATGCATAAGCGTCAATCAAATGGTCATGTCATGAGCCTTATGCCTAAACCAACAACAACAACAAAGAATCCTTTCGACCTTTAGACTTTGATGTTATTAATTTGTGAAGTTCCATTTACTTGAAAGATGATTGTATTCAAAAGATTCCTTTCGACCTATAATCTAAATTAAACCTTTACTTGTTTTGTTTATTACGTTTCTCATACAATCGTCACAAAGTACAAGACCAACACATTCGTCGACTAATGAATTGAAATCAACCACTATTGAGAATCCTTCCAACCTTTAGACTAAAAAATAATTAATCAAAACAATAAACAATAACAAGTTCCAATTTGACCAAATATGATGTTATCATCGTTTTCCAAACAAACACTACAAATATCTAAACATCCCTTTATCACAAGTTCTCATAGGAACCAAACAAATATTAAGACATCATTCACAAGACAAAGCACATAAGAATAATAACATCATCGACACTATCATAGAACCAAACATGCTTAATATCAAAAGAGTAGATACCAAAGTTCATAAGATGAGATACAAAGTGCTAGGATTCACACATGATTCCTCCTATGCTCCACAGCCCATTACAAGCCAAATAGGACCCCTATTACATCCCACAACTTATGGGTATTCCAAGTAACATCAATTAACAAGATCTGGGAATGTTTGGTATCAAGGATTGATGGTGATGTTGTGGATTGTTTATGTGGCTCTTCGGGAAATGACGACCAAACCAACCCCCCAACACCTCTGGAAAAAAAGGTGGAGGGTAGTGAGAGAGGTGTATGAGATGGTGAAAAGGTTGGTTAAGAGATTTATGATAGTTATACAAAGATTATGAAAACATTAGCCAAAGGGTTGTATATAAGCTTGGGAAGTAATTTGTCCTCTAAGTGTCATAAAATGACAGAATTGAGTTATTAGGAGACATGATCGGACTTATGGATTTATGATACTTAAATATGCATTAAAACAATTTTGAGGTCGATTCATCCAACCGATCGATTGGATGATGAAATGGTTCACCGATCGATCAAAGACCAAAACCAATCGGTTGAAGGCACTTTGGTCAGTATGATAAAATGAAAGTTGTAGCCCTTTCGATTCTCTTTCCGTGGTCGTGAACGGGGGTTCAAACGGTGTAACACCCCCAAAAATGGCACAGTGGAAGCACACAAGTCATGGGTGCTACTAAATTGGTAACACAACATAAAGTATAGAACAACAAATTATCATTAAGAAATTTATTTCATTGTAAATAAACAAAGTTTACATTATTGATTAGTGCGGAAATATAGGCCCAAAATATAGCAGTCTCAATTATATTTATCAGAGAAATCTATGACCATGCCATGCCATCGCCTTGCGCCTCCAAAGTTAAGATATCGCCTTAAAACCTGGAAATACATGCTAAAGAGTGTCAACACGAGGTTGGTGAGTTCATAGGTTTTTAAATAACATTTTAGAGTACAAGTGATGTGAGTTAAATATTCGCTTTGTGACCATTGTATCTCGCACAATGTCATGAAAATCATGTTTACCTGAAATAAAAACTTCATTTGTGGACCATGTGTAGGGTATATGTACATTACAATGAATATAATTTCATGTAGTGTAACTATTACGCTAGCACTAAGTTTATGCAACCGAAGCTACGACAGTAGTGTATGCAAAATGTAGTTATACTAATAGGAGGCCCATTGCGAGTGCTTATCCTTTTACACTCGATTCCGACATGCTATATGTTTCGCATTGACCCATGTGTGGCCAACCGAACGGGGGAGTCACCCCCAATAGATCTATTTATAACTTTCGCGCTTTCCAGTAGGAATTGACGGTTCATGAGTTTGCGCATTTTGGGATTTAAGGGCTTAGGCTAAGCTACGTAGATAGTTTGATTTATAAAACATTATTTGTGTCCATAAAATATCTTTGCGTGATTCTCACGTATGTAACCTTAAACATTTGTGCTTGCTAGAAAATAATCATTTATGTGGTAGGTAAACACATCATGCATTCAAATAATCAAATCATTCATTTAAGTTAAACATCACAGTTTGAGTAAACAATACACATTCTCAGATGAAATAAGCTTTGAGTCTAAGTAAAAGTTAGCATGTATTCTCCCCCAAAATAGTTATAAAACATGTAAAAGTAGGGGCTATGAGCTCACCTTAGCAATTAGTCGTCTGAAGTGGGATAAATCAATTAGTGATTGTGAGCGGCGCTGACACGCGACCAAGATAGTATGGCAAGTTTTAACTTACAGATTTAGGTTTAAGACTCGATAAGTTTAAACTTTTATTATTATTATTGAGTGTATTGAGTGTACTCCGTGTCCCGTTAGGTTAAAACATAAACGTAGTATTCGGGTTTGGAAAAAATGCGTGATACACATTTTTGGAAGAGTTTTTATAAAAATAATATAAAAACAAAATTATTAACTCGGAAAAATAATTTGTCGAATTTTAAACCATACTAAGGCAAAGTTAATCGACGCTGCGTGCGGTGACGTTTTTCGAGAAAAACAAGATAACCTCTCGTTTTTGGGTTTTAAATATCAGTAATTGTCAGAAAATAACCAATTTGCATTTTCTGATAAAAATAAATAATATTATTATAATAATTATTTGGAAAATCTCGGGTTGTTATAAATGGAGTCCGTATGCTCAACTTATAGCCAAAATGGTGAAGGTGTGTCGGGAACAACGAGTTTTCCAATATTTCTTCGTTTGAGCTTCTTTTCTTCATTTCTTTCTCGTTTCCCGTATTGTGCCTTATTCTTGAGTCTTTGGAGTGACAACTTCATGACTTTATCTTCTCGAATATACTCCGCAAGACTTGCATTTGTCAAGAATTCTTCGTACATGGATAAATCTTCGTTTATTGATTGTTTCTTCATCTTTTTCTTCGTTTTCTTTGTCTTGGCTAACTACAAACATGAAAACATAACTATCTGCATATAAGTATCAAAAGTTCGTTAGTTTAACCGAATAACATGTATAAAATCCATGATAACGCTCCTAGAAACATACTCAATTTGATCGTTATCACACTTCTATAGATGTTTTCTAAGACTATTCTAAGGCTTTCTAGAAGCTTCCACTATAAGGGCTCGGACTAAATCAAGTTTACGATCCAACACCCCCCTTTAAACTTGATTTACTGACTCCAACAATCATTTGTTGTCTTGAGAAATCTTTCTCGTTGAGCTGCTTGGTGAAGATATCTGCAACTTGGTCTTCGACCTCGTATCTATCACTCAAACATCCTTTCTTGCAATGCACACTCTAATAAAGTGATAACGAGTGTTGATATGCTTACTTCGATCATGGAAGACCGGATTTTTCGATAAGCCGATTTCCGACTTTTTATCCACGTAGATCTCAGTCGCATCTTCTTGCTCCATGTGTAGTTGTTTTAGCATAATTTTGAGCCAAATTACGTGACATACACACGATGTTGCAGCTACATACTCCGCTTCACAACTTGACAAGGTAACAATAGGTTGCTTCTTTGAAGACCATGTAAAGGCATTATTACCCAGGAAGAATCGGAATCCTGTTGTACTTCTTCCATCATCTTTGTTTCCAGCCCAGTCACTGTCGCTATATCTAACTAGCTTGAAGTCTTCACTTTTAAATTAAAACATTTCATAGTCTACAGTACCTTTAATATAACGGAAGATCCTCTTGGCAATCTCTAAATGTTTTGTTGTAGGCTCTTCTATGAAACGACTAAACAATCCAACCGTAAAGAGGATTTCGGTCTTGTACATGACAAATAGTGCAAACTTCCAATGAGACTTTTGAATAGAGTTGAGTTTACCGCTTCTCCTTCATCATGCTTAGAAGGCTTTGCTTTATGTTCTATGGGGGTGCCAACGGGATTGCTCTTATCCATACCGAACCTCTTTAATATCTCATTGACATATCCTTATTGACTTATGAAAGTTCCTTCATCCGTTTGCTTCACCTTAATGTCAAGATAATAAGACATAAGTCCTATGTCTATAATCTCGAACTCTCCCGTCATTTACTTTTTTAGCTCATCAATCATACTCTGAGAATTTCCTGTAAAGATTAAATCATCCATGTACAGGCAGACGAGCAAAATACTTCCATTTGCAAATTTCACATAAAGTGCATATTCACTTAGGCATTTAGTAAAACCATGTTCTTGGAACAACTTGTCAATTCTAGTATTCAAAGAACGTGGTGCCTGCTTTAGACCAAATAAGTCCTTCTTCAACCTTAGCACTTTATCTTTTTGCCCGTTGGCAACATATCCCTCTGGTTTCTCCACATAAACTTCTTCTTCGAGAAATCTATTTAGAAATGCAGACTTCACATCCATTTGGTGGATTTTTCACCTATATTGAGCAGCAATAGCAATAATCATTCTTATAGTTTCTAAACAAGCAATGGGAGAAAATACCTCTCCGTAGTTGATCCCATGCTTTTTCTTGTAACCTTTTTCCACAAGTCTTGCCTTGCACTTCTCCACTTTGCCTTTGGCGTTTTTCTTGGCCTTGCATACCCACTTGACTCCAATAGCCTTTTGGCTTTTCGTAAGGGTCGTCAACTCTCACGTATCATTCTTTTCTATTGACTTTATCTCCTCATCCATGGCATGTCTCCATTTATTTCTTTTCATATCCTCTTCAAAAACTAAAGGTTCCTAGTCAACATATAAATAAAATAATCGAGTCAGTATTTAACTAGTTTTAAGTTTTTTTTTCTGAACATATATTGACACATGACATTATTAGACATTACAATCTACGAGACCTATTTGACTGATATTAAGCGTCAAAAAAGACCTTTAATGATGGTCTATGCTAGACCGTTAGTGTCTCTTATTCTTTCATTAGGAGAAGACCAAAATGCCTTTAGTGACTGATTTTAGGCTATTTCTGACCTTTTATTAAGTCACTAATATATCTTGTAGTGATGTTGATACAAAAGTTGGGCGTTCCTTGTTTGGACTCCGGTTCTCGTACCAATTGAATCTTGATGCTTGAGACCTGCGTACTAAGTAAACAGAAAACACCGTTAGGCTTATCGTGGGATTGTCTCCCACGATTATCCTCCGGCGTGAGAGTAAGTAATCGGTTTTAGGGTTAATGGAGAGTTAGGGTTTTAGATCGTACCTTTAATGAGGGATAGGGTTCCCTTTATATACACACGAAATCCTTGTTGGTTTCGTGTTCCCCAACCTTCGGCGTATCCCGCCTAAGTCGGTTGGTAAACGCCTATTCCATAAATAACTTTGGATTTGGGCTTTCGTGAGCCCAAACAGTTGTTGGGTTAGCCCATTCGTAGTGGGCTTGTTAGTGGCGTTCACTAGTCGGGTTCGTGACCCGAATGCGGACTATACGTCATCAAGTGATAAGTTGTATAAACATAAATAGTAAACGATTAAAACTCTTTATAAGGACATCAAGCTAGGAAAAACATAAATAGTCTTCTTTTTAGTTAACAACTGATTAAGATTCTTTCTTACATTTATTTTCGAATATAGTTTTCAATGATAACAAATTATACAGGTATATGCATACCGCATACATGCCCAATTCCTCATCCTCATTGTGAAGTGTTAGTAATTCAAGATGAACCATATGGAAGCTCCTGGCTAAGGTAACGATTTTCTATATATATAAAACTTTCGCAACTACTTTTTGGCCATCATCTCTAATTGCTCAAAACCAAATATATATTACTTCTAGTTTGGTTACGTATCTATTATAGTTGGTGAATAAGTGCCACACGTATTACATACTGTATCGTGGTCAATGGCTCAATGCTTCCTTTCATAGTGGCGAATGGCGAGACAAAAAGAAGGCAGGGCGGGCATCTGTCCACTGTCCCTTGCAAAATAAAAAGATATATGAAAATGTACTATCAAAAAAAAATTTGGTTCCGCCCATCGATTTTTTTGGTTCCGCCCATCGTTATACATTTATACCTACACAACCTTCAACTTCACTTTTACTGCATTGTAGTTGAACATATCGGAGCAAGTCGCCTTTGACTATTACTAGCTTCTTAAAACCTGTTAATCATGGATTCAAATCATTTTAAAAAATACTTTATTCATAGTTTACTAATTTGACCGATTCAGAAAACAAATCATAATGTGACCGAATTGGATTTGATTAAGTATAGCTAGGCTTTGTAGTAAATTGTTTACTTTAACTTGACATCTTGTAATTAGACATCAAATATTGCAGTATATTTTTCTTCTTTCTGACATTTATTTTTCAAATATAATCTTATAAGGTCTAATAAAGGTTTCGATGATATACCAACTCATGCAGGTCCGTATGGTAGAGGGTATATTACCTTGAAGACTTTTAAAGGCTGATCTGATCATATCATTAACAAGAAGGCAAGAAGGAGACGCCCATAAGAGTTAATTATATATATGGGCCGGGAATGCATACTAAAATATGATCCGATGATTAAGATACCACTGCAACATAGTCACGAATGTATTTATGTATTGTTGGATAATGTTATAAATATTATGCGGAACTTATAGAGTGTTGATCCTCTATTCCGCTTTATCTTATATTTATAGAGTTATGACAATGAATGCATGTTGATTTTTCATGATTAGTTGTGACATAGGTTTGATTGAAATCAACCTGTTACGTGCAATAGGTTTGTTTGATTTTACCTAAACAAGACATTATTAAACAAACCTATTTTGGTCTCTACTAGGGCTTACTAAGTAAAGAAAGAAAAATTACTAAGTAAATGTTTATGCCTACGATTGCGCCATTGTACATTTGTACACCAGAATCTTTGTGACCACTTGGTCAGCAAAATAAAATTATTGGCATATTAAAGGCTCACGTATTGCGCTTAAAATTTGCCACACCTTCCATGTAAACCAACCTATTGCGTGGAAATTAGAGGGAAATTTTTTTGGGTTAATTCCGGGTAACTTCGTAGGTCTTTGGGTGCAAATAGGCTCAACTTGTGATTTGATAGTTTCTTTGAGCTTAAATATCTTGACTTTGAAAGTATTTGTTGAATCTTGCAACAAGTTGAGATCCATATATATCTCATATTTGCCATAGATCCAATAAATTAATCTTAGCCATACATTTTTTATTAAAATTAATAAAATATCATTTTCACATTTTTTAAAAACAACATAACTTGGAAACAAGAAATCTTCAAACTACAAAAATACATCACCGCTGATTTAATTAAATTATCTTTCTATAGATATGCACTTCTATATTTTCGATAATTTTTTTTTTTCAAAATTCCATGGAAAAATCATATATGATTTCAAAAATCGAATTATATGTGATTTTTCAAATCATATATGATTTTTACAAATCACATATGATTTTCAAAAATCATATATGATTTGCAAAAATCATATATGATTTGTAAAAATCGAATCACATATGATTTTCACAAATCATATATGATTTTTCTGTGCCGAAATTTTGATTCTCATTACGATGGTATAATTTTTTTCGCGTAACGATTAATGGTTGTGAGATATATAATTTTAAAAAAAAGGTGAAAGATTATTTTATTTTTTCATTAGAAAACGAATTATATTATTTGCTCATTGGATCATACAGAATTGGTATATATATCAACTTTGCCTATCTACATTACGCTTATTTTATATACTAAATTTTTTTTACATATTAAAAGACTAATTCTCACCTTTTATTTAAAAAAATATCAATAGATGAGATTAAAATCATTTTAATATTTCACATATTTTTTATAATTTAAATATTTATTAAACCGTTAATCGTTAAGCGAAAATAATTAAACAACCGCGACGAACATTTAATTATTTTTCTATAAACAGGCACTTTGATATACTTTCGAAAAAAAAAGTTTTTTTCATGTTTTTTTGTCTTTTTTTTAAACTGAAATTTGTATGAAAAATCACATCTGATTAAACACTAATTTGAATATAACATGTTATATTAGTGTTAAATCGCATATCATAGGTGATTTAACACTAATATCACATGTGATATTCAAATTAGTGTTTAATCACATGTGATTTTTTTATACAAATTTCAGTAACGTAAAAAAAAGTGAAAAACACGAAAAAAAATTATCGAAAGTATATCAAAGTTCCTATTTATAGAAAGATAATAAAATGTTCGTCGTAATACTATATTTTTTTCGCTTAACGATTAACGGTTTGAAATATATTAATATAATATTTAAAAAAAATGAAAGTGAGATTTTTAAATTGTTGAGATTGATCTCATCCATTAGATCAAATAAAGATGGAGAGTAGAGATTGATCCCTTTGTATGTAAAAAATTGTTTGGTCTGTAAATGATATTTACTCTACCTATATATATTACTTATAATGAGTCGCTTTATTTTGCATACTCAAAAATCCACGCATATCAACGGACAAATTTAAACCACACAAATCGTTAGATCAAAAGAACAAGATTTAAGGGAAAAAAAACATGGAGGGCCTAAAGTGTAAATCTAGACCACCTAATTTTTTAATTAAAACCCACTTTCATCTCTCATTTTTAAATATTACATATCTTAAAAACCGTTAACCTAAAAAATTACACCATGGTGACGAGTATTTTATTATCTTTCAATAGAGGCACTTTCATATACTTTCGACAAACTTTTTTTGTTCTTTTTTCCTCGTATAGTATCACTGTGATATAACACTAATATTTAAGTTATAACACTCAACACGCTTTCGTAGTATAAATATTTTTTAGAACTCCAAATGACTCATCGTTTGTGCATTAAAAAATACACATTATTAGCATTTCAACCATATATCACATATAGTTTTGAACCTCCAGATCAACACAGTTTATTCATAGAAGTTGAATATTTGAACTTACATAGTGTTATATCACAAGTGCTATATCAAGCAAAAAGTGTAGAGTTACGATTTTCAAATTTTTTGTTCGACGAAACGCCTAAGAGAGGGATGCACAAGTTGAGAAGCAATCGCATGTTCCCATGTCATGTGATTGTATTTGTAAGAGACCCTATATTAGTTCTAGGTAATAATACCATCATTCAAGTACCTGGAAGACAAAGTCAATAATTATAAATGAATATTCCTAATACTACAGTGCATTAATAGAGGTAACAAAAGAGGTTGGGGTTGAAATTGATCATTGTTTAGTACGTGATATCACCTGTGATATCACATATTCCTTCATTACCACCAATGATTCAACAACAAGAAGAAGCCAACACATTTGTGATATTACGTGTGATATCAAAGGTTCCTCGAAAAAGATGAACAACATGAGAATGAGATACACTGCAAATATCCTTCTTCATGAAATGAATGACCAAAATAGTTGACAATAGAGTATGCAAATAGGTTTGCAGCAAGAAAACCATATGAGAACACTGTTATCACTTGTGATATTTCAAAAATATAGTTAATGTTTGTTTAGTTGTTGTGATATCCTTTTTAATGTGTGTTTTATCACCTTATTTTACAGCTTCTAATAGTATAAATCCAATGTTGTGGCTTAAATATGTGTTTGTTGTTATGGTTAAATTTGTGTGTTAACAACTCGTACAAAAATATTTGGTTGGTAATATAAAATGCTAATGATACTAATTTATGTTCTCTACATAAAGTTGTTACCAATTAGGATACCCAACTAAGAATACCAAAATGAATAAAAAGGAAGCAAACTATGAAAATAAAAAGACTCGACGTATTCTCAAAACCAAACAGGTGTTGCATTAATTTATACGACATGTGTAATATCACTTGTAATATTTCATAAACACTGATTACATGGTATAAATTCCAAAAAGAACACAAAAGATTTGATCAAATTTTCATTCTTAAGCAACCCTGAACCGAATGCAAACATTTCTTGTACTTGTCTATTGCGATGCACAATATCGGAAAAGTATACTGATTGTACAATAATTAAGACGACCGTGACTTGATGGTGATCAAAGGGTATGAGGGTGATATGCTTGCGCCAAACTTGTAGCCAACTGTAATAAGAAGTAGTAGACACTTCGTTAAGTGATTGCGCAGGTTGGACCTCGCGAACCACCTCCCAAAAGTGAGTAAGTATGTGATATGTGTTGTAAGTAATGTAGAGTATGTGAAATGCTGTGTTGAGTGAACATACCATTGAAATGACTCGTCCAACCTATTTATAGATAGAGAAATAAGCTTGGAGAGTGTTTGTACACGTTTCGGAGATCATGGGGGCGTCCCATGATTTGTGGTAACTGCTAAGGCTTCATCCCCACTCTCTCTGTCTTGGCGGGGAAGCTAAGGAGATAGTGGGAACGTAGGGGAAGACCAAGTCAATCTTCTCCTTTGGTTGGCGAATTCCCAACTGGTAACCATATCAATGATGAATGGTTTTACGCCACCGATGACTTAGGAAGATAGACTTGGTCCTTCGTTATGCAAATTCGACTGAGGCCGAAAGGGAGTCCTTCGACCTGATCGGAGGGTACGTCATCAAGCCCCCCAGTCGAAAGTGATATGTACGAACGAGGATATATTGCTTACGACTCAAAAATACATACGAAACCTATCCTTTGTCACAAAACTGAACGAAGGAGAAAAGTTGGATATGCATTGAGTGCGCATTAAATGCACGGTACTTATCCAAACCACCCTTTATCTCGGTAATTTAAAACGACTTTTCAAAGTTTAAAAAGAGTTTGAAATCCGGAAGTTAGGCGACACCAAAGACACGTGTAGGGCTAGGATTAAAGATGTGATAGGGTATATAAACTTCGAATAGTAAAACCCTAAATCACTTTTATCCCTTGCCCAAAAAATTACACCTACAACTCTGTCTTCCGAGCAAGCTTTCGACCAAAAAGGTAAGGTGTTCCTTCAGACACTGTTTTTATTACTTTTTGTTGAATAAAAGTCTTATGGCGCCAATTCTAAATTCGTCATAAGGCAACAAGGTTGCACCTTGACCAAGGAAGAGCTCAAAGCTTTCCTTACAGATTATCCCATTCCCAAACAGTTTAAGATCATGTTACCCAGCAAACGCCAAGGCATTTATGATTCTCCGAAAAATTATGTAGGCTTGTATACACATGCATTCACCACCTCCAACTTAAGGATACCCTTGCATCCCCTAATTTTAGAACTCCTTCAATATTATGAAGTACACGTATCTAGGTTTAATCCGTTTGGCCTAGCCAAACTCACAACTTACATCGTCATGTGTAAAGTTTATGGGTTTGAACCATCTTTGACTGTGCTTAGAGGGTTTTTAAATATTTACCCTGGAGGAGATTGGCTGACTTTGGCCAAAAGGGGTGATCGCGATGTGCCCATTCTGATTGAGAAGCCTTTCACAAACATCAGGAATTGGAAAGGGAAGTTCTTTTACATTCAAGATACAATTGTGCCTCCACAATACCTGCGTTGTTGAACCCAGTGTCAATTTGATGAGAAAATATTAAACGATCCTTGCCCTATACTCGAGGAGGGACCTCTGCAGCCAACGCCTGTCTCGCTATCCAAATTGACCGCGAATTTTCCGAGCCAATATTGTTTATGGTCGGCATTGCCGAAAGTTGAGAGGGTTCTCCGTTACATCCCGAAATTATGTGTTGCGGAGAAAGTATGTAAATTTCTAATTAAAATAAGATATAGGAACTTATCTTGCTGATATTTATCTTTCTCCTTTCGTTTTGTAGAAATGTCTTTCCGTAATTTTGTTGTGGCTGGTGGTGCCAAGGAGGTAAGCTTCATTCCAAAGGAAGCCAAGGAAGTCAGTTATGGTGTAGGTTCTCCGTCTGTTTCAGTGAACAACAACGATGTGGATGCTCAACGAATCGAGCATGTATCATCTGCCCCACCTACAAAGGAAAAAGAACCCGTGGAAGTGGAAGATCAGTTAGTGGAGAATGCTACAGACTCATATGACCCTGCTTCGGAGGACCAGCTGGCGATCGTAGGGTCTTTCGATATCGCAGATAGGGTCCGAAGCAGGAAAGGTACGAGTTCAAAAGCTGCGAAGTCTGCCTCAAAGAGGAAACTCATCTTGCCAACTCCTCTATCTCGAACAACCCAGCAGAAGAGTGCCCAGGGCTAGGCAGTTATTTTTCCAGCCATCGAAGGGCCTAGCACTGATGACATTCATGGTAAATCATCTTTCCTGTTGTGAAAAAAAAATTCTGCATATTGTATTAGTCCAATAAGTTTATTGTTGTTGAAGGTCTTCCTGATACGAAGGAGCTTCCATCCCCCCTAGCCTGTCACTTGCTCGTAGAGCGTGTGACCCCACCTAGCTGGAAAGGGGTGATGGACAATATGTCCTTAGAGAGGCTATGCGACCTGCACGACAAGAGCTATGTAAGGCAATGCATATTGGATAACCAGCTCAATACTCGGAAAAGGGATCTTCTTCGTGCTGTGAACAAAGCTAGGGAGGAGATGGATGTCATGCTTGCCAGGGAGAAGGCCAGAGACAAAAAATATGCATACGTACAAACAAAATGTGAGGATGCTATGGAAGATTTCAACAAGAACCCCCTGTTCCAAGATCTCCGAGCAGATGTTCAGAGGCTCGAAGGTCAATTAGCCGAAAGTCGTGCTGAGTGCAGCATGCTATCTCTCGAAGGCACTAAAGTCATTGGTTACAAGGATCAAATTTCCGTGCTGACTACCAAGTGTGCAGGCCTCGAAGAGGAGAGATCAAGGCTCGTTGACCAGGAGATTAAGCTCATGGAATAGGTAGATGGTTTGGATCTGCGTCTCAAGATGCTGAAGAAGGATAGGGTAGATCTGGTGACCAAGGTTATCCCGTATATTGCTATGGAGTTGTATCACAGCAATGATGTGGGTATAATGGTTGGGAACTTAGTGAATGCAGCCATTTTTCATGGTAAGTGCACTACTCTTGAGGAGGTGGCAGCCATAGGTAAACCAGTGGTACTTGCAGGTATTCCATACTACAGGGCAACCCACGAGAAGGAATACGATAAAGCAGGTAATGCTTTATCCACTGCTGAGTTCCCTTTCCTTGCAGAGGCGACGAAGGACCCAACAGCCTCCATTGAGGACTTGTTGTCAAAGAAGCCAAGGAATGTTCAACCTGCTTCCCCCTCCAAGAAGACACCATCTGCTAAAGTTCCATCCCCAAGGTCTACCGATCCTACCCATTCGAAGGTATGAAGAAGGCTACCATGTGGTAGCTATTTGATCTCCAGGGTGGTGTGTACCCTGTAAAAACAATTTGTCTTGTGTTCCTTTCCAGGCGTGATGCCTGATGAAACAATTTACTTTCTGTATGTGGTGAAGGCTACAGCCTTAAGACAATGCTTGCTTTATGATCGTTAAGGCTTCGGCCTCTAGACTAGTTAAACTAGTCTTTAATGAATATCTACTAGTGGCCTCCAGGGCCTACATTTTGTTTAAGTTTGATTCTTCTCTTACGTTTCATTTGCACGTAACTTTTTACAACCTAAGGCGTATGGTAGATGCATAGCCTCATTGTGTGTAAATTCTGCACCAAGAATATAGCAATCGTATAATTTAATTACTGACAGAGGGTCGCGAACCACTCCGTCTTAATCCTTTGGGTAGCATAAGGCTTGGAATACCTTAAGACCACTTAGGAAAGTTAATGTGAAGTTTAGATGGATGTTAAGCATATGAGCAAGACGTATTGTTTGTCTTTTTACATCCCTTCGACATTGAAACTTATAAAACGACTTGGCTGGCAAATCTTTGTTGTATTAGAACGAAACAAGAGATTTGAGGGAAATGTGTTATATCATTAAGTGGGTAGGGAGGATTACATCATTTTAAGAAATGAACACTAGACGCCTACCATTAATTCTTCTTTCCCCAAGTGAGAAGAATGCAAGTACATTGATTGAAAACAAATTAAAAAATGTCCTTAGACATTGTAAGTTTCATATGTAAAACTTACGAAGGGTAGTGCCATTCCAAGTCCTATCAATAGCGTCTCCATCAAGGGTTTCCAGCTTGTAGGCTCCGTTGCCATATGCCTCTGTTACGACGTAGGGTCCTTCCCATGTAGGCCCTAGTTTACCCTGATACTCAGCTTTACTTGCACTGTTGAGTCAGAGGACGTATTCGCCTGGCTTGAATGTCGAAGGTCGAACCCTGCTGTTGTAATACTTTTCAATCTTCTGTTTGTGAATAGCCTCCCTTATCGAGGCTATTTCCCTTCTTTCTTCGACAGATTGCTACGGAGTCTTTCTTCGGTTTCTGTAGAAGAGATGGTTGTCTTTCATTGTACAAGTTTGTGTTTGTTGGTAAGTCATTTTTGTACATTTATAGGTCTGGGAAATTGCAGATTCCAAGCGTCAACAAGTTTTAACATTTTTCAGAAGATGTTTGGCAACGGACCTGAATATCATGTTTCCTAGGTATAAATTTCATTATGTTTATCATGTCAAAATCAGGTGTTGGATCAATATACTTTAATCAAACTAACTTAACTAGCTTGTTAAGGTTTAATAACCTCGGATAAATCCTAAGTTATTAACAAAGAAACACTGAGCAATCTTTATCAAGTACGCGGAATTTACTTAACAAAGCTAAGAAGAATAACTTTTATTATAAACTCTAAATCTGCTTATTATGCAGATACTCTAAAACAACTCTAAGATTATCGAACTTCTCTCTAAAACACTAAATAACTTGTGAATTCGTAAACTCTAAAACTTATAAACTTCGTTCTCTAAATCGTATCTCTAATGCCAATCTAGGAGTCCTTTTATAGGCTCAAGGATATCCTAGTCGGTTTACAATTTGTATTCTTGTACGACAAGTAATCTAAACATGGAATACAATACTTTCCATAAACGAATATAACAGTTCTTGTGTTCTTGCGAGACTTTGACTTTGTAATGCGATGCTTTGACTTTGTCTTTAGCGATGCTTTGACTCTTTGACTTCTTCCAATGCTTTGTAGTTCTGATACTTTCATATCTTGACACTTTCATATCCCAACAATCCTCCCTAACTTGAATTCTACTTGCTTGACTTCAAGTTCCCTTTGTGAATATATCTTTAACAACTTCATCTTTAAGACGATTGTTTCTTAGTCTTTGGATTGTATCTACTGTAGTGTCTGTGTTTGTCAAAGTATCTCTAAATTATTCTTTCACAGTGACATCCAAAGAAACTCCATCTTTTCAACAACACAACAACATATGACAATTTATACATTAATTGGTTTAAAGTTGCATACTATTCTCATCACTTCCGGTGTGTTAACTCTTGTGAGAGGTGAATCATTGAAAACTTAATGGATTTAGATCTCTTTACCAAAGCCATTATCTCCGGAGTAGCCAAATGTTTTGGTGTGTAAGACCATGGTACATTGATAACCATATGATTTTAGCAAATCATCGACTATCAACAGATTTGTTTTGTCTTTACCAAAAGTTGTACCATACGGACTAGTTAGTTCTTCTATCTAATGGTGAACTAATTACCAATAATGGTTTTTCCACGACCTTTACCACAAGCCATTTTCTTGTGGGCTAGCCAACTCTTCACATTCGATATGGTGAGTTGATTACCATCCAACTTATTAGCAAGTTGTCAACTAAAAGCGGATTTGATATATCTTTACGAGCCGTTTGCTCATGGATTAGTCAATCCTTTTGTAACCATGGTGGATTGATAACCTATTGATGTTATCATCACAAAACCATTTATTCAACCTTTATTTCAAAATATTTATTACTTAGCAAAGGTTTCTTCTAAAATTCATTTAAGCGGTTTATTTACGCAAGCAGTACTTTGATGAAATCTTGTCGATCAACGATACTTTGAATAAAAGTCTTGATATATCAAAAAGTATTTATTCAAATGAAATTCATACCGATTATTGATCATCTTGACAATAGTAGTCCGGTTGATAAACAAGTTGATAACCATGCAAGCGGTTTCATTATCCTCTTCTACTTCCATTCCATGCTCTAGCATTCTTCTCATGAGCTCATTGTGAGAGGGTATCTTCTTTCTGCAAACATGTGTATCATTGTTCCATTTTCCAGCTCTAAAACATGAACTCCAGACTCTTCAAAGAATCTCCAGCAAACAATTTCCCAGCTTTCTTGATTCTTCCAAATATCATCAATGCTCTCTTCTTCAGTTTCCCATATAGTTATGAGATCACCATGTAAAACTAAACCAATCCCTTCTAATGGATTATGTTCAAAATAAGCTTTCACCACATTATATAAGTAGAATAGATCAACTCTATCTATAATGTGCAGTAAGTCCCATAGCCTATTAAAAACTTTGAAGCTTTCATCATCTTTATGAAAAATCATATAATCTCCATCTTTGGATTTCACAACTTCAAAAGCACTAATCGTGATCTGCTCATCTTCATGTCATCATCTTCTTTAGAGTAATCAAAATCTACCACTCGAGATAATTCTTTAATTCATCACTAGTCTCGGATCTTAATTCAACTTTTCTTTCTTTGAGAACCCGAACATCCATTTGGTTTTCCTTTTCTTTTCAAACTCTTCTTTCTTTCGACTTGATCAAAGTAGTTTCTTCTAAAATCTTTGATGTCGCAACATTCTTCTTATAATCCTCCTAGCGACATCATATAATCTTTTCATCTCAAAATAATTAAACTTACGTAATCCTTTATACCCTTGACTTTTAAGATAAGCCATCATAGCATTTACATCTTTAGCTTTATTAAGTCTTCTTGGCATAAATCTAACGAGAACAGTGGTGTAATGGTTCAATGACTTGACATCTAATTCATCTTGTACCTTTTGAGTCGCTTCTCTATTACGAGCTTCTTGAGCTTCATGATCTTCTCTATCTTTAGCATTTAACTCTTCTTGAACTTTTCTAGCTACGACTTCATTCCTAGCAACTTCAATTGCTCTAAGTTACGCTAAAGTTAACTTTTTCTTCTTTGTTTCAACCAAAACACCCTTTCCTTTATCCTTAGGATAAATTTCAGGTTGAGAAGTTCTTTGTTGTTCTTCTTCTTGTACATCTCGAATAGTAACTCCTCCTCTTGGTTGTGATAAATCATGTAGAATAGTTGCAACCAGCTCATCATCACTTGCAGTCCTTTCAGGCACTTCAGGTATAGCTGTTGTTGAAGGACCAGCTTCTTCAAAATCTAAAACTCTAGGAGTAATTAAGTCTTGTCTGAAGGTTCCATGGAAAACAGTACTTTGTTGTTCAGTACCTTGATCTTCAATAATCAGTTCTTCAGTACTTTGAGGTTCAATCCTTTCATCAGTACTTTCAATATTAACCAGTTCTTGATGCTTTTTCTCCTTGTCATCTCCTTATCATCTTCTTTCAATTTATGTTCTTCTAATTTCCTCCCAAGTTGATGAAGATGGTTTATGAACCTTTTGGGTTTACTTGTGCGAGGCCCCTTTGTGCTTTCTTCTTGATTTAACCCAGATACGAAATTCTTGAACCAAAGGTCAGACAAAAGTTTTTAGCCTTCTAAACTTTATCTTCAATTTCTTTATCTGCTTAGCTAGAACCTTAGTAGTCTTTTGCAACTTAACTATCTCCCTTGTCAAAGCATAATTATCCAAAGATAAACCTTCACGAGGTATAGTATGTGAATCTTCACCTTGAATATGTGAATGTTCCTCTGATTGAGAAACAGGAACAGATCGTGGTGGAGATGGAGAAGGTAATCTCACAACTTCTTCTTGAACCTCGGGGCTTGAGAAAGCAGTTACCACAGTGGAGATGCGGTACCCTCTTGAGAAGCAATGATTGCGGATCAAGGTACCTTCCTTCGAGAAGCGTGCTTGCGGATGCGGTACCTTCGGAAGCGATGCTGCGGATGCAAGACCTTCAGTCTTGTATCATCTTCAACATCATCTCTCACAGCCTGTACAACTTCCATCATGGAAAGAGTTAATGGTGTATCTGGACCTCTAAATAAATCACTTCTTCGAGCCATAAAAGTAAAAATCTTTGATTGTTGAACAATAGCAGGTAATAAATCTGTAGGCTTAGGAACATCATCAAGTTGTTTGTTCAGAAAAACTTGTACAAATCTGGGATACATTAACCATTTTGATCCATGATTGATGTGAGAAAGCATGCCATCAAGAATTAGCCTTGAAAAATTAAAAACACGATCTGTAGCTAATCCCACCATAGCAGATGCAATATTCGACCCAAATTGCTCCCAAGAAGTACTTTTAGCACTAATACAATGTAACAACACATGTATTAAAAACTTCCATTGAGGACAAAACAAGCGCTTTCGAATGTTTGTTCGTTAAAGAACCTTCATAACCAAGATGCCCAAAAGTTTCCCAAATCAATTCCTTGGCAAAACGAATAGCCCCGTCTGCATCATTAAACAACAAATCTTCTCGAATAGAAGCTTCAGTAATCTTCACAGTTCTTCCAGCAACTGTGGATCTAATATAGTATTCATCTTCTTCCATATTATCTCTTGCATTATCCCAGAATTCTTGAATCCATGGTGCAATAATATCCGGCTCGACTAAAAGAGCATAACTGATTGGCGACCCAGTTAGATAATCGATAATATCATGAAACGCCTCATTATCTTCAGTCTTGTCTAAATTTGCTACCATATTGTGCTTTGAAACAGTAGGTCGATTCGCCATTGGTGATTATGTAAGCACAATAAGAGTTAAAATCGAATAAGAATGAGAGAATTATGGAAACGATGCTAATGGATGAATATAAGAGGGAAAATCGGAAAGTAGTTATTTATAGGTGAGATTTGAAAAATCACTGCCCAAAATAAAATAACCGTTAGCATTAATTACCCTCAATATAACCGTTGGAACAATGCTTTAAAACTGACAAACGAGACTTTCCACGTATGCGATCTTTCCCAAAGCGGTACTTTCCAAGCGGTACTTTCGGGAAAAAAGATGCTTTGCCAAATTCCTCCATAGAAACTAAGTATACATAATTATCCTCCCTCAAGCAATACAGGGACTATACTAACACCTTATAGTCCTCCCTCAAATATAGCTTAGTAGTTAATCATACCAATACTCACCACCAAGTGATTGAATCTTGAAACATCAAAGCCTTTGGTGAGTAAATCGACTACATTGTCATCTGTGTGAACCTTAACAACATTAATGAGCACATGATCATAACAATCTCGATAAAGTGATGCCTAATCTGAATGTGCTTGGTCTTGGAATGATAAGCAGATTCTTCACAATACAAATGGTACTCTCATTATCAATATTGATAGGAGTATTTTGAAATTGAACCCATAGTCCAAGAGTTGATTACGCATCCACAAAACTTGTCCACAACAACTTACGGCAGACTACATATTCGACTTGATGGATGATGTTCTTTGCAATTGTCTGCTTCTTGCATTGCCGGAGACTAACCTTCTTCCAAGATATTGGCATCCACCAGTTGTTGATCTTCTATCATAATTATCACTTGCATAATCACTATCTGAAAAAGCTTCTAAGTGAAAAGGTGACTCTTTTGGATACCACAACCCCAACTTAGGTTGTTGTTTTAAATAACAGAAGATTCTCTTTCTTTGCATTCATGTGAGAAATCTTTGGTGAGACTTGATATCTTGCACATAAACAAGCGCAAACATGATATCGGGCCTTGATGCGATAAGATACATAAGAGAGCCAATCATTGATCGTATAACTTGACTTCAACAGTCATCCATCTTCATCTTTGCCCAATGAATTGATAGATTTAATAGGTGTAATGTGACCTTCATATCATCAAAATTAAACTTCTTAAGTATGTCGGTAACATACTTGTCTTGACTGATAAAAATTCCTTCCTTTGATTGCTTAACTTTGAAGTCCCAAAAGAAAGTTAACTCTCCCATTGAACTCATTTGAAATTCCTTACGCATCGGTTGCTCAAACTCCTTAACCATGGACTGTTTGGTAGCCCCAAAGATGATATCATCAACATAAACTTGAACTAACATGATATCCTTCTTGTCTCTCTTGATAAACAAAGTCTTGTCTATAGCTCCCCTTCTATATCCATGTTGCAATAAGAATGTAGAGAGCCTCTCATACCAAGCTCTAGGTGCCTGATGGAGGCCATAAAGAGCCTTGACCACCTTGTAGACTTTGTTTGGGTGTTTAGGATCTTCAAAACCACGAGGTTGTTTCACATATACCTCTTCTGTAATAGTACCATAGAGAAAGGCACTCTTGACATCCATTTGGTAAACCTGAAAACCCATGTATGAAGCAAAAGCAAGAAATATTCTAATAGCCTCAATCCTTGCTACAGGAGCAAATACTTCATCATAATCTACCCCTTCTTCTTGTCTATAGCCTTGTGCTACTAACCTTGCCTTGTTTTTAATAACATTGCCTCTTTCATCTCTTTTCACTCTGAAAACCCATCTGGTTCCAATAACTCTCTTCCCATCTGGAAGATCACATAAAACCCAAACTTCTTGAAGTTTAAATTGAAGAAGTTCTTCTGCATAGCTTCAACCCACTTTCTTTAGTCAAAGCTTGAGCAATATTCTTGGGTTCCTCTTGAGAGATGAAACAAGTAAATAAGCGAGTTTGATGGTCCTTATGATTCACTGTTTTGTTTGTAGACAAAGCTAAGTAAAGCATTATGAGGTTTTGTGAAACTCTTAGCTTTGTGTCTTGTCATAACTCCGAGTAGATGGACCAATGATTTGATCGATTGGATGATTCTTATGAATCCGTAAGATTGGAGGCTGTGGAACTCCATATGCATCATCCAAGTTAGTATAATCGGCACCTTCATTGGAATCGAGAAAATACCTTCATCTTCAAGCTCATCATCGGTTTCTTCTAATCCGGGCATGATAGGATCATCCAAATCATCTAAAGTCTTTGTCAGCAGGTGCAATAGTACTTTGGTTGAAAATCTTGTCAATCTTGTGAGAGTACTCTGCGATCTTGTTCTTCTTCTTTGCCTCTTCATAAGCTCTCCTTTGTTCATCGATGTAAGAATGGGCTAATACATCTTGAAGAAGCATCGATTAAGTTCCTCTTGTATAGATTGATCCTCGTGAGATAATGAGGATTGTGGTGCAACAATACTTTGTTTTGGAGAATCGGTACTTTGCTTGGGAACATCGAGTACTTTGTTTTGGACTTCGGGATCTTCATCGGGAATAGCATCGGTCTAATATGAACTCCATGAACAACATATTGTAAATCTTCTCCATTGTGCATAGGTTGATTTTCTTCTCTAACAGAACATAATTCATTGAAGGAGTTAAAACCTCAAGATCAAACATCCAATCGGGTCCTTTACCTTTCTCATTGTCTTGATCTTCTAAAATTCAACATGAAGACAATCTTGAACCTTCTTAGTAACTCATTGTAAACTCTAAAGCCTTTCTTGTTAGTGCAATAACCCAATAAGTATCCTTCTTGGACTTGCCATCAAACTTCCCAGTTATCAATAGTGTTTAAAATGGTGAGAGGGCATCCAAAAGGCTTCATAAATCGAATGTTGGGTTTATTGCCCATCAACAATTCATAGGGTGTCTTCATACGTGGTTTGGTGACGAGAGACTACATTAAGTACATAGCATGCGGTACTTACGACACGCCCAAAATTGAATAGGGAGATGGGAATCTGCTAGCATTGTCCTTGTTGCTTCAATCAAAGTCCTATTCTTTCTCTCTTCAACACCATTTTGCTGTGGTGTTCTAGCAATACTAAACTCCCTCTTGATTCCTTTATTTGCACAAAAGTCATCCATAGGCTTGTTCTTGAACTCAGTCCCATTATCACATCTAATACCTCTAACCTTGAGTCTCAATTGATTTTCAAGAGCTATTATGAGAGTCTGAATAGCATCAAAAGTATCATCCTTAAAACCCAAAAAGAAACCCAACCGAATCTCTGCGGTCATCATAACAACCAAGCAGTACTTTTCTTATTTAAACTTGCCACGAGACAGTCCAAATAAATCCATATGTAACGACTCAATGGTTCTCTAATAGTTCTTTCCTCAAGCTTCTTGCGAGAAGCTTTGTGTTGTTACCCTTCTTGCATGCCAAGCATGATTGATCATTCTTGTAAGTCTTTGAAGGTAAACCTCTAACTAGATTGCCTTTGACCGGTTTGTTGATATTCTTGAAATTAACATGGCCCAATCTTCTATGCCATTGATGTGCTTCTTGAGATGTTGCTTTAGCCACCAAACATGTGGCTCTTCCATAGGAATGTAGACTCTTCATGTCTAAACTATACACATCATTTGTCCTTGGTACTCTAAGTACTACCAAGTCATCATCAACGGGTTTAAAGTCGGAGGAAAGGATGAGACATTACGTGTCGTTGAATAACACAAGATGCTTTTTATCACAAATTTGAGAGGCGAGAGCAAGTTGAATTTAAGCTCCTTCACATATCTAACATTCTCAAAGTCAATAAGCCACGCTTTGATAGTTCCTTTGCCGATAATCTTTCCTCCATTGGGATCATTCCCAAATGCAACTCTTCCTCCACTAATATTTCTAAAATCGGACGGGATATCTTTGTCTCTGTCATACTTCGAGCAACCACTATCCACAATTAGATGATCTTTAAGCTCCTCTTACGGGTTGCCACACACAAAAGAAAAGAGTTAGTGATTTTAGGAACCCAAGCCATTCTTGACTTGTGTTCCCTTGTGGAGTTACAAACTCAAATTCTTTGAGTATGTAATTCCCACTATCTTTCAAATGATGATCCAAAATTATCTTATGATCTTTAACATGTGGATTTTCAAAACTTTCTCGTTTTCAACATAAATCTCTTTCACAAGATTAGCATTTTCTTGTATCACAAAATATCGATTCACTTTTTGTTGAAAGTATTGTGTGTCCTCAGTACCTTCCTTTTAACCCATTCGGTTTAACACGTGGTTCTGTGATCTAGATCCCTATGTGTATTGTAATACCTTCTAGGTTGATAGTGAGATCTCCTAGGATTCCTATTCCAAATAGTATGATCGATACCTTGTTTTGGTGAGCGGTGCTTTGGAAAGTCTTGTGAGATCTTGAAGATTTTGAAAAGGTCTTCTCGATGTGGGTATCTATGATGCGGTGTGAAGTTTACGTGATTAACCCTATTTGAATTATTCCAAAGCGGTTTGTGCTCTCTAGGTGTGTTGTTGGCGATCTGTTCTTTGGAAATTTGCTAAGGTATTACGAGTGTCGATCACAATCTTTGATTAAGTGATTAGGACTATAACACACAAAACACAATTTTGACCCATATGTCCAAAGTGATTTCTTCTATGTCTATGCCCAAAATTATTACGCCTTCTTGGTGAATGATAAAACTGTTTTGACCAAAGTTATCCCCAAAGGTTTAGCGATCTTGTTTTGAAAAGGTTTTGCGAAGAGTGCTTGCTTGTTGAGCGATACTTTGATTTAAATGTCTTCTTGGATTTTGAACATTATTTTCAACGACTTCTTTGGGTTTTCGGACCTAGATTGAGCAACAAGCTTCTTCCTAAACTCTAGACTATCTACTCCAAAGCGAAACATCGGGCCTTATGGGTTGATGAATACCGATAGGATGGGGACGACATGATAACCATTATCTTTCTTATACTCGGAGGTGGTTCACTTATTGAGCCCTCATTACTAGATGTATCTACATAGTTAATGAGTTCATCATCACTAGTGGTTATGTCCTCAAAATCACTTACATCGATCACTAGGTTGGTTTTCATCTATGTTACTAAAGTCCATTCCAAATCCTAAGCTTTGTTCTAATGTAAGCCCTTCTTTGTTTTTCAACATAAGTAACATGGGACAGACGGACTCTCCCAAGCGACAAACTTAGCTAACAATTCATCTCTTTCCTTAGTCAATTTCTCAATTTCGACAATTTCTGGTTTAGTTTCCATTCACTAAGTTTTAACGGTAATCCTGTTGTTCATATTTTTCGCCTAAGCCATTTCATTATTTTCATGAGTTAATATTTTGGCTTCCATAGACTCTAAAGTGATTTGATAACTGCTACCTCGGACCTAGCCTTAACACAATTATCTCTTTCAATCACATAATTGTTAAGTAATTTTAGATAAAACTCATAACAGTTTGAGCATACCTCGAGATAGGAGGCGAGTTGGTGAAGTAGCCACCATAGCAAGAAGAACAGATCATCTTCACTTTCTTTGCTCGATCAAATCCTCCAAAGCCATCATCGATTCCAAAGCGGCATGTTGATTCTTTATCAAAAGCGATGCTCGGTCAATGCTTCCACTGTGTCTTCAATGCATCTTCCACTGCTACCATCTGATGAAGTCACGGTTCATCATCAAACTCTTCACTCCAATCAACTTCGATAACTTCTCTTGAGCAACCAAGGCCTTTGTTTGATGGTGGAATTTCTTTGAGCTCAAGTTTTGGCTTCTCGGATGTTACATTTGCTTGATACTTAGCAAACACGCACTCCTTGCAAAGTGACCGATCTTTTGACAATTGAAGCATTCAATTTGTGATTTGTCAAAGTTATTCCTTGTTTTGGTTTGAAATCAATGCTTTTGCATGTCTTCTTCATATACTTTTTGATCCTTGCGGTGATCATAGCAACTTGCCACGATATCAATTTCTTCAAGTGCATCTTCTTCAATCTATGCTAGATCCTCTTCATAAGTGATGTAAACCGGCTTGTTGTGCAAAGAAGGAGCACACAACTTCATCCGAGTGCAAAGTGGTAGGTGATGGGGCTGCTTGAGCATATGAAGGGGTTATAAGCAGTATTTTGAGAAGCAAGATTTGAGGAGAAGCGATGCTTTTGATGTATCGCCCTTCTTTCGAGATGATAGAAAAGCTATCTTGTGAGACTTAGAATTTGTTTGACCACTCATCTCATGCTCATACACCTTGATTGATGATAGAGATCATCAAAGTCCATGACATCCAATCCTTGTTGTCCTCACGATCATAGTAGCAATCACATGCCATGTAGACGGCAAACTCCTTAGAAACTTCAAATTAGCATCCTCAATGACACTTACGCCTTGTATAACTCCAACATGTTGAGGAGATTTTGAAACCTATCATATCGACATCAAGATTCTCTCTTTCACCAACTGTGAAAGTTTCAAATTGTTGCTTGACAAATTTCATGCATCTTCTTAGAGGCTTCATTCCCTCAAATCTGGTCTTGAGAGCGACCCGAGTCGCTTAGCATCTTTAGCATCATGAAATTTGAGAAGATGACCATCCGGAATGGCGAGATAAGAGAATGTTTAGTGCCTTTTCTTGATTCCTTAGGGTTCTTCTTGGTAAGGCGCCTTTGGTGCTATTGGTTGTCCGGAACATGAATGGGTTCGTAACTACTTCATTCCATTCACAATTACATTCCATAGAGCATGGTGCAGTAATGGCAATATCTTGCCTCATCTTGATGCACCGAGATCATATTCTCCTTCTTGATTATTGGAATTACGGTGAGGTGATTGAGGGTGGTGGAGCGACTTGATCGACATCTTGAATATTGTTGAAGTAGGTTTCTTCCTAGTCGAGTTTCCACACAAGCTCGATACCACTTGTTGGATCGATATACTTTAATCAAACTAACTTAACTAGCTTGTTAAGGTTTAATAACCTCGGATAAATCCTAAGTTATTAACAAAGAAACACCGAGCAATCTTTATCAAGTCGCGAATTTACTTAACAAAGCTAAGAAGAATAACTTTTATTATAAACTCTAAATCGCTTATTATGCGATACTCTAAAACAACTTTAAGATTATCGAACTTCTCTAAAACACTAAATAACTTGTGAATTCGTAAACTCTAAAACTCATAAACTTCGTTCTCTAAATCGTATCTCTAATGCCAATCTAGGAGTCCTTTTATAGGCTCAAGGATATCCTAGTCGGTTTACAATTTGTATTCTTGTACGACAAGTAATCTAAACATGGAATACAATACTTTCCATAAACGAATATAACAGTTCTTGTGTTCTTGCAGTACTTTGACTTAGTAGTGCGATGCTTTGACTTTGTCTTTAGCGATGCTTTGACTCTTTGACTTCTTCGATGCTTTGCGGTTCTGATGCTTTCATATCTTGACACTTTCATATCCCAACATCGTGTATTGTTGATGAAGAAGAAACGAAGGGTACAACACTCCTTCAATTCGATCGTTCGGATGAGTCACAAACTTTGGTAAAATCTTTCTTTGTTTTACTTTTATTTCGCTATTCATTGGTGCTTCCTCTTATGTGAAATTGATACCCATGTGTGTTACTAACGGGGTAGCCTTCACTAGGCGATCGACCATCATCATCAACGCCAAACTTGGGGTTCAAGAGATCTCCAAATGTCGATGGTAGTACTACTTCACCACATCATCCCGGTGGCCGTCCTTCATCGGGTGGTGGCTCGAGTCAACCATCTCATCACCGGCGGCGATGCACACGAGCCTTCGCCAAGACATGGGGCCCAAATTCTAGGCCTTCATCGCCTTGAAGTATTGACATCGAACCGGTCATCACTAACATCACGTCCACTCACAGCAGAGACAAGACCGAGCGGCTCAAGTCGACACGGAAGTGTCGTGGTACGCTTAAATCTCATTTAAACATTAATACATTCCGGTTATCCTTGTGTCATAAGCATAAGTTGATTTGTGCAGGAAATTTTGTCTGATGTGCCCATTGCGGACAGAGAAAAAACATACAAATATTCTGGTCAACGCAAGTTGAAAAACATTCAAGTGGTTAACAGGGTACCCTCTCAGAACTATGGATATTCTTCTCTTCGTTGAATTCCATAAATTCTTCTTCATGTTCATTTGAAGGGAATAAAGTTATGCCTATTTGTCCATAATTTTGAATTAATTATATAGACTTACTCCTAAGTGGCAAACATTTTCTCATTTTTCACAGTAAATACCTATTTGGTATTTTACCCCCAAATCTATAATTAACGGAGTTAGCTGCACAATAATGAAGTTTATACTGTTAAATTTTAACTAACTATTCTTAAAGCAGGATAATGTAGTTTATACCGTTAATGTTAAACTGATTATATTAACAATAGGTAATGTATAACTATAACGATTAGATTAATAATGTAATAATGTAGTTTATGATGTTAATCTACTCGATGAGTTGATGCATTTTACGTGTTCTTTTTATCTTATGTTAACTTTTGATTAGCGTAGATTAGGAACTAATTGTGAGATGAGGTTAGAGTCTTAGTTCTATTCAAATCGCATTGTAATTTATTTCATCAGAATTTTATACAATTAAAATTCATTTTCCTGCTTTTCAAGTTTCGCGCTTAGGTTCATTCAAAAGCCATAATATTCGTGGGTTATTAAAATCCTCTATAACAAAGTTTTCAATGCACTTAAAATCTCGCAACTTTTACCGTTAAAACTTATGCGGGTTGTTAGTGGGGACTGCATCATTGTTGTTGATGATGCTCTACCATTTGGCGATCCGAGATCCGAGCGACGAGTCAATCTATCAAGTAAGAAAATCTGTATACCTAAAAGACCTAGAACCTGAGAGCAAAGCTGATGAGGATGAGGATGGTCATGGACTTAAAGAGATGGAACTCAAGCGGTGATGGGATAATATTTATTTTACTTGAATGAGTTTATCTATTGAGGATCCAATAACTTTATAAACAGAGCAAGTAATCATTTCATTACCCTTCGTGTACTTCTTTGCAAAGGTAACTTTAAATTAGGCGTAAGAGTCTATAGTCATTAAAATAGGTGTATTTACATTGTATATGTTGTTGCGGTTTGGTACAGCGGATCAACTAGCGTTCTTTTACCCGTGTCGTTAGTACATGAGCCGGATGAGGTAGAACCGCCTCTTGATTTGCAAAGACCGATATTGCGACTAAATCTCTAAAGCCAATGAATCTTGCAAGATGTTATGCTCTGCTCGATATTGAATGGTGGGCTCTATGTATTTGGTGGTGGAACCGTCAGACATTTTAATTCTTTGTAGGCGTTTTGAAAGCACATAACCAAATGCACCAAGTCTCTAAATGGTTTTAATTCAATTGATTCTTCTATCGAACCAGGTGTGGTTTCAAGCGCTCCGTCTACCAAAGTCATACTTTCACAACTGCAGTCCATGCAAGAAACTATCTCCCAGGTAAATATTCATGAACATACTGACTGATTTTCTCTTTTTATCATTTGAGACTGTGATTCCTTAATGTATAGTAGCTTTGTGTTTTAAATCCTCTGATTGCAGATTTCAAACAATCATAAGGAAATCCTTAAGCAGATCCCAATCCTTCTTACTGTTCCAATTACAAAGGAAGGCCGAAGAATTGAGGCAGCTATAGTAAAAAACATGGAGAAGGCATATAAAGTTAACGCGGATGCTCAATGCGCTCATACTCAAGAAGAATTCTTTAAACAGGAAAAGTCAAATCGGGATCGCAATCAACAAGTTTCCAATTTAGTCACAAATGGCTACAAGGAGTTGCTTGCGACATGGGAGAAAATGTTGAAGAGGGAAACGGCTGCACTTGTGTCAAGTGTGGTGCGTTCGATTACTACTATTATCGAGAAAACAATGTCTATTGCTATCTTAGAGGCTTTTCAGGTTAGAACTTGTGAATATATAAAGTTTTTAATCTCTATTATTACATTGATTTATACCGGTCTAATACAAGCGTACATACAGAGAGGTGTTGGTGATAAGGCTGTAAATCAACTGGAAAAATCAGCTCTTTCTAAGCTTGAAGCTATTGTTGCGAGACAAATTCAAGCCCAGTTTTAAACTTCTGGCAAGCAAGCTCTACATGTTTGCGTCTCAAGGGTTTACTCCCTTTGTCCCAAAATTATAGTTCACTTTATATCTTAATCTTTGCTAAAAAAAAGTTGTCAACTTCCATAAATTGTTAGTTCGAATATACTAATTTCCCTTTAGCCATATCATTTTCTTAAATACATGAGGGTAAAATTTGATATTCCACTAATTAATTAATATAGTTTTTTTGTTTGTTTGTGGACAACATATATGGGATGGAAGGAGTATATAAGTATTTTTAAGGCCTGCATGCTCCTATAAGATGATCTGATCTGATGAATTGCCTGCCATCTATCTTGCAGGAAGCACTGAGATCAAGTATAGAGGGCTCTATTGTTCCTGTATTTGAAACCTCATGCAAGGCCATGTTTGACCAAGTTGATGCTACATTTCAGAAGAGATTGCAACAGCAAGTAGATTCTACAAATTCGCCTTTGGGGATTGCTTTGAGGGTAAGGCATTTTGACCATTTCTTCCAATACTATCATCTCTTCTTACTGTTATTTTCTTATATTTTTGTTACACATTTCCTATATTCTGGACATCAGTAAAACATGATACATGTTGTAAATGACACTATAGAAAGATGAACGAGAGTAAGATGGTTAGTGACACATTTTTAGTTATCTTTAATGTAATGGAATAAGATGAACGAGATTAAGATGGTTAAAGACACATTTTTTTGTTATCTTTTGTCCTTATAGTGACTTCGCTAAACAAGAGCTATTTGAATAGTCTATTGGGTGTCTGCAATATTTTACCACAAATCCCAACTTATTTTACACCCCCATAAGTAGTTGCATATTTAAAGGGTTTTTTTGGTATAAAGGGGCTTTTGGAATTGCGTATCAAAATTGAATACAAAGGGTTGTTTAATACAAAATCAGAAACACCCCTTTTAAGCTATTTAATTAAGCGCTGGCGCGCTGCTTAGGATTGCTTACAAATGTGATTGTTTGGAATTGCTTATTGAATAACCCTTTATACAAAAGTAGGTTGGACATCCCATTTTTTGAATACCTTTATCACATTAGTAGTATTTTGGACTTTAAGCCCCATAAGCCTCAACCTTATTGCTTCTGTTATTTGCTCAATTAAGACTTTTTCATATCTTCTTTCTTGTGTGAATGATCTCTTATTTCTCTCCTAGGTATTACATAAGAAATATAATTACAACTATTTGGTCATATTTGAACACGTGATTTTGTGGTGTATGGATTGGATATGGCAAGAATATGATTTTCTTTGTAGTACAAAGGGGAATTGGCCCAAAAATTGGATAAGGGTCAAGATGCTCTCGGGCACCGGCGGGTAACTCAAGTGCCCCACGAACCGCGCGAAAGAGTTTTATAACCAACTTTGTTTACAAAGAATATTTATTTTGATATCGCATTTTTTATTTCGTTTTCAGTTTATATGTACTCGCCATTGGATGGCTCCTGAAGTTATCCAGAAGAGCCGATATGATGGGAAGGTAAAATGATCATCTTATGGCTACCTATACACTTTGATGTCGTTCTTTATTTTACCGGTTATTAAGCTCAGTATTGTGTTTGTTTATGTAGATCAAGGATGTTATCTACTCTCAACTGAGTAATAAGGAAAACGTGGCCCAAATAAACTGGAAGAGCTTTTATGCATGAAAGTTATATTCTTTGGTCCTTCGAATGTGTTCAAATATGACCAAATAGTTGTAATTATATTTCTTATGTAATATAAGAGCAATGACACCTTGAAGCTTATTCACTCCCCCCATCATTTCATTCCTTTCAACACTCTCCAAATCCATAAACCACCTTACAACGGCCACAATCTCCTCCCTCTTGATTTAACTCCCAGTCTTCAATTTCTACCCGTTCTTCCAGTCTTCAACGATAACTTTACTATTAATCATTGCTTGCCTGTTATACGCCTAAATGTGATGCTTCACCTCCACCCACAAGAAGTTCACTCCACTTTCCTTTATACCAACTAACATTTCATCCATTCGAGTACTTGAAACCGAAAATAACTTCCCAATGAAATGTAGAGTACAGAATTTGAGTTCTTGAAACTGAAAAGTAACTGTGTTCACTTATCAGGAGAGTCGATTTGGACTGTATGTTGGGTATGTTTGGACCAACAGTGTATACTGGTATTTGAAATTTGTATTTGATGGCATC
This sequence comes from Chrysanthemum lavandulifolium, assembly GCA_022545495.1. NCBI lineage: Eukaryota > Viridiplantae > Streptophyta > Magnoliopsida > Asterales > Asteraceae > Chrysanthemum > Chrysanthemum lavandulifolium. Next base: position 176,998,480 of record CM040242.1, on the reverse strand, counting down.
AATGGCTTCGGGTTCTAGCTCATAGACTGTGGCTAACAGTAAAGATTGTGCTTTCTTGCTCACGACAACAAGATTAAGTAAGATGATGTGGAGTGCCCGGTCAACTACTGGAAAGTCTTTCACTTTCATTGGCGATAAGCCAGGTATATAATCGATGCATTCTTCTCCTCTTTCTGTTTTATACATGACATGAAAAATGACTAACAATATAGGAAAGATAGTACTCTTTCTATGTTTAATTTAAGGGGGTATATGCCTACTCTTAATGAATATAGCTTATCGTGTTTTATAAAAACTCCTGTAGTTTAAAAACTGCAAATACACATATGAGCTATTCTTTTTTATTAAGTTTTATAAGTTGATTGGTTTTTTTTTTTTTTTCTTACATCTATTAATAATTCAAACAGTCAAATTGCTCTTAAGCACATGAAAGATTCTGCAGGCACGAACAGGTATTAAGAAGGTGCTTGTGAAAGAAGTGTTTTTATACTGTTTGGACATGATGGAGGCTGGTTTGATGCCTAGGGCTGAAACCTTTGCTTAAGCTCATGAAGAATTTGAGAAAACTTCATAATATAGAGATTGATGCTGAGATTATAGAAAAAGTGAGGCAGATAGCTGCGGAGAGTTTCAAAATGTTTAAAAGGCTTGGCAAGAGGACTTAAATGAGAATGATCAGGTACGTTAAAAGTAATGTAGTACTGGAGGTTGAATATGAAATATATAATCAAGCGAACCATACTTGAAATGCTATTTTAAGAATGCATGCCAAGATACTGTTATTTATATCATTGTTCTTTTAAACTTCCTCATTAATACATTCATTTTCTATTGTTTGTATTTACTTAGGGTTAAACATTTATTTTAAAGTTTATTAAGTTCCCATAAAAGGTCAAGTAGGCTTTCTATAACTGGAGTAATATTCACTCTCTCAAACAAGTAATGCATCAGCCATGTAATCACTATAAATCACCAAAATGGCTCATAATCACAAAATTTGAAAAATGTAAACCTAGCTTATATGTTCGTTATATATTTGCAAAACCATCCCATATATGATAACATATATGTCTCAAATGGAATGTCCATCCATGAATATGCAGTATCTTTAAAGAAAAGAATTAGGCTTGAATCACTAGCCCAAATTATGAGTCCTTGGTCTGGTGTTGTATATAAATTCTCAGTTTGTGGTTTAGTTTCGTTACTGTTTAGGTTTTTACAATTACATACAAGTAACCTTTTGCTAAGATTTTAGTGTAATTGTATTTGCAATGAATAATATGCAGTTAATACTGAATGTGGTGTACTATGAAAACTGGATAGTGATTGATGTTGAAAAAATCGAGCTCCTAGAGGACCGAAAGAAATAGTTAGTGGGAAGGGTTCATGAGTTGCAGCCAAAAGCCGGTGGAGCAATCTCTCAACCTGTCATTCAAAGGTTGAAGAAACCAAGTGTAAATATAAAATTAAGGTATGATGAGCAAGAAGTTTTAAAAGGGATGCTTACTGCTATAAGTGATCCAACAAGGTTTTATTGCACAAGTAGTTGACAAATCACAGTCACAAGGTATAATCTTAAAGAAGTGGTTAGGGAACTGAGCTTGCAAAAAAAATGTCATTGGATGTCAGTATGCTCATGGAAATAACCAACAAGGAATTCAAGATTATTTCACCAGAACTACAAAAGGCGATAGAGACACTGGTATTGTTGGAGTTGCTATGTCATGGTTGTGCTAAAGTGTAGTGTCTCAAAGATGTGATCAATTGGACGTGGTCTTTCAAGTTGGCAAGTACTATTTCGAATTCTCATTTTGATTTTGTCATAATATTTTGTGTTTAGGGGTGTTTGGATTTTGCTTAAAAGTGTAATTTTTCCTTAATATTTTGTATATAAAGGTGTTTCGGAATAGCTTAAATGTGTATAAACAACATACTTTAGTAACAATTTCACGTTAACCAACACCATCACAAGTACAATTATAAATGTTGTAGTAACGGGTCAAAGTCAAGCGCTTCACTGAAATGTGCCGGTTGACAAGGTTCTGGAATGAAGGTGTCAATCATACATCTTGGCCCATCTATGATTTAGCAAATGCAACATTAATGTTGATAAGTTTGTAAACACGAAGGTTGTCAAGCTTTATATTTTCTCTCATATTCGATAAACGTATATTTCTTTTCGTTCTTTATCTTGCTATTTGTATGTACGACCCTTTCTTTCAACATGTACACTTTCCTACCATTTTTTACCACCTTCTTTCGCTATACTAAAATATGCCAACAATAAGTATAATTCAGTATTTTACATTTTACTTTTAGACATGTTATATAATTTTAATGGAAAACTTCTTTACGACACTGTCTTTCTTTCGCTATAGCAAATTATGTCAACCATAATTATAAGTCATGCCACCCCATTGGGGTGGTTCAAATCTAGTATATATATATATATATATATATATATATATAGAGAGAGAGAGAGAGAGAGAGTTATGATCAAATAAGAAGAACTATAAACCACAAATCCGAGATGCACCAACTAAATTAGATGCATCCCTATAATCTTATATGCATTATAACGCACTATAGTGTTTTCTAGCTTTAATCGATGCATATACGTATATTAGATGCATTTCATGATTTCTCTTGTTTTTGTTCCTCTACATGTGCCGAATCATGAAAATCAATTTGCACCATCTATACAAAGAAATTAACTTTGAAACTCAAGATGTTGCATCTAATGCAAGTCGTTTCATCTCAAATGCGTGATTTTGGTCACTTCTCACCGGATCTCTACTCTATATATATATATATATATATATATATATATATATATATATATAGTGTAGGGTTATTTTCGTAACCAAGAAAAGGTCGAGAACCTGAGAACCGATCCGATCCATTCATTTTTGATCAATGGCTAAAACATTAGTGGCATAATTGTAATAAATTTAAATATCAAGTTACATTTTATAAAGGATGGAAGGGCATTTATGTAATCTTGTATCACCCTAAAACCGCATAACTTCTTTTATTCATAAATTCCTCGTGATCTCTTCCATTTTAACCTAGTAATCGATCCTCTCATTAACCCACCCCAAAACCAACCGCCGCCTATTTTCTAGATCCATTTCACCAACAAAAAACGAAGAACGATCACGCTTATCACCGCTAATAACCGCCTCATAATCATCGAAAATTCGCTGCTCATCGATGATCACAAGCTTCACCGATCATGTTTCTATATTCGTTATACATAGTACTTGCAACGATCGTGATCCAACAAGGCAAGAAATTCCTTATTCTGCTATTATGGATGGGTTACTTAGATATTTGACTAATATCAAATAAACTTACACCGAAAAGGGGGATGAGAAAGGCGGAGACCCATGGTATGTTTTAAATGGATATGGCTTATTACTTTGCATTTTTGGTACTAATTTAATATTGTATTAGATCATTGGTCGTAGATACTTTTAAATACAAATATTGAACACACTTTGGCATTTAAATACAAATATTAAACACACTTTTGTCTTCATTGATCATCGCTTATGTATTATTTCCATGGTGGAACCGAGGATCCATAGTGCAAAGATGATCACCGCTTATAATTTGTCATGTCCATGTCACTAAGTGCTTCTTATGAAATATATTATAATAAATTATTGAATGATTTATCGTGAGAAGTAGTTGGAGGTTTTGGTTGCGGGTGATGGAACAAGAAATGTTAAACGGGTGGGAAGACTAATAATGTGGCTTGGGCATTTGGACTTGGATTGGAATGTTTGGAGATGGTTTTATTTTGGTCTAGTGATAAACGATTCACGCCTCGTGTACCTTTTAGTTCTTGATTTATCTAACTTTTCCTACTTGGATGTCCGATCGAGAAAAATAGAACTCCTTTAGATAATAGAAATATCAAAGGTTTATTTAACCTTGTTTATAGCAAGACTTTGAACAACCTAATGTGAGCTACATGTTCCTTCCTTATGTATGCGCTCAAAGGGTCAACTTGGGATTAAATTCAAGCCATTTTAAAAGGTATGAAACATCTTTATGCAGTGTATGGAACAAAGGAATGAAACAACTTTTGGTACCCTTATGTCATGGTTAGATACAAATGCACATGTTTGCATATTATAGATGTGAATTTTGATAATTTATAGTTTGACGAATAATACGCTAACATGTTATGACATTTGGTAAATTATTTGTAGTATCCACCTTGCTATAAAGGTTACATTTGAAGTTTTATGGAAATGTTCCGTTTATGGTTAGTATAAAATCAATGAGAATGGTTTACATATGTGTTTTGTGGGCATTGTTTTGTGTTAAGAGTAAAATTGGTTTAAAATGTTTGTTGATATTCGATAATCACCTTCAAAGTATAAGCTAAGGTTGAAGATTAAAATACATGTGCACAATGGTTAAAATACATGTGCATAAAGCATAAGTTTAGGTCTTTGTTTCACCTGCCTTTGTTGTTGGTTTCGCTTTTGAACATATGCCTTCTAATGTGGTATGTCATGTTTCAAAAAAATGGGTACAATTGTATTATTTTGTGGTAATGATTGTATTGGAATTCATTTTCTTTTACAATTTCAGATGTTATTATTGTTTATAAATGACCATGCCTTGAAAGGATATTAGATGTAGTCAAACATAACTGGATTTGGCATATGTGTTTTTATAGGTTTGGAGTTTAAATGTACTGAAGTGCATGTATATTTTTACAGTTTGATGCCTTACATGCATATGTGTTTTATAGTTTTGAGTTTATATGTATTGAAAGTGCATATGTGTTTGTTAGTTGTTATGATTAGAAAATTCGCTTATTAATTGTTTGTGGTTACTGGTATGATAATCAATATGAAGAGTGCACAAGGGTATTTGAATGCCGATTTTTGCATAAAAAGTGTATTTTGTCACGATTTCTACATAAACAAGTGTATTATGTTGCCGATTTTTCCGCTTACAAAGAGTGCGATCAATTCTCGATTTTCGCACCAATTGGTGCGCTTAGTTTGGTCGATTTCCGTGCCAAAAGGGTGCGCTTGTTCGCTTTTTTTCCGCACAAAGGCGTTCGGTTTGTTGTTTACACACCCAAATAGTCGCTTGTTTGTTGTTTTGCCCACCAAAACAAAGACCATAAGGCGTTTGGTTTTGATTGTTTCCAGCCCACACCGCAAGGTGTTGGGTTTGGTTTAGTTAGGTATGATAAGAAAACACAAAGGGTTGTAGGTTCGAGCTTATGAGCTCATATCCAAACTAATCATTATTAGTTATGATAAGTGTTTCGGGATTTTTAATTTGGAACCCGGATCATTTGAAATGGACTAAAACTATCGAAACGAAAGCTATAATAATTGAAAACATATTTTTATTACCCGAAGTGAAACTAAAGATCGTCTGTTGTTGAGCTAGCTTTAATTAGTTTAATTGTTATTCTCTAAGTAATTTGGTGATTTTGATGTTTGCAACCTATTGGTGAATACGAATGTCATTTTGTTGCTCCTGTTTGAAGGCATGTAATTATGTTTTTTTAAAGGCATGCACATATGTTCTAATGAAAAACTTTAAATACACATATATTTTGAAGGCATGCACATATGTTTATTGTGACATATACGCTACAATTTATGACTATGTTTGCATGTGTATTCGCTAGATTATGCATATATGTAGCATTACTTGTTATGATTAAATTCGCTTTGCATCATTTGATATAAGAAAGGACTGTGCATATGTATTTTGTTAGTTGTTATGACTAAATAATTCATTTATTAATTGGTTGTGGATACAGTACAAGTATGATGAAAGAATATGAAGAGTGCGTGTGTTTTTACATACTATCTAGGACAAGATATTTATGCTAAAGATTTAAAGAGAAAGACATGTTGCACGCCGTAGATACAAGTGCAAATATACATACAAGAATCCAAAGTGTCAAGGAGGAAAATACATGCATATACTGAACATATTTTTTGCTTTTAGAAATTTGTTTCGAATTGTATATCACATGATTTAAATTTTGTATTTAATGTTTTGCTTTAAATTGTATACAATACATGTTAAATACCTTTGTTTGCCATTCCATGCACTACAAACACATGTAAATCTACATTATCTAAAAAACATATATGCACCTTACTAAATACACGAAATTGAACATTACAAACACACGTAAATTTATTATCTAAAAAAATACATGCACCTTGCTAATAATGCACAAAAAAAAAAAAAAAAAAAAAAAAAAAATCCGAATATATAGGAAAACACGGTTTTATTAAATGAAAATTCAAAAATAAAATAAAATGTAATTTTACTATTATACCCTTTTGAATTAAATAATAAAAGTTAATATCCAAAAAAAATCGACGGTTGATGGCGATTCTCGCAGCTTCGACCTTTTATGGTTCTCGAAAGAACCTTCCCTATATATATATATATATATATATATATATATATATATATATATATATATATATATATATATATATATATATATATATATATATATATATATATATATACTGCCTAAAAATCATACGTAATTTGTAAAATAATATATGATTCTCAAAATCACATGTGATTCGATTTTTACAAATCACATATATTTTTTTCAAATCATATATGATATTAGAAAAATGAATGACTATGATTGGCTCATCAATCTACAGAATTTGAGATCTATATTGAACTTTTTATACCATTTTATCATAATTAACAATTAGTCGTAATATTTGATAATTCTTTCTTGGTCTTCCATTAAGATAAGATTTATACCACAACTTAGTTGAAACTTAATTATTACAACCTTATTAGGAGAAAACCAAATTATATTTAAAAATAATTAGGGTTTAGAAAAAAGCCAAAAAAAATTAGAAGAACGGAGTATTTAAGTGCAAAAAGACCATACCACCACCACAAACTAGACCTTATTTGAACCCCTTTAATATTTTACATTGATGAAGCTATTTATTTAGAAAAATGATTGTTGTGCATACTAATCATGTCTACAAATGAATCTAATGATTTGATTGGTTGATTTAGAAAAATAATTGGTGGGAATTTAAAATGAGAAAGTACTTAATACAATTGTATAAGTGATTTATCATTAGACATACGTTTAAGTTTGTGTTATAGGTCTAAATAGCATAACTCATTTATTTATACCTTATTTGAACTCCAATATTAGAATACTTATTTGAACCCCTTTAGTATACATTTAAATTCCAATCTTAGAATAGTAGAATACCTTATTTGAACCCCTTTAATATTTTACATTGATGAAGCTATTTATATATCAATGTGACAACAAATAGAGGATGAAGAAAAAATGTTGCAGCATAAACTCTCTCTCTCATTCCACATATTTTGTCAAATGTTGTTCATGGTGTTCATCTTAACAGCCACTGCCGCAGACTCTAACATCTACGTTGAGTGTTCAGGAGTAGACTTCACCCGACTAACCCCTTACGAGACTAATGTCAATTCACTATTCAGTTCATTAGTCGAATCAGCCTCTGTCACCAACTTTAACAAATTTGAAATCCCACAAACCGATGTTGTTTATGGTCTCTATCAATGTCGTGGCGACCTTGAATCCTCAAGTGCAAAGACTGCGTGGCAAGTTCCGTCAATCAACTAAAGACAACTTGTCCTTTGTCGGTTGGTGGGAGCATCCAGTTAGATGGATGTTTTTTGAAATACGATAATACACCTTTTTTTGGGGTTGAGAACACGACGGAGGTGTTGAAGAGGTGTGGCCCTTCAATTGAGTATAATTCAGATATTTTGAGCAGTAGAGATGATGCATTAGTAAATCTAATAGCTGGCAACGGAAAATACTTTCATGGTGGTGATTATGGGAGTATACGAGGTGTGGCACAATGCGTCCAAGATTTAAGTCTAAGTGATTGTCAAGATTGTCTCTCTGAGGCAAGTGGAAAGTTAAGATCACAGTGCGAGACCTCTAGTTGGGGTGATATGTTCCTAGGGAAATGTTACATCCGATATCATGATCGAGGTAATTAAGCATGAGTTTGGTTCAATAAAGATCAAAGAAAAATTAAAGATCAAATAAACAATTCTCAACCACTCATTTTTTCATCAAAACAATAAAATAAACTTTCACCTTCATTTTTAAAAACTAAATATCTCACAAACCATTGATCGTTAGACGAAACTAATCATACCATCACGACAAGCATAAAATTACCTTTAATTTGATATCCAATATCATATACTTTCGACGAAATTTTATTTTCCGACTTTTTGGGTTTAGGCTTACTGTTAGGGTTAGGTGTTTAGGGCTTAGGGTTTAACTTTTTTGTTAATCTTTTAGGGTTAAGTGTTTAGGTTTCTTACGGTTTAATGGATTGCTTTAGGTTTTTGGTTTTAGCGGTTAGGGTTTTGGGGTTTAGGGTTTTAAGGTTTAGGGTTTTTAGGGTTTTGGGTTAGGGTTGTTAGGGTTTAGGGTTAGGGTATTTTAGGGTTTAGGGTTTAGGTTTTTAGGTTTAGGGTTGGGGTTTTAGGGTTTACGTGGTTGTGTTAATAAAAAGAAAGATTTTAAAATTTTCATTTATAGTGTAATATATCAAACCCGCAAAAACGATAAAAATAAGTTACGAAAGATATAATATCGGATCTCATAGAAAGATAATTTTATTCTCATCGAATTGTGATAATTAGTTTTATCTAACTATTAACTGTTTGTGAGATATTTAATTTGAAATATAAAGGTGAAAACGATTTAATTAATTTGATCAAAACGAATTACCGAGAATGATCCATTCGATCTTTAATTTTATGCGATCTTTATTGATCTCACCCCAATTAAGCATTTGCTCCAAGCTTTTGGTAAAAATGGTTTAATTTCATCACCTTCTGGAAAAGTGGGTTATTTATGATTTTCTTTGTGAAACTGGGTTACAGTATTTGTTTTCTGTAACTATATGGGCCTTTTTAAAAACCTGGCAACCAAAAAAATTCCCCAATCTTGGGAGTAGGCAAGTTAATTTAATCCACAGATGGTCTGATTAGATTTCCTTTCTTATAAGTATTAGTTTTCATTTTAAACATATAATAACCTTTTAAGAAAGGAAATCTTATGTGGAATAAGATCTTTAAAAGGTTATTATATGTTTAAAACGAAAACTAGAGAAAGGAAAAAAGAAGGGTAAAATAATACTTATAACGTAAGTTGAGGGTTATAAGTAACATATTCAAGATGAAAGTCAAGGTTTTCAGAGTATCATGGGGACGCAGACGCAGGTGTCAAAGTAACTAACCCCAATTTACAAAACAAATCAAAACCAACCCCGAATTATAAAGCATAACCTAAATAAAAAAAATAAAAAAAAACAAAACAAAACAAAAACAAAAAAAAACAAAACTCCATTTGCTCCACCGCTTGTTGATATTTTATCTTTATAATTATATTTGACTTATAGTATTGATATTAACTTATAAACTTTGGGTGATTGCAGATAATGGTCATTATAGTAACAATAATCGTAAGAATGATGGAGGAGGAAAGATTAGCAAGCTGATCAAGGTAATTATTGGCTGTGTAGCAGGGATCTTATTATGTATGGGGGCTGGTGTGACCATTTACATCAAATTCAACTGTTGTAATACAACAAATCGTAAGTGTTTCATATCTTTTTCCGAAAGACATACTCATACACAAGACAATTTAAAATTTTATTTAATTATTATTTTTAGTTATACTACGTTTCTTTTATCTGAAACTACCAACAAATTATAGTCATGCTTAATGAAACAAAAGAAATCCAAAAAGAGTGAGGAATTATAAGTGTCATTTCACATTTTCACCAACTATAAAGTTTCATATAGTCCATAGGGCATCATATTGTCGATATTAGTGTTAATCAGTTATGTTAGTTAGATAATGATAGGTATATAAATACCCATGTAATTCATTTCCATTAATAAAATCAGACGTTTCATACATAAAATCCGATTTCATAAAGAGTAACAGCTAGCCGCTGAACTTGCAAAATCAGTATTTGTAAAACGGAAGGAGCAAGTGTAAAAGATAGAGCAGCAAGAGAACCAGAACCAGCAAGTGTAAAAGAAAACCAGCAAGAGAAAAAGCAAAACCAACAAGAGAAAAACCTGAAGCAGCAAGTGAAAATCACGAAGCAGCAAGGAAAAACAGAAGCAGCAAGTGTAAAAGATAAAGCAGCAAGGGAACCAGAAGCACGAAGTGTAAAAGCAAGAGCAGCAAGGGAAGAACCAGCAAGTGTAAAAGCAAAACCGGCAAGAGAAAAACCAGAAGCAGCAAGTGTAAAAGCAAAACCAGCAAGTGAAAAACACGAAGCAGCAAGTGTAAAACCAGCAGCAACAAGTAAAAGATCAAAAACTGCCAGAACCTATAGTGGAAAATGAAGGTGTCAAAATTATCACAACCATGTCTAAACCATGCAACTACTAGTACATTTCGAAACCAATTTTAAGTTTTCAGCCATCATATTCTAAAAATGGTTTACAACTTTTGTTCTCTTTTTCTTTCTTTTAGTTGAGTACACGCATTCAGGTTGCGTGCAGGATTGAAAAAATTGTTTTGTAAATTATGTGGTTATCAATATCATGTCAAAACATTGAGAAATTACACCGTTGCTTCTTCTTGTTTGTGTTGACCGACAGAATTTGTTGTTTTACCTAAAAATTGTATCATTTGTCCTCAAGTGACAAACTACCTCCAGACCACCATTTGTCCTTCCTTCTAACGGCCACTTATATTCTCTGTTAAGTACCTACAAGCCATACATGTGAGGGTATAATGGTCATTTTACCTTAGTTTCATCTTCTTCCTTTAATTTATATCACTATCATCATTTTCATCTTCAAACCATCACCGCCGACATCCATCTTCTTTCATTCCATACGGCTGCCACCACCTTCATTTTAAAAACTGACCACTCTCAGCATCACCATCACGTGCAAAACCCATAACAATTTTCACACTCAGGTCATCTCCAAAAATGCTTTTCAAACACCTTTTTTTCTCCACATTTGAAGAATAGACATAAAAAAGCACTCAAATCACGCTTCATATTGGAGAAGAATTATTTTGAAGAACAATGCTATTAAAAGATGCTATTTTCTTCTTTCAAATTGAAGGTATAACTGGGATGGCCTTATCAACTTCTTCAAAACCCAAAACTAATTCAAACCTAAAATACAAAGATTAATTATTTATCATAATTCAAAACAACTTGCCTTGGGCCGGTTGGTAGGAGCATACAGTTAGATGGTGAATGTCTCATGAAATACGACAATACACCATTTTTTTGGTATTGAGAGCAAGGGAGAAGTGTTGAAGACGTGTGGCCATATTCAGATATTTTTTAATTTTAGAGATGATGTGTTGGCATATATAACTGCTAGCAATGGACAAACTTTCATGGTGGTGATTATGGGAGTATACAAGGTGTGCCACAATGCGTACAAGATTGAAGTCTAAGCGATTGTCAAGATTGTCTCTCGGAGGCTAGTGGACGATAGAGATCAGAATTTGAGACCTCAAGTTGGGGTGATATGTGACTACGGACATGTTATATTTGGTATGATGACCGCGGTAGGTGTTTCTTCTACTGCTTGGTGGTAATTGGTAATTCGCCGTACAAATCTTATTTGTTACTAACACAAGTTTCCATGAATGCAGATAACGGTAACTCTAACTACAACTCTACTCCTATCTCTAATAGCAATAAGAAATAGATCGGTTATATTATAGCAGCAATTGTTGCAACGTAAACGGTACACTGTTTCATTTAACAAATTCAACCATTTGTTTCTTGTAAAACTAAGGTGCCGTTTAGTTGGTGATTTTTTATTTATTTTTTTTTCAGGAAATTTTTCATATGAAAAGGGAAAATGGAAAATCCGCTTAGTTACACTTTTTCCAAACAATTTTCAAAAATGTAAAATTCTCATTCTCTAAGTTTTAACTACAAATTTGAAAAGCTCATACGCTTCCTTACGTTGTCGCCTGCTTTCTTACGTTTTCGTCTTTTTTTTTACGCTTTTGTCTTTCTTTTTTTTTTTTTTACGCTTTGTATGTTTTTTATGTTTCGCCTCCTTTTTACGCCAGTCATGTTATTTTACGCTTTCATATATGTTTTTACGTATTCGTCTGCTTTTTACGTTTTCACCCGCTTTTTACATTTTCGTCCCTTTTTATGTTTTCGTCCGCTTTTACGCCACTTTTTTACGCCACCGCTTTTTACGCTTTAATCTGTTCTTTTATGTTTTCGCTCATTTTTTATGTTTTGTCCGCTTTTACGTTTTCGTCCGTTTTATTACGCCGTCCGCTTTTACGTTTTCCGCTTATTTATGTCTTCGTCCGCTTTTTATGTTTTCGCTCTTTTTTACGTTTTAGTATGTTCTTTTACGTTTTCCTCCGTTTGTTTAGGTTTTCGTCCCTTTTTTTTACGTTTTCGTCTGTTTTCTTACTTCGTCCATCATTTTGCATTTTCATCCTTTTTTACGTTTTTGTCCTTTTTTTTACATTTTTGTCCGTTTTCATAGGATTTCGTAAGTTTCATACGTTATTCTACGGTACGTTATCTTACATAAGAAAACGGACGAAAACGTAAAAAATTCAAGGTTGCAAAAATCGCGAATCGGTAGTGAGGCGGTCGACCCACCTGTAGCTTGTAATCGGTCTAGGCGGGATTAATCGGTGATTAATCAGATTGGCATTTTTGGCAAATTTTGGGTATTTTAGGGTAGTTTTGGGTATTCCCGAAAAGATTTTCCTTAAAAACATATTGTAATAGATAAAAACAACGACTATAAGTGATTACATTTGCACAGGGTTGCAAAAATAGTGAATCATTGATTAATTGTATTAGCATTTTTGGCAAGTTTTAGGTATTTACGACAAGTGTTGGTATTTTCGGCAAGATTTTCCTTGAAAACATCTTGTAATAGATATAAACAAAGATTATAACTAATTTACTATGAGTTTAGAGTATTTACGATAAGATTTCCATGTTTTCGCAAGTTTGACCATCGTTAACCGCCTCAAAAAGATTTTCCTTAAAAACATATTGTAATAGATAAAAACAACGACTATAAGTGATTACATTTGCACAGGTTGCAAAAATAGTGAATCATTGATTAATTGTATTAGCATTTTGGCAAGTTTTAGGTATTTACTGCAAGTGTTGGTATTTTCTTGAAGATTTTCCTTGAAAAACATCTTGTAATAGATATAAACAAATGATTATAACTAATTTACATGAGTTTAGAGTATTTACTGTAAGATTTCCATGTTTTGGCAGTTCACCATCGTTAACCGCCGTTGAACATGGTTGACCAATTGTTTGAACGATTTACACAAATCGAAAGGTCGGTGGCTCAAAGAGCACCTAATCGGTGATTAATCTACCTTGTAGACCTTTTTGCAACACCGAAAAAATTAGACTAAAGCGTAAAACGAACGAAAAGACAAAACGTAAAACATACGAAAACGTAAAAAATTAAACGAAGCGTAAAATAACAAAGAAACATTAAAAAAACATGCGAAAACTTAAAAGAAATGAAAATGCACTAAACGTAAAAACGGACGAACGTTAAAAAACATACGAAACGTAAAAAACGGACGAAACATAAAAACCGTATTTAAAATCTAAAAATGGACGAAAACGTAAAAAGACGAAACGTAAAAAGACGAAACGTAAAAAAAACCACCAAAACGTAAAAATGAAGACGAAAATGTAAAAAAAATGACGAAAACTTAAAAAAAACAAGACGAAAACGTAAAAACGCAGACGAAAATGTAAAAAGGCAGACGAAAACGTAAAATAACGGACGAAAAAGTAAAGAAATAGACGAAAACATAAAAAAGGTAAGAACATCGGATGAAACGTATAAAAATGGATAAAAACAAATGATAACGTACAAAGACGAAAAAAAAAACGAATGAAAACGTATAAAATGGATTAAAACTACAAAGATCCAATATGGAAAAAAATTGATTTAAAAGAAAAATGTTTGAAAAGAGCTTCATCTAAACATCTTTTCATTTTTAAAAAGAAAAATATAAATCCATCTAAACGGGTTTTCAAAATTTTCAACTCTTCTCTAAAGAAGAAAACCAATCCCTTATATAGGAATTTAGAAACGCAAAACAAGAAAAATTTTCGCAACTAAACGCCCATAAGTTTTTGTTTTAAAATTTATGGATCCAATCAGTGACCAATCAAGTAAGAAAGTACACATAAGAAACAAGAATCAACTTTGAGAGCGGCTGAACCAACAGGAACAGCACGAGAAGCTCACAAAATAGGAAAACAGTAAGGTTTTCGACAGTCACAGATTAAACATATATCATCTTAGGCTGCCCAAGAAGGGATCCCAATCCTCCTATTTTCTCTGCTACGCCGCCTTTCTCTCCGACGACCTACAGACGATTTTTACCACACCAAGATGACCTACACTACAAAAAACATACCCCACAAAAATACCTTTTATATATAATTAAATACACAAACACACACACAACCAACACATTATATCGGTCGTTCTGCGATCGATTGAAAGAAAAACTAAGTTGTTGATCGATCGCGACCTTCATGCTACAATAATGGAGATCGATCGACCATTGGTCAATCGATGTTTTTTCTATTACTGGGGCAGCCTTAAAATCGCTGTTACAGATCATTTTAATAGACACACTTTCCTGAAAACTATGCAGTTCCGACTTTCAAAAGTGCATGAATTCTTAGCAAGTGTTTATTAGTAAACGTTTAGTAAGATGAAGTTTATTGCAATATAGAATTACTCCTTGAAATTTATTCCTATTTGCACTAATGCTCCAAGATGAAAGGAAGCCTAGAAATTGCCTACTTTTACCTTATAAATAATCCTTTTCACGTTTTGCCAATATTAACATGTATGGCTACCTTTATATCATGATGAATTATTACTGTTTTGAAAGGTACCCTATCTTATAGTCTTACATTAAAACTGTATAAACTGTCAGTTGGAATATATGATATCAGACTTATTTCCCTTTGTTAATAAACTACTTTTAAAGGGCCATCACTCATTTCCCTTTTTTCCCTGATTTTATTCGAACTTCTTAGGTATTTTTCTTATTTTCTTGTGTTTAGTCTGAGAAGTACAAATTAGAACGCCTTACATCTGAACGACATCTAGCATGTAGAGCCTATTCATTTGGCGTTAACCAGACCAGAAATAGAAAATAAAATTTGTGGAAATGGTTTGGTTCACAGACCGACTCTAGACTAATGTACACATTACTATTATTTGAAAAATATAATTCAAATTGATGTTATTTCCATGTCGGACTTAAATTGCCTTAAAGAATAAGAGTGAGTTCAGTTCTGGTTCTGAATCCAAATACACTTTTTTAACCAATTTCAAAAATAGCATCATCAGAATCCAGTTCAAAAGAAGCAAAACACTTAAGGGAAGCCCTTAGGAATAAAGGCCACATAATCTATCAATACAACAATAACCCGATCATAATCTCAAAAACATTATGCTTTGGTAACACTAGAGGGTAGAGGCAGTTAAAGAAAGGATACCTTAACTTTGAGAAGCAAGTGATTTGTGTGAGGAAAGTAACTTCACTCTCTTTGTAAGATCTCTCATAACATCTATAATCACCGATTTCTTTTGGATTCTAAATTGCAAAGCCAATTCCGTTGACGTAGAAACACCTTTCTCAAGTAGAGCTTCATCTTCCATTATCTTTGTGGGGAAGTGGTTGAGTGCTATTACACATAATGCAATAAGTGTACGAAGAGCAGCTGTTTCATTTGCTAATCCTAGAGGAGCCTCATTTGACAGTGATTTGAGCGTATTAAGATCATGCTTTTGTACTGTTTCTGCATCATTTGCTAGAAGTGCTCTCAAAGCAGCTAATAGCCGCCCTTCAACTATTTCGGGTCCTCCTAAAGTAACCTAAGGGAAAAATCATAGACAAAAAGTTAAAAAAATAAAATAAAAATAATAATAAAGTTAAAAAAATGTACTTAGAAAAGTACTTATTTTCATGGTACAGAGTATAAACTATACGCCATTTCTTAAGATTTAAAACGTGATCATAACAATACCTTAAGAAGAGCTTGTTCTCCCTCCAAATTTAACTTCGACAAAATTTGTTTTTGCCAAGGAGCCGGTGAAGAAAAACTAGGGTTTGAAACACCGGCTGCCATGCTTGCAGCATCAAAAAGACCCCCATCGTACTTGAGTTCAATACACTCATAGGGATTTGATGGCACCACAAAACCGTAATCCAGAAGGAAAAAATCATTGCCCAAGCACCCATAGTTAAGAGTCATATGTTCACGCTCTTTAATATTCATCCCCAACAACCTAGAGAAAGAATGAAGTGTTAAAATTATTACTCCGTGTTATTTTACATAGCGATATTGTTTCGCTTTCTAGGTCAAATTGAATATTAGCTGGTTTGACATTGAAAAGTCAAATGTTCCAAGAAATTGAAGAAAAGAGATCAAAGTGATAGACATACCTTTACTAGCATTTTGGATCGCTCGAGCTTTGTTCTTGAACGATTTCAACATTAGGGTTGAAGCTATGGTTGCACATATCAATAAGAGGAAGCATCATGGCAACATCACCACGGTTTCCATTCTGAAGTGCTTTCCCATGCAAACGAAAAGCTCGAGAAGAAACAGCCGACATGGCCCACCCCAACGAAGATGCATCAACATCTGCACCTCCAAAAGGGTGATCTTGTAATTTCAATTCTCCAACTTGACGTGTCACTTTTTCTCAAAATCAAGAAGAAAACGACATCTCTTATTCACCTGTGTATGTTTGTTATAATGAAACAATGAATCATCATAATCAGATAATAAGATGTAGCAAAATGAGTTATAGAAGATAGTGTTCGGTATGCTTCTGTTGCTTGAAATTGAAATAGTAAAATGACAAAAGTAACTTTTTTGCGTGAATTATGTAACATGATTAAAAGTCATTTATAATCATGTTAAAAAAATGGGTAAACAGGTCACTTAGTTTACTCTTAGATATTTAAAGGGTGCTTCGGATTTTGCTTATTTAAGTGCTTATCGGTTTATAAATTTAAAAAACTAAGCAATTTTGTGTGTTTGGATGAAACTGCTTATCCTTATTTTGGATTAAATAAGCACTTAAAAATTGGAAGGTTGTTACTACTTGCTTATTCTTAAGAGAATACGAGCTTAAGCAGTCTAAAAATAAATAGGCAAATCAGCTTTTCTTGCTGGTATGAAACTATTTATTTGACCCCAATCCTTGAAACCAGAATTTGTTTATACAAAAACTTAATATCTCCAAATTAGACTTCATATAATCAGTTCCAAAATGCAGATCCAGACACTTGCTAGTCATGAAATTCAGTCATGATCTGAAAAGCAAAAAGGTACCTGGTGAAGAAGAGGGGCGTATTGCAAGTTCTGGATATCCTCTCCGGGAAAGAAAATAGGCACTGTATAAGTTTCAGGAAGATTGCTGATATAGGGCCACCAAAAGGAACCCGTTTTTGCTCTTTCTTGAAGAAGCTTTAATTCCAATTTCATAGCCCATAGTTCCTCTGCCAAATGCTCCCACATGTCCAGTATTCAGAACTCAGTATAGCCTAATTTATGCAAAATTAAGTTACTAACCTATATCGCCATATCGGTATAAACAAACCAGTTTGGACAAGACTTGCGTTTTAAAATTTTAATACTTAAGTTAATTGTCTAAATACATATATGAATATGCACAAAACCAAATGTCAGAAGGCTCGTTTGATTTGGGGTTGGTAGAGTATTATCGCCTCCATTATTTTCAGCTAATCTACTACAAAACGTATTTTCTGATAATGTGCGTTTTGGAAACCCAATAATCAGGCTTATGTTTAATTAGCCCAGTTCTTCCAGCTTATTTTTTGAGTTATGAGCTTCTTATGACTTAAAGATGGAAAATATGCTCATAGCGAGCGAGTCAAATAAGCTCAGCACCAAATGGCCTAGTGGTAAGGTCCTTGCCTTTCAAATATATATTTAACTCATCTCCTATCTCGTGGCGCCCCAAACAATAAGATATTCCGCTCACTTGTTTGTTTAGCAAAATGACATATTCAAAACACTTATGTTGCTAGGAACCCAAACTCCAAAGTGCAAATGTCATATAATCGCAGATGCACCACACTAGTCATGGTACAGGTTCTAGTAATAGTTTATTCTTAAAATCTTAGTAAAATGTGACACTTTGAGTTATACAATTATCAATGCTA
Organism: Chrysanthemum lavandulifolium; assembly: GCA_022545495.1. Taxonomy (NCBI): domain Eukaryota; kingdom Viridiplantae; phylum Streptophyta; class Magnoliopsida; order Asterales; family Asteraceae; genus Chrysanthemum; species Chrysanthemum lavandulifolium. Next base: position 176,980,185 of record CM040242.1, on the reverse strand, counting down.
AACATTCAATGAAGTAAGTTGCTGTCATATGACCTACAATATACTAAATTTTAACATTACCTTCGACAATATAACATCACTTATCTAGTGCCATCACAAACATCAAATTTTCATCCTAAAAAATATCCAAAAGGCGATTAGGATTGCTTAGTTTGCTATAAACTTCAAATTGCAAAAGTAGTGTTTGATAGGCTTATTTTTCGGGCTTATGGGCTAATTGAAGATTTGAAAGGCAATAAGCTCAGATTACGGACTTGTAAGCTTATCAATTTGAGCTTGTGACCTAAAATAGATAAGATCCTTGGTTTCCTCACAAGAGGTAAGGGATCAAACCTCGCTATGTGTGTACATTTGGGGGTGGCCAGGAATGGGTCTCGTAAACGGTCTCGGGATTAACCCGATCTGAGTCAAAAAGGCTCGCCCGCCCCACGCAACCTCAATAGGGAAAACCTTATTCATTTACCGGTTTACTTAAAATAGGTCATAAGCTCATAAGCCATTAAAATTTATAAATGAGCTAATCATCTTTTCAAAATCTTTAATAAGCTTATAAGCCAGACAAAGAAGCTAATCAACACGTTGTTTTCTAGATTTTTCATGGTAGAAAGCTACAAATCATCATGCCAATTTAATACTAATTAAACTTAGCAAAAAGGTACAATGTAGTATAACATCTAATGTCAACAATTAGCAAACAAACCTCTACTCCTACTTCGTCAGTAGATTAACCAAATTCCCCGTCCCATCCCAAAAATGTACAATGTAGTATAACATCTAATGTCAACATTTAGCAAAAAAAAATCTCTGCTCCTACTCCTACTCTGTCTATAGATTAATCAAATTATCCGTCCGATCCTAAAAATGTACAATGTAGTATAACTCCTACTCCGTCTCATCCTACAACTCCAAACACCAAATCACAATACATTCTAAAGAGCATAAAACGAAACATACATGAACATGTCTAGCAAGATTAACCAAATTCTGGTGGGACCCATCTCCACCATCATATAAACATACTGAGTTTTACGACAAGCTTTTTGGAGCATTTAGCTTTTAGTGTTTGGAATATAATGTTTGTTTGGCAACAAGCATTTAGCTTTCGGGTTTCGTTCAAACACTCCTATTTGAAACGCTAATAATAAAAGCATTTAGAGCTTTCAAGACATTCTACACATTATAACTACAGCTACACCTATTTATAAAACAAACATAACCAAAAAAAACAAAACATACCAGGAACATTTCGAGCAAGATTAACCAAATTCTGGTGGGACCCATCTCCAGCATCAGGAAACTTCAACGGAACATGTTCCGGCAAAGCAATCAAATCCGAGCCTTTGGGTATATCTTGATGAGCAACTAATCCAAGACCATAAGGTGGACCTGAATCTGCAATCTTAAGAAAAGGGTGCACGAATCCACCTTGTGTCTTCACCCATTTGATTAAGTCAGGTGGGTTGGAGACTAGCCGTTGGGTGACGGCGGCTGAGGTGGTTAGTTGGCGGCGGAAGGTTGTCGAGGAGGTTATGAGTGTTTTGGTTGTTGTTGGGTTTATCAAGGTTGACATGTTTTTTATGTTTTTTTTGAGGTTTCAGTTGGATTATCCGGTGGTGGTGAATGGGGGATGATGCAATGGAGTTTTAAGACCACCTTTGAGGTTTGTATGCTATACATGTTCAGTCCTTGGTTTTTAAATTTTGTTTTCAACTTGGGTGTGGTACTGTGGTATGGTATGTGTGTGTACCAGGCCATTGGTTTGTTGCGGACTTGCGGGTATTAGGGATACACTTATGTTGTAATAACTTGACTCGGATTACAAGTCGAAGGCCATAAGGTGCCGAAGGCGAAAGACTGTTAGGTCACCATAAGTTAACATGTTAATCAATACGTAAGAAATAAGATGAAGGAGAGATCGGATGAACACACACAATACACACACGTATGAATGATAGAATTATAAGTTGTAGGATATATTGTGAATGAACAACCAACCTTCAAGAGAAGGTTACAAGAGATTTATAGGGAAAGGAGCTGGATGAGCATGCAAATATGTGTTTAGTCCTTCTCTTCTTATTTGGCCTTCGGTCTAAGGCCGTGGGTTTCTACATGTTCTCAAGGACACGCGTCGCGATACACTTATAAATACTAACTTAAAGTCTAGTTTAAGCAACCTATTACATATTAAATACTAACACTTGAAATACAAGTTAGGTTAGTGATTCCAACAACTCCCCTAAGTGTTAGATATTAAATGATGACTCCAGCAATCTTGGATAAGTTGTTGGTGTTGATGTAATAGCAGTTGCTTTGACGTCTTCTGACATTCCTCTTTATTGTGAGAAGAAGTGCCTTGATTCCAACAATCTCCCCAGTGTGAGGATCTTGTTTCTTTGAAGTTTTCATCTTTGACGTCTTCGTTATCTTTGCTCTTTGTTCTTTGTTTTGGTGTGGATATGGTGATGTTATGTTGTTGTTGTCTGCATTAGGTCCGCTTCGTTGCTCAAGTGTCTCCACGTCTTTCTCCAACATGCTCACACGCCTTTGACGTTGGATTTCGCTTTGATGTAGTTCTCTTAGTCTTTAAACATTGTATATTCTTTGGCTTAAGAAGAATCATTATGACTTTTGTGTCGCCTTCGAGAGAACTTCAATTTGTGTTGTTGTTGGTATGAGCATGTGGAGAATCAAGACGATCATCTCCTGTGAGCATCCATAAGAAGAAAACATAAGAATTGGTTAGTGAAAACACCAATCGATCACCGTGGTCGCTTCTTGAGAATTGACCACTACGATTGTTCTTCGATGAATGTCTTGATTCCATTCAACTTGGTCGGGCGAATCACCGTCCAAATCCCATAGGGACGATTGGCATTACATTGAACAAGTTCAAGTAATGACCCACATCTTCGTGGATCGATTCTTGAAAGGAATCTCCTTAGCGGATTTCCAAGACTTACAAGTTCGAACTTCGAGGTGTTAACAAGATAGTGTGAAAACACATCTCTAATTCTAGCAAAGGTCGCTCCTGAACCGGAGTCCTCAAGAGGATAACCACGATGTACAAGTACATCTATTCAGTGAGTCGAGGTACACCAAGCATCACCCCACGATCAGACCGCTTGAGACAACACTAAGCGTAACCCACAAGGAGTTACCGAAGCGACCGCTTGTCGTGGTCGTTTGATGTTGACCGGCAGAGTTTCCATTCAATCACCGAGGATCACAGCCATGAACCCTCATAAATGTTCTTGATGATTGCTAAGATCCGTGTAGGACTCTAGAATTGTATCACTTGCGTCCTTAATGTTGAACGACAATTTATGAAATGTCAAGTGTTCCTAAGAGATCTTTTGATGAATCTCGTAGCTCTAGACTCGATTAGTGCGCTTTGGTTTTCCTGAGCGGAGACTAGGGAGAGGGTCTCCATCTTCAATACCAACAATATCTAAGAGAAAGTCGATAGTTTACGTAGGGTTCCCTGTGAGAATGAAACAAGCTTCATTGAGAGAAACTTGAGTGGCTAAGAAGGTTTATTGCATTGCGCCATCGGGTCCATGACGACTTTAATCTTCAATACCGGTGTCATCTAGTGACAACCAAGAGTATATGTATTGAACCCTGTGTGCCCTAAGTTGAATAATTTGAGAGGATATTTCTTTTCACCCTTTTCTTTACTTTTCTTTTAATTCTTCAACTCCTTCTTTCTCCGATTCTCGCTTTCTCCTTTTATAATCATACCTAAGGACTTCTAAGTACTAACTATCGTGGTGTCCTTGGGTAGATCCCTCCGACTCAAGCGGATCATAGGACGTTATTCCTAACCTTAGTCACCTTATAACCCATGACTATCCCACGCTGCCATAAAACCATTTTCACGAAAATCTCTCAAAGTGTTTATGAATGAAAACATGTTTGTAACACTTTGAGAGTTTTGCATTTTCGTAAATACTCCCCTCACACGTGCTAAGTGTTTTGACGTAACCTGCATGGTGAGGGTAGAGCACGACTTTGAATTGATCCACTCAAGATAGACAATTCCTGCGAGACACGTGTTACGTTGCATAGTTAAAGAGATGCATTGTCGACTTTTAGGTGATAACTAGCTCTAATAACTACCTTGAAGGTGTGGACAAACCTTGAAAAGGTTGTCAAACCCGTCAAAGTTCATGTCTATCAAGAGTTTCTCGAATAGGTACGATCTACTCGGATAAGTCTTGAAGACAAATCTTTTCGATGTATGATGATTCGATCTCGTCAATTCATGGGTTAAGTCTTAGCACACGATGATTCAATCACATTTACAACATATTTGTATCACACAATTTTTTCCCTTCAAAATGGCATATAAGTGTTATTTTTGATGAAATTTTGATATCGAATATGACCATTTCGAGTTTTGTGGGAAGATTTCCTGAAGAACGTTTTATGAATAAAGATTTTTAGCAAATACCCCCTCAATAAGTAATATTAACTTTGAGGTTTTGAAAACATAAGGGAAGTACTTGTTCTTTTGAGCAAAAATTTGAAAATGATTAAAGTTTTGATAAGTTTTACTCAAAAGGAAGAAGCTTTCGCTCGTTTATAATGATTGTGGCAATCGATGCGTACCACGTGGTCCTTTCATTACAAGTACGGGTTGTACAATCATGTGTGTGCACAAGCCATAGTCAATATATAAATCATACAATCCAAATGTCAATCAAAATAGTTCAAGAGTACCGCATAATCATTCAATAAGACCGTGAGTTCTCTCGACGTTGATATCCGTAAGCGGAAACTCATCTTCCACCCACAAAGCTCTCTAACCTCGCATCGATCTCGATGAAACAACCTCTCATCCAAATTTCTTGATTATCTTCTTAGCATCCCTCCTTTCTCGAATTCCACCGCTTTGACCCAATTCCTTGTCAGATGTCCTTCAACCGACACGCTAACCCATCACGAACCATCTTCAATGTATGATCACATAATTTATGAAGCTCGATCACTCTTCAATGTATGAACCATCTTCAACACGTTCGGATCACTCGCTCAATAAATATGAACAAGGTGATGTATCAGTAGTCGAATGTTGGTGGAGAATTGTCTCATCCAACCTTGTACCTTAGCAAGATACATGTCTTCGATGTCGTTGAGCGACAATCTCGGAAAATCACCTCGGTGAAATCATATTCTTTTCATCTTGGCGTTTGACTTTAATCTCCTTCAAGAATGAGTAATCCCATTTTGTAGCGGAGACATTCATTATAGCAACGATCCTTTTATCATTGAACACCTCCTTGTTCGACTTTAGAACCCGGCGACTTCGTAGTACGCACTTCTCCTTGGAGGCCAATGGTGAATGCCATACTTAGCATCAATATCATAATCCACCACTTTGTCAACGAACATTCTGGTGGCTTCTTCTTCGATGGCAACATTGGTGGAGAAGACTGCTGCTGGGATGTTGAAGGTGAGTGATGTAGCGTACTTCTTGATGATGTCGCTACCATGCTGAAAAAACTCTAAGTCATTGTTGAAGAAGTATTGGTAAGGAATCTTGGGTTGCTCTGGTCGGCCAATGGTTGGTAGTGGTTTGGTCCAACAAGATAGTATGGAGTGTTATCCTTTCTTGTGAAGTCGATGTTCGATTCGGGTCGAGCTACCAATGTTGTTAGACATGGCTCGTGCGATGTTGTCGAGATGGTATTCGACTTTAATAGCACCGTCGAGCTATGTTTTAGCAACTGGAATGCATCATTCTTGATCCGCGTAGCTCCCTTTCGCCATCTTCTTAACCTTGAACTTGTCCCGGATAATCTTTACATGCTCCATAGTGTGACCATCTACCGGTTCTTGGCCTTCCGTAATCGAGGTGTAGCATCAACTAGCTTGTCGAACCATTCATATTCTTAAGTGTCATCTTCATCTAACCAGAGACGATCAAGTAGATCTTTTCTTCTTAGGCTTGAGGATGATCATGTTTGTTGCTTAGTTGATGGTGGGGATGATGGTTGTTGCTGGGGCTCGGGAATTTCTTCGTCATCACCACCGGTGTATTGAAAGTGATCACCGGTTTTCTCCAATGGTGGTAGTGACTCAGAATCCTGAGGTTTATCTGTTGCAGGAGGTTGTTGAGATGCCCCAGTAGTGGTGGTGGTGGTGGCATAGATGATGAGGACTCGCCTGTTTTCTTCTGACGTTTAGCCTTTGGATCCTTGTCTGTGTCATCATCGTCTCTGTAACGCTTCTCAACACCAGCGGCTTCCTTACATGTAGTCTTCGCTGATGATCCAAAGAAGTTCAAGAAACTTCATTTCATCGATGTGAGTGTCAAGATCGAGCGATCATCCGAACTATCAACCGTGATGTAAGATCGCCGGTTACATTTGGAGGCGGAACTGGTCTTGTCTGCATTGTCACTGGTGTTGTAATGATTGTATGCCTGATCAACGTTCTCAAAGTAGGATAGAATTGTTTGGAGAACATATCTCTGGTTATTCCCGGGACATACCGAAGGAGGAACTGATGAGTGTATTCCTTGATCTTCTCTTCCATTTCCCCTCGAATGTCTCTCGTCAGAATAGTTTGATCGATCTCATCCTCAATGAAAATTTTCATCTCTTGACCAAGTAAATTGACCCCGCCGCTAGTCGATTCAACTTTCACAACCACGCTTTCGCCTTCTTGCTTGCTTGACCTTTTGGATCTTAGTCTTGGCACGAGATGCCCATGTATCGCCGGGTTTCTTGACCGACTTGGATGATGATCCGTGGTTGTATCTTTTGATGGTGGTGGTGAAGAGTGAGATGATGATTCGGTTGTGGATGGGTCATGAGGCGGCTCAAGATTGTTCGAGATTGTGTTCGAGATTGTCTCGGATGTAGTCACGCCTTCAATTAGAATCCTTTCTTCCTCTTCCTTCTAGTGCGGCTTCTTCCTCACCCTTTCCTTAGCCGCTTTCTCCACATCTTCATTTGTAATCTTCTCCGTCTTTTCCGGTTCGCCTTCCTCAAAGTCGAACTTAACTTCATAATCTTGTTGCCGCCGCTCAGAGATTCCTTTGTGGTGGCACCGCCTCCTTATCGGGTTGATTAACCGCATCAAGAACTGGTGTGATAAGAGCTCCACCACCGGAACCTCCGGGCCTCTCAATAGATTGTTCGGAAACTCGGGCAACATTTTGCAATCTTAGTTGCTTCGTAGTTTTCGATAAGCTCTCTTCATCCTTTGGGTCATTCTCTTCATATGAATCTTCCTCTTCCTCCTCATCACCGGTTGCTTCCTTTTCTCGATTAGGGACTCGGTGGTTTGCCTTCCGACATTGGTGAGGATGTATCCTCCTGCGCTTCGAGTAAGAAACCACCTCTTTAGACTCGATTGCAGTAGTCGTCGTCCTCCGGAATATCTTCGTGTTTAACTTGAGGACTGGACGATTTGAGTTGGGACTCTTTTCTTGGGATGGGTTCCTTTCGGATACTTGTGAGCGCTCCCAATGCTTCAAGACTACCAAGGTCTTCGACCTTCTAGTCTTTTGGTAGAACAATTAATTTTTTCATCCATAAACCCGACTTTGCCTACACTCACCGCTTCTTGGTATCAAGGTACGAAGGAAGACTCTTGATTGTGTCGGTGAGAAGGCGGTCAAGTAACATTGCACCTTGCTTTTTGTTGATGAGTCCTTAACCGACAACGCTCAATGTTGGCTCATATAACATGAGTGATTCTTTGGGTCATTAATTCTCGTGGGATGTCCCGATTTTGCCCGAGAATGTTCTCGAATCAACAACTTCGTATCTCGATAAAGGGAACCTTTGACCCGATGATGAGTGTGTAAATACTCATCATTTTGGTCAAATCGAATCGCAAAACGTTTAAAATGCTCGAATGCATCAAAATACCGAAAATATCTCAAAGTTGCATTTTATATGTTTCGGATGCAAAATGTTTAAAATCGATGAAAATGAGCTAAGTTTGCATAATTGGCGCTTTCGGTCCCCGACTTTCGAAAATGGCAAAATAAGTCCCTAGGCACTTATTTTATAAGAAAAGTCACCAAAGGTCCTTTTGGAATCATAAATTGTCATATTTAGTCCTTTGGTGAAAAATCCAAAAGTTTTGAGAAATTCCGCTTTGATCCTCGGATTTTAAAATTATTCATGTTTAGTCCTTGGAATTTCACAATTAGCGATTTGGTCCCTTGGAATATTGGAGGTTGGCAAAACAAGCCTTGGATTACTTTTCATTATTCTGACTTTGGTCCTTGGAATTCCGGATATTACACTTTTGGTCCTTGTTTACTTATATCCTAAATCCAAACGGACCTTGATATTATACAAACCCAATCCCAAGCCCAATCCAATCCAAACCCGTCCACCCACCAACCCAACCCATTTACCCACTGTTTAAAATAAAACTACCCCGCCCCCTTTTCCTGCCTGTCTTCCCGACACCCCTGCTGCAACCATCCACCAACACAACACCACCTCTAACTCCACACTTTGTCCCCTACTCCACACTTTGTCTCCCTCCTCACCTAATGTACCAAATGCATTAAATGCACCTTTTCCCTGCCTAAGTTATCAAGACCGCTTTTGGCGCCAAAATGCATAAACGCCAAGATTGCTCTAAACTCATCCAAGGGTCCCGAAATTGCTGGATTTGCTCGAAAGAGGAGAAGGAGATTGGAGTATAAAAAGAAGGAAGAAGAAGGAAGATAATATAGTACTTAGTTTAATTTCAATAATGTATGTCGTTTTTTAAATTATTAGTCTTAACTGAATTCTTAGTTGTATTTTAAAGTTTCTTTGTATCAAAGTAACTTAGTTCATTGTATTGCAAGTATTTTAAAGTATCAATTCAAGCTTTTGTTCACTTCTCATGTTTTATGTCAACTGTTGGAATTTGCAATTTCAAAATCGATATTAAAGTCTCAATGACTTATTTACAAGCTCGTACAAGCTTATACAAGCTTATTATAGCTTCTCAGTAAGTTTACAATCAATTTTTAAACAACTTTGGTTCTTGGTCAAAGAAAGTCAACATGGGGCAAAATGATGCGTGTGGATATGTGTTGGTTCGTGAGTGGATTTGGGTTAGTTTAGAACTCATTGGGTTGGTTTAGAATAGGTAGTGGTTCATTGGTGCGATGGCAAGCCATTGTGGCTAAGGACATGTAAGTCATTTTCAAATCATATGGCATAATCTGTGTTTGTAGTCTTAACTAGTTCTATCTGCTTAATAAGTAGTATTTAGGTTATTTAAATTCGGTTTGATCAATAAATTAGACTAGTTAAGTTTTTAGCTTAGTTTTACTTTGCTAATCAGTCTATAAAGGAGTGTTTGGTTTAGTATTAAAAACTGTGATAGAGGTTTACATATTGGAGTAGATCAGTTGCCTTAGGCTTGTTCTAGTGTGTTACATTCATATCTGTCATTGTTTTGCATAATTTTCATTGTTAGTCAAACTTTCATCTTTACTGATCTTAAGCTCAAACCTGTTAAAACCAGTTACTAAAATCATTTCATATGGGTGTAAGATTGGATAAACTAGCTGGCTAAAACCTCATTTCATCAACATACATCAACATCAGTCCAACATTTGCTTCTAAATCTCATTAAAGTCAAAGTATTAAACTGCTTTTCAAAAGTCAAACCGTGTCAAAAATCGATTGTCAGATCTTGCAAAGAATTGCACAGAGTTCAATAAAGCTTGTTAGGGTCTCATTTTTGGTCCATTTGTAGTTTGCTGGATGGTCTTCAAGACCCCATGACTGTTTTTCACACAAGCTTTTCTGAGAAGCTTGTGCATAAGCTCAAACATAAGACCAGTTTTCTGTTTTGCTGTAAACAATCAGTTAGCATAATCATAGGTAAACTGCTTATTAGAGGATAGGAGTAGAAGTAATCGAGTTGATAATAGCTTATTTTAGTGTAATATTGCTTCAGAGAAGTTTGGTTGCTAGTTGTGCTTTTTAGCTTATATTAAAGTCTTTATTTCATAATCGCCATACTCAAACCTACTATTTCACACATAAGCATCATATTTCTTATTTTCATAGATTTAGATTATCATTTTAGAATTTTCCTGAGATTTTCATGATTTTGGTCATTTGCTTAGTATTTTCATTATTAAAATCGCTTTTATTCACTTTTAATTAGCTTTAATTGCAAATAATTAAGAAAAGTTCAAAAAATAACTATTCAATTTTCCCAGTTTAAGAAAATATAAAAACATAAAAAGATTTTTCCTTATTTTTCCCTTTTATTTGGTATTTTCACAATTTAAATTAGGTTTAAATAGTTTTAAATTAGTAGAAAATAGAAAATAATCAAAAAAATATAAAAATAGTTTTGAAAAGTCTCTTTTGATATTTTAGATTTTTCTAAGTCATAATTTCATTTTTCTAGCTTTATTTCCTATTTTCTTGTATTTCAGGCTAATATTAAATAGTTAAAAATAGTTTTTAATTAATAATAATTAGATAAATAGTTGTAAAAATAATTTTCTTTTTCTAATAATTTTCTTTTATCATTAGGATTGTAAAACTATCATTTTCATATTTTTAGGATTAATATTGCTTTAGTTTCATATTTTCTTGTATACGTCACGTAGTTTTAAATTAAGTTTTATAAAAACATAAAATCAAAAACATCATTTTGCAAATAGTGATAGCGTTTATTTAATATTTTTTATCTTTTTAATCTCCTTTAATTTGCATTTAAGCCCCTGTAGTTTATTAACTTTTTCTTTAGGTTAAATCAATCACAATCCTTTTGTTTTTCGCTCAAATTCCTCGATCACTATATCGTTTGGTGATCCATTGCATAGCTCATTGGGACATAACGACCGGGAAACACTATACTCTCGGATCTTCATTGCATTTGTGCTTAAAATGTTTTAAGTTTCTTCTGTTGGCCATTCACAAGTGGTCACCATGCGTGAAAACTTGACTTGCCAGACAGATCAAATTTTACGCCACGGGAGTCAGGCCGATTATCTTCGCTTAGCAGTTAGTAGTTTGAATATTCACTCTTTGTTCATACCATCCATCTATCTATATTTATATCCATATTTTTATAAAAATCCAAAACCCAAAACAAATAAAAACGATAAAACACAAAATATTTTTCTTTTGTTTCTATATATGTATCAAATATAAAAATACAAAAGATTTGTCGTTTTCTTTAATAAATAACAACATAAAAGATTACCACCGCAAACCAAGGCGTTGTACTACCTAACTGGGGTACGACCATAATAAGTTCCCGAACTAAAGATTTAAAACTTGCCTTTGTGTCCTTGTGATTGGTGTACCTTTTTCAAAGAAGCCATTCATCTTGTGATTATTGGTTAAGTTCACTGTTGTTTTGCCTCGATTTTGTTTTAATTGATTTTGTTGGTATATCTACTTGTCAGAACCAGAAAACCCATAAAGATTCTTCCCACCCCAATTTTTAAAACATCTTCATAATTCTCATTCCTCTCCTTAACTCTGAGGTCCCTTAGAGTTAACTCTAGATGCATGCGCACTCGTTCTTCTAGATCATTGAGTCCTTTGCGTGATCTAGCGTAAATTCCTAGAAGACGTTCTCGTGAGCGTCTTTGCCCAAATAGTCGAACCCGAGATTCGTACTATTTCAAACAACAATATGGCGACGAACGCATTATGGCGAAATGTTCCGTGCACCCACCGGGGTTATGGAGATGCCATCGTTTTACCAAGAATCAATTCGATCACTTGAATTGAAGACACATTTGATCACACTAGTGTCTACAAATCAATTCCACGTGTTTGATCGTGAAGACCGTATGCACACATCCGTTGGTTTAACAAGTTGACTTCAACTATCAATTTCAAGGATGTGCCACAAAATTCATCAAGTTGATGCTTTTCCCATTCTCACTGAGGGACAAATTTGATTTGGTTTGGAAAAAGAACCCCTCGATCTATCGAAACTTGGGAGGATCTTGTTCAAAAGTTTGTGAATTATTTCTTTCCTCCATCAAAGACGACTAATCTTAAAATGAAATTTCGGATTTCGTCAAAATTTCGATGAAAACTTTGGAGAGGCATGGAGAGATTCAAAGATCTCCTCGAAATGCCCCATCATGAATTCACTGAGCTTGAACAAGTAAATATCTTTTACAATGGGTTGAACAGTAACGATCAAGATTCTTTAAATGCAGCCACGGTGGCAATATCTTGAATCGTAGACCTAAAGATGTGATTGAGATTTGTGAGCAAAATCAAAGTTCCTATTTCTCGCAACAAAGTCAATACTCCTAACATTCCTTACTTCTTCATCCAATAACTCTTACGAGTTAGCGACTCAGATAGCCAGCTCTAACGGATGCCATCCGTTGTATGATTAAGGATGTTAAGGAAATCAAAAGCGAAATTCATAAGCGGAACCACCAAAGCCGTAAACAAGGTGTGTGAAACTTGTAGTGGTCCAGATGCGTATTATGATTGTCAAGCAACCGATGCTTCCTTTTACCAAGCTCCGTAGCCCGGTAAACCACAATCAATACCGACCATGTTGTGATCCTCATTACTGCACCTAGCGGTATGACACCACCGGTTTTCCTCTGTATAAAACCATGGCAATCAAAATCGCTTTGTTCAATCAAGGACAAAATTTCAATAACTCTCAAAATTTCAATCAAAACCGGAACAATTTCAACCAACCATATCAAGCTCCTAATCATCAAAGTTATCAACAACCTCCTCAAGCTCCCATGCCAAATGACTTCATGAAAATTAATGAGTCAAACATACGCTCAATGCAAACTCGGATCAATAACATGAGTTGAGCTTAAAAGGAAATTGATACCACAATGTCTCGGCAGACAAATGAGTTAAAGAATATGATGAGCGGTTTCATGAACATGAATATGAACAAAGCTTCATCATCTTCCGGAGGACTCCCAAGCAATACAATTCCCAATCCAAATGCCGAGTTGAAAGCCGCCACCACTGTAGTGGTAAGACGCACAATGGACCTTCGACTCCTATGCCCCTCCACCGTGGGTAATGAGTCAAGTTACCAAGGATACAACGGACAAGGTGCAATTCTCAAGCCCACGAAGTATCAAGACACGTCCCACCTTCTAGTCAAGCTTTAAGTCCGAACCCGACGTTCAAGAAAAATCTGAGCCGTAAATCACTTCCATCCGGCTCAAAAGTCTAGTCGACTTCCTTACCCATCAAGAATGAATGATGAGAAGCTCAAAGACAAAACAAAGAGCAAATGGAAAAATTTTCCAAATCTTCAATGAGCTACACTTTGATATAAGCTTCGTTGATGCTCTCGTTCTAATGCCTAAATTTGCATCCACGCTAAAGGCTTACTCACCAACAAAGATAAGCTATCCGAGATGGCTAAAACTCCTCTAAATGAGCAATGCTCGGTGGTCCTTCTCAAGAAGCTTCCCAAAAGCTTGAAGACCCCGGCGATTTCTAATCCTGTGTGATTTCTTAGGGATGGTTCAATGCTCTCGCCTTGGCCGATCTTGGCGCTAGCATTAACCTCATGCCACTCTCGGTATGGAAGAATCTCTTCCTAAACTTTCATCCACTTGTATGACACTCGAGCTAGCGGATCGTACCACAACTTCGTCCACTGGGATAGCCGAGGATGTCGTGATGAAAGTGGGAAAGTTTCACTTTCCTCCGACTTTGTTGTAGTAGACTTGATCACGGATCCTAGAGTTCCCTCATCTTGGGAGAGCTTTCTTGAGAACGAGTGGTGCTCGATCGATGTGTTTGTCAAGAGTTGACCATACGGGTTGACAACGAAGAGCTCACATTGAATATCAACCGAACTCCAAACCTCTGTCGAAGCAGTGTTGCCACAATTGATCAAAATCGAAAGATTCAATGCAACACTCTCAAATTTCACTGTTAAGAGGGGTCACCAAAACGTTCGAGTTAAAAGCTTTGAAAATCACCGGTTCAAACAAATGGTTTGAAAGTCGTACCGTGGAAGTCAAGAGTGTTCTTGATGATGATGATGATCTAGAATCGAGACTTCATCGGAGTGGTGGAAATTGCTAGCTCTAAGAGCACACCACTTGTCCCACCTCCTAATCGGTTTGTCGCATCGAGTTTGTTAACTCAGATGAAACAAAACTCTCTTCGCCATCCGAATTGGATGATGATATTTGTGATCCAATGGGAGACATTCTTCCCATTGATGAATTGCTCAAAATGATCCATCATCTTCTAGTCTTATCATTCCGACTCTTCCATCCGCTCTCACTCCCGATGAGGAAGATGACAACTTTGGAATGAAGTCGATTCCTTTCTTAGTGATGAGTCGATTCCAATGGGAATTGATAATACTTACTTTGATCTTGAGGGGACATCCTTTTCTAGAAAATCTTGATTGAAGAACCGCTTTCCCACCCTCCTCCCGGACATCTTATTGACAATCACCATCTAAGCTTCAAGTTTAAGCTTAAAATGTCAAAATGGTGATTTGCTTCTCTCTCGATGAGGAATGGACTTGCATTCTCATATGCGTCTTTATTCCATTCTTCACAGATGGTGTGGTTGCTCTTTCCTTTCTTTCGGAATGAGGACACCATCTTTGACCCCGTATCATCCTTTATAGATTCCTCTATTAACAATACCGCGTTGTATCTCGTCGGTGTGGAACTTTCGATGTTCATATGTTTATTAACATTGTGAACGAAATTCGATCGAGATTGGTTTTCCAATGTTACTTTCCCATGAACAAGTGAATCCGGTCGAGTCAAGCTAGCGACTCGGGAATCAAAATGAGCATGCCATATGGGTTTTCACCCATATTTCGACTTCTTTCTATCTTTCTACCACCCTAGTGTGGGGGTTGCCCATGTTGTGTATATATGAGTTTCAAAAAAAAAAAAAAAAAAAAAAACTTTCAAAATAATGGCCGTAGTATTTCCTTTTTACGTTCTTTGTTTCGGCATAACCACGGTACTTTGAATATTGAGGGCAATATTCATTTCTAAGTGTGGGGAATTTCACGAATTTTATCATGTAATTATACCACCTAATTCCCGTTTTGGCCAAATTTTTTTGGAGTAAGTGTTTGACTTACTCATTTGGTTATCATCCTTTGTCTAATAAACAAAAGGATTGGCTAATCCAGAGCAAACGGCTCTTGGTAAAGATATCTCAAATCCGTTGACGACTTGCAATTTGCCCAAAATTGTATGGTATTCATTTCACCATATCCTTAAAAGTGAAGAGTTGGCTAGCCCGCAAGTTTATGGCTTGTGGTAAAGGCGATGGAAAAACCATAATTGGTAATCACTCACCAAAGATAATATTGATAATTTATCTAAGAGTTGGCTAGTCCGAAGCAAACGGCTCGGTAAAGACAAATCAAATCAGTTGGAAGGCGGTGGTTTGCTCAAAATCACATGGTTACCAGGTGTACCATGGTTCTTACTTGAACTAAAACATTTGGCTACTCGAGTAATGGCTTTTGGTAAAGAGATGAAATCCATTAAGTTTTCTCAAAAGATTGCTAGGGACTAGCAATAGTTTAGTGTGGGGATTGATGAGTGTGTAAATACTCATCATTTTAATCAATCGGATCGCAAAACGTTTAAAATGCTCGAAATGCATCAAAATCTGAAAATATCTCAAAGTTGCATTTTATATGTTTCAGGATGCAAAATGTTTAAAATCGGATGAAAAATGAGCTAAGTTTGCTTAATTGGCGTTTAGGTCCCGACTTTCGAAAAATGGCAAAATCAGTCCTAGGCACTTATTTTATAAGAAAAGTCACCAAAGGTCCTTTTGGAATCATAAATTGTCATATTTAGTCCTTTGGTGAAAAATCCAAAAGTTTTGAGAAATTACAGTTTTGATCCTTGGATTTTAAAATTGTTCATGTTTAGTCCTTGGAATTTCACAATTAGCAGATTTGGTCCCTTGGAATATTGGAGGTTGGCAAAACAAGCCCTTGGATTACTTTTCATAATTTACAGCTTTGGTCCTTGGATTTCTAGATATTACACTTTTGGTCCTTGTTTACTTATATCCTAAATCCAAACGGACCCTTGATATTATACAAACCCAATCCCAAGCCCAATCCAATCCAAACCCGGTCCACCCAGCCAACCCAACCCATTTACCCACGGTTTAAAATAAAAACTACCCCGCCCCCCTTTTCCTGTCTTCCCCGACACCCCTGTCTGCAACCAGCCACCAACACAACACCACCTCTAACTCCACACTTTGTCCCCCTACTCCACACTTTGTCTCCCCCCTCCTCACCTAACAGCCAAATGCATTAAATGCACCCTTTTCCCTGTCTAAGTTATCAAGACCAGTTTTGGCGCCAAAATGCATAAACGGCCAAGATTGCTCTAAACTCATCCAAGGGTCCTGAAAATTACTGGGATTTGCTCAGAAAGAGGAGAGAAGGAGATTGGAGTATAAAAAGAAGGAAGAAGAAGGAAGATAATATAGTACTTAGTTTAATTTCAATAATGTATGTCATTTTTCAAATTATTAGTCTTAACTAAATTCTTAGTTGTATTTTAAAGTTTCTTTGTATCAAAGTAACTTAGTTCATTGTATTGCAAGTATTTTAAAGTATCAATTCAAGCTTTTGTTCACTTCTCATGTTTTATGTCAATCGTTGAATTTGCAATTTCAAAATCGATATTAAAGTCTCAATGACTTATTTACAAGCTCGACAAGCTTATACAAGCTTATTATAGCTTCTTTGTAAGCTTACAATCAATTTTAAACAACTTTGGTTCTTGGTCAAAGAAAGTCAACATGGGGCAAAAATGATGCGTGGGATATGTGTTGGTTCGTTGGATTGGGTTAGTTTAGAACTCATTGGGTTGGTTTAGAATAGGTAGTGGTTCATTGGTGCAGTGGCAAGCCATTGTGGCTAAGGACATGTGTAAGTCATTTTCAAATCATATGGCATAATTTGTGTTTGTAGTCTTAACTAGTTCCTATATGTTTAATAAGTAGTATTTAGGTTATTTAAATTCAGTTTGATCAATAAATTAGACTAGTTAAGTGTTTAGCTTAGTTTTACTTTGCTAATCAGTCTATAAAGGAGTGTTTGGTTTAGTATTAAAAACTGTGATAGAGGTTTACATATTGGAGTAGATCAGTTGCCTTAGGCTTGTTCTAGTGTGTTACACTCATATCTGTCATTGTTTTGCATAATTTTCATTGTTAGTCAAACTTTCATCTTTACTGATCTTAAGCTCAAACCCGTTAAAACCAAGCATTAAAATCATTTCATATGGGTGTAAGATTGGATAAACTAGTCGGCTAAAACCTCATTTCATCAACATACATCAACATCATCCAACATTTGCTTCTAAATCTCATTAAAGTCAAAGTATTAAACTGCTTTCAAAAGTCAAACGTGTCAAAATCGATTTATGCGGATCTTGCAAAGAATTGCACGTAGTTCAATAAAGCTTGTTAGGGTCTCATTTTGGTCCATTTGTAGTTTGGTGGGTGGTCTTCAAGACCCCATGATCGCTTTTCACACAAGCTTTTCTCGAGAAGCTTGTGCATAAGCTCAAACATAAGACCCGCTTTACTTTGTCTTTGTAAACAATCGCTTAGCATAATCATAGGTAAACCGCTTATTAGAGGATAGGGTAAAGTAATCATTGATAATAGCTTATTTTAGTGTAATATTGTACAGAGAAGTTTGGTTGCTAGTTGTGCTTTTTAGCTTATATTAAAGTGCTTATTTCATAATCGCTTAATCGCAAAATTTCTACTATTTCACACATAAGCATCATATTTCTTATTTTTCATAGATTTAGATTATCATTTTAGAATTTTCCTGAGATTTTCATGATTTTTGG
The DNA here is from genome assembly GCA_022545495.1 of Chrysanthemum lavandulifolium. NCBI lineage: Eukaryota > Viridiplantae > Streptophyta > Magnoliopsida > Asterales > Asteraceae > Chrysanthemum > Chrysanthemum lavandulifolium. The sequence continues at coordinate 176,962,352 of CM040242.1, read as the reverse complement.
TCACTGTTTAGTATTTTTCATTATTAAAATCAGTTTTTATTCACTTTTAATTAGCTTTAATTGCAAATAATTAAGAAAAAGTTCAAAAAAATAATTATTCAATTTTGCCAGTTTAAGAAAAATATAAAAAATATAAAAAAGATTTTTCCTTATTTTTCCCCTTTTATTTAGTATTTTTCACAATTTAAATTAGGTTTAAATAGTTTTAAATTAGTAGAAAATAGAAAAATAATCAAAAAATAAAAAATAGTTTTGAAAAGTCTCTTTTGATATTTTAGATTTTTCTAAGTCATAATTTCATTTTCTAGCTTTATTTCCTATTTTCTTGTATTTCGTGCTAATATTAAATAGTTAAAATAGTTTTTAATTAATAATAATTAGATAAATAGTTGTAAAAATCACTTAGTTTTAAATTAAGTTTTATAAAACATAAAATCTTGAGATCTTGCATCATATCTTCTATTCATATCGATCACTATCGGGTGATCTTGCATAGTCAATGGGAAACACTGTTGCTTTGTTGACCATTCCCACAAAAGTTTGCGGATGCATGAGTTTAGGATGCTCATGATCGATGTCTCTTCGGATGCTCGTGCCATCTGAGACTTAGTGATCATGATGTACAGTGTCCTCCAAGGTTGAGGATGTTCTTGGATCGACGGTGGAGTGTTTGGTGATGACTCCGGCAGCTTCATCATAACCAATGTCGACCATGAATTGCATTATGGCCTCTTCATTCGGAGTTGGTACATAGTCAGCAGGTTGTATGGCTGGAAGAAGAAGAATAGTGCGAAGATCCGCAACCGTGACTGTGACTTCCTTGTTGTTGAGAGTCACTTTGACAACATCTTGACCATCAATCTTCTCCATCGTGTGCGAATTGATGGATATAGATTTGAGTCTTGTGGTTGAGTTGGTTAGCATAGGCTTGTAGGGATGAACTTTGAGAATATCCACAACAACTCTGCATGAGGATTCCGAGCAAGTGAAGTTATCAAAATCGACCACGAGATTGTTCTTTCCAATTTTTTGCGGTAATCCATTGGGAAGATATCTTCATTGTGAGTTCGTTGGATGCATTGAGAGTTTCCATGTTGGCGTCCATTTCGTGATCCGAAGATATTGAGACAAGAGAACCAACATATCGAAAGACATTATGTTAGTCAAAAGTTGATTTTATTGTCCAATTATTGAAGTTGTTATGTTTATGAATATTACGAGTCCAAAGTCACATTTAGTCCAATAGTCCAAAGTTGACGTGATAAGTTACGTGAGTATGTTAATTTTGAATTTTAATGTCCAAATTTCACTTAATCACACAACATTTTAACTTTTTGTAGCTTATTAGTGACATTTTGGTTTTGTGACATTATGAGTAACTTATTACAAGTTTTGTACGCGTAACATTTCAAAATAAAGTTACAAGTAGGCTTAGGCGTAAGCAAGTGTGCTTATGCGTAAACATGACAACCTTAAGCGTGAGCGTAAGCTTAAGCGTGGGAGTAACCCTTAGGCGTAAGATTGACTTACGCGTGGGAGTATACTCTTAGCTTATAAGCTTCGCGTGAAGCAAGCAAAGGACATCACGCGTAAGGTTTACTCGTAAGAGTAGCCCTTAGGCGTGAAATCAAGTTTACGCATATCCTTCACGGGATACGCGTGGTCCCATTGTAGACCCTTATGCGTAAGTGTTACGCGTAAGATTTCTCTTATCGTAACCTCTACGCATAAGGTGTTCATAAGCGTAAGCCAAGAACACCTTGATTCTAAATCTTTTACGCGTAGAAGCACTGTAATAATTTAAACATAACAAACATGTTAACATGTATTTCAAACACTTTCAAGAACACAAGGCTTATCAAATTGTAAACCGATTCTGGCGTAAAAGCGACTTAGGCGTAAGTTTGTTCTTAAACCCTAAACCTAATCTTACGGTAAGAGATTTCACCATGGAAAACCATCCAAACAATTTATGCACTATCTTAGATGCTAAAGAAACTAGTTCCAACAAGTTTTAACATCAAACACTTACACGAGAATCAAAAAGTCATCAATTATATGCTCATATAAACCCTAAAACTTAATTCTTCAATTTTGTTGTTTTGGGCAAGATTCAATGGTGTATATGATCGATTAAACATGTCAAGAACCTATCCTAAGCATCTAATCAAGCCAAAACACTCACATGAAGAAACGCCTAAATTCAAATATAAACCCTAAAATTGAAAAGTGATTAAAACAAGTTTCTTGGCGAGATTTTTGATGGAAATGAGTTATAATACTTGATATTAAAATATTTTAACACTTTCCATTTCATCAAAACACATATTTTCAAAACCTTGTTCATACGCGTATCGTAAGAACACAAAATCACCCATAAGTAAAAATCTAACCGTTGGATTTGTGTAAGATTAAAACCAATGTTTGTAATCACATTAAAAGATTTTACACTTACAAATTTTGGATTTGAAACACGGATTTGAAGATGAATTCTTAGGCGTGGATTATGGTTGTTGAGAATTTAAATGAAAGTAATAAATGTTTAGAAATGTTAGGTGGAAGTTTTATTAAAAATAAGTTTTCAATTTTGACAAGTTTGGCCCTCCACCACAACAATTTTCAACCAAGACCCATAACTTCCATTTTGGTTAAGCAAAACAACATTCTTGGAAAGAAACTTGACGACACTCCCCTCGACTTTTGAAATGATAAAATTTTAAAACATTTGAGTCAGGAGAGTATTTAACAAAAACGTATCCACCATTTCCAAGAAACAACATCATTAGGTAACATGCAAGTACAAGGTTTTATGAGGCGAAAAATATTTACATTCTCCCCTCAACACTTGTTCGGGAAAAATGATGAAAATTTTGATGGAACAAAGTGTTGACGGAAGATTTGTACTTGCAATGTTTGAAAGAAATTTAGATAGAAGAATATTTTGGATTTTATCGATTTTATATTTTTTTATATTTTGTTAAAAATTTATTTACAAAAGAGGTTTTGGTGTTTGTGATTTTCAAGAATGTGTTAAAAGTTCGTCCGGTTCTTTTGAGTCAAACACCTCATACCAATCCGTGGATCAAATCGGTAAACCTAGCGGGGCTAAGGCTTTGGTGAGAAGATCCGCTAGTTGGTGTTCGATACCTACAAAATATAATTCAACGGTACCCTTTTCCACATGCTCCTTTATGAAATGATATCGAAGATCGATGTGCTTGGACTTGAGTGTTGAGCAGTGTTGCGAGATCGCAATAGCACTTCGATTGTCACGATACACCGGATTACATCAAATACGTAACCATAGTCCTTGAGTTGTGTTCTCATCCAAATGACTTGAGCACAACACGCGAGACATGGCTACATATTACCTTCTTTTGAGGACAACGATGTACAATCTTGTTTCTTGATTGCCATGACACCGGTTTATCACCAAGGAATTGTAAACCACCAAGTACTTTTCCGAGAATCTAAGCATCTGCATGATCGGCGTCTAAAAAGCTATTAGTTCAAAACCGAGAATCCTTCCGGATACGGATCCCCAAATTAATGGTTCCCTTTACGTATCGGAGGATTCTTTTAGCCTCGATGAGGTGTTTCTCGGTTGGTCTTGACCGATAGCGGAGCAAAAGATATCTGAAAATACAATGTCGGTCTCTTGGTTGTTAGATACATGAGAGACCCAATAATACTTGGTATTTGGTAGGGTCAACCAATTTCCATGTAAATCGGCGTCCGGTTTGTTGGTATGTGCCATTGGTGTTGCATAGGTGTCACAACTTTGCATTCCATGTTTGTTTAAAATTTCAAGAGCATATTTGGGTGACTTAGGAAAATACCACGGGGTGATTGATGAACTTGTAGTCCTAAGAAGAGCGTAAGTTCACCCATCATTGACATTTCAAAATTTGTTTTCATTAGTTTTGAAAAAGCGTTTGAGTACTTTTGTGGGTTGACCCAAAATGATGTCATCCACATAAATTTGAACGATTAAAATGTGTGCCCCGTGATTTTGTATAAACAGTGTTGGGTCGACCGATCCTTTGACAAAATTATGTGATAGGAGAAAGGAGGACAACTCATCATACCACGCCCGAGGGGGTTGTTTGAGACGGTAGAGAACCTTGTTCAGTTTGTAGACGTGATTAGGGAACTCTGGATCAACATATCCTTCTGGCTGACTAACATATACCGTTTCCTTGGTTTACCATTCGAGCGGTTTGACATCCATCGATATACCGTGATGTTCATGTGAGCGCGAATGCCTAAAAATCCGTCTGACCTCAAGTCTAGCTACGGTGCGAATGATTCTTGAAGTCAATCCCTCTTCCTATCTATAACCCTTAGCCACCGACGTGACTTATTTCGATAACCGTACCTTGACATCTAACTTGTTTTCCAAATCCATTTGAGACCAATGACATAGACCCCTGTTGGTCTTTCAACCAATTCCCATACTTCAAGACGTTTAAATTGATTGAGTTCTTCTGCATGGATTCAATCCAGTTGTCTTTGGTCATTGCATCTTTAATGTTTTTAGGTTCAGTTTGACAGACGGTGAGGGCATAAATGCGGTGTTCACCGTCGATCAAGGCGTTGTCTAATTCTGAATTGGTTGATTCGGGTTTCCAATAATGTTAACAAGAGGATGGTCTTTAGTCCAACGATGTGTGGAGGTTGATGTTGATATACATTATGCAGATTAGGTGGATTCGGATGGTGGTAGAAGATTCCGCAACATCCGAAGATGCGATTCGATAGCAAAGGGTTGAAGAATGCATTTCCATCATAATCCGCGGTGCGGTACATCTTGATTCGAAAGATCATCAATTTGGATCGGCGTCATTGGATGCGGTTTGTTAAATTTTGTTGTAGAATCAATTGGAGGTGCTTGACAACCGTTGTTGTTGTTTTTCGTGTATCGAGGATTGGATTATTATCGGGTTGAGCGGCGAAACATTTGATACATCTGGAGCACGTTGGTCAATATCATCACTAAGCGGAGGAGCAAATAACGTTTCCATTTGACGACGAGTAAGTTGTAAGCTTGGTTCGGTGATGATGGGGTTTGGGGAAGTTTAGACGGTTATGTCCGGGTTCCAAGTGTTTTGCTCGAAGCCATTTACGTAAGCTCATCAAAATTAGCATGAATCGTTTCCATAATCTCCCTTGTCGATGATTCCAAATCCGGTATCCCTTGAGTTTTCACGGTATCCAACGAAGACTCAATGTCGACTTTGGCCTTGAGCTTTCCAAAGTCATCACGATCATTATTTGGGTAACATAGAGCACCAAATACATGAAAGTGTTTGAGATTCGGTTCTGGTTATGGATAAGCTCATAAGGTGTTTTGTTGTGGCGTTTGGTTATCATAGAACGGTTTTGAGTGTAGCATCACGATTGACACGGCTTTTGCCCATAAGTAATCTGGAAGTTTTGCATTGATCAACATCGTTCTTGCGACTTCCACTAACGTCGGTTTCGTCTTTCGACAACTCCATTTTGTTACGGTGTCCGTGCAATTGATGTTTGATGCTCAATTCCCACTTTCTCATAGTATTCTCGAAGAGTTTGATTCACAAATTCGGTTCCTTTGTGCATTACGATTTGTCATTGTGTTCGGAGTGAACTTGAATTTTCGTGAGAAAGGTGATGATCATTTGTGGAGCTTGATCTTTACTTTGAAGAAAATAAACCCAAGTCCATCTTGAGTAGTCATCAACAATTACTAGAATGTAGCGTTTGCCATTAATCGTACACTGCGCATCGGGCCACACAAATCCATGTGAAGAAGATGAAGCACATCTTGAGAGCGTGTTCCACCTTTGAGGAAAAATGAGCACGAGTGCTTTTCCCTTTTTCACAAGCTGAGCATAGATGATCTTTAGAATATCGAAACCTTGGAAGACCTTCAACTAGTTTGTATCGTGCAAGATTGGTTATGGTTTGAAAGTTCAAGTGTGAAAGTCGTCGGTGCCATAGCCAAGATTTTGTTGATGTTGCCTTAGAAAGTAGACAAATGGGAGATGAAGCAATCATGTCTTGCATTGAGATTGTGTAAAGGCTTGATGTGCGGTTTCGGACATAAGATCGTTTCCTTGTAGATCACGAATGAAACAAGTTTTCTCCTAAAAGCAACTTCCAAATCTCCATCACAAAATTGACCGATGAAAAGAGATTGTGACCGAGACCTTCCACATAATAAACCACCTAATTTCGATGTTCCCATTGATGTAATCTCCGTAGCCCATGATAGGCTGCAAGTGATCATTCCGAACACGACAGTCTTGATGAACTTTGAGACAAAGTTTGATAACAGTTTGAGGTTGCTGTCATGTGTCGGGAACATCCGCTATCAACAATCCGAAGGATGATCTGTATCACCTGCATTACACACAGATGACACTGGTGGAATAGAAGTAGAGGTGGAACCCGAAGAGTTAGAGGGTTCCGTTATAGTTATAGTTGAAACACACATGTTAATGATTTTAGGAATCCATGTAAATCCGGGTGTATTTTGTAACCATCTCTACCAAGTCCAACTAGTTTTTGCTTTGGTCTTAGTGAATGCACTAGGTGATATTCTCTTCCTAGGAGGTGAAGTGGGTTCTATGGGTACATCAATGATAGTGGCAGAAACACTAGAGGGCGGTTTACCTAGCACAGACTTAGAAGCATTAGTGGGCCTAGAGGTAATCCGTTTTCTATTATTCCGCTTACGAGATAAGATAGACTTAGCAACACATTGATCATGACAACTAGAAAACATGCTTTTACGACAACCAACACAAGATGCTTCAAACATAACATTCAAAGTACTTAAAGGTTCAACATTCGTTACATCACTTTTTCTATTACATTTGTCTAACGCAATGTCTAAAGTGGGTGCAACATGAGTTTTATTCAAAGTCCTAAGGTGTTCTTCTACTTGAGGGTCTTTATTGTTCTTCTCTTACGTTGCAACTTCCTATTCTTCTGGTTTTGCTCTTAATATGTGAAGTGCTAACGTTGGGAAAAGAGGCAACTACTCTGTGTCGGTGGAAGGAAGCACATTAGTATCTTGTGGTTTGTCATTAGGCGTTCTAGTGTCAATTTTAAACATTCCAGGTGCAAGGACATTTGTGTTACTAGTCTTATCTTGTTCATACTTCCCTAACTTCTCTTTCAACTCAACAATAGTGTGCAACAAATCTTGATTTTCAGAGCGAATGTTTCCACTAACGTTTAAGACATCTTTAGTGTATGCAAGATGATTATCAAGTTCTTGTGATGCCTTAGCACGAGTCTTTTTGAGCAAATCAAATATGACACCATATTCAGTTTTGACTTTGGCAATTTCTTGTTCATATTTTGAAATTTGACATTTTAAAGACACGTTTTCATCATCCGTTGTTCAAGTTTTGGATCAAAAGATTTTGCATAGCTGGTTGATTTTGTTTTGCAAAGCAAGTTCTCGATTTTGACAATCTTTTGACACCATTGAAGACGACGTTTTGCATTCGAAAGTTCATTTAACAAACACTCATTTTCAATTTTCAAAGACTCGATTTGCGGCACATTATCGATATTCTCAACATTATCAACAGAGTCAACATAATCAACAGAAATATAATCAAATGCATATGCAACCGTATGTAACAACACCACATTGATGGTATCGGCACAGATAACATCTTCCAAGAGTCGATCAACATGATTTCTTAACATTTTCTTTTTCGTTTAGTATTTGAAATCGATGTTTACATTTTCTCAAAAATTGTTTTCATAAGTCCAATCTCCTTTTGAAGATCCGTTTCCCAATATATTGCATACATTTTTAAATTTCGGACATGGGGTAAAAGTCTTTTCTGAAAAATATCTCTTTGATTTCGCGCATGTGGCGATTGAAAATGTTCAGCTTTTATTTCAGAATTAACTTCAATTTCATGTTCCAAAAGTTTGATGTCAGACATGAATGTATCAAAATATTTAAGAACTTGACATCGTTCGGGTAATGATTTTACTTCACTGAAGGAAGGTAAAGGACCATTAATTTGTGCAACATTGTGTCGGGGACCATCGTTAGAAGAGGACTCAGGAATTGGTGTGATAACCCAAGGTGTGTTAGTATTATCCTGTTGTTTTACAAAAGGTATGATTTTGAGTAATCGAATGGTTTGTTATATTCAACATTTTCCATTTTAATCGACTCTCGGCATCGACATCTCTTTCCTCATCACGATTATATTCAACAACACTCATAATTGAATCATCAATTCTATGTTACGCACTGTAAACTTGAGGATTTGGTTTGAATGCTCTATGTGAAAAACTTGGTTTGTAATCGGCAATAATTGGTCCATATCCATCTGGATTTGGTTTAAAAAAAACTTTTGAATTGTTGTGATTGACTCACCATGTTTGTAAACAACATTTGAAATTCTTTGATTTTGTTTTGTAAGTCGACAATTTCATCAAGATACTCATCGATTTGTCTCCTCGAATGCTTTTGTACTCACAAAGCTGTTTTGACAAGTTAACAACTCGGACTTGGCCTTTTGAGTTTCAAAGTGAGGCGTTAAGTTGTTGTTTATGATCAAATTTTGTTGTTCTATTTGAGAAAGCAATGCATTCTTGGATTCAACTAGATCACGTGTCTGTTTTTCAAAGATTTTCATTTTGGTATGATTTTGCAAAAGCGACTTCAAAACTGTGTTCACGTTTCTCTTTAGTTTCAAAATGTTGAGTTGAAACTTATAGCATTCATTATCCTTAGTTAACGGTGCAATTTTATCTTGCGGTTTCTTATTGATCTCATTGCATTTTTCCAATTTAGATAGGGTGGTCTTGCATAAGGTTATGAGTTCTGAATCTGGACTAGATAAAGGTTCATTTTGTTCAACTTGAGTCTCAACATAATCATTATTTAGATCCTCAAATATGACCACGGAGTCAACTTGATTATCAATATTAACCATTAGGTCATCTTGATCGTCAAATGTAACTACGGGATCCATTTGATTATCGTCGTAATGAGATGTAGAAGGCTCATGTTGAACACTTTGTGCCTCGTCGGATGCGGATGCGGCGGAGATATCGGATCATGTATTAGTATATTAGGATCCGGTACACGAGACAAGCCATCGATGTCATACATTGGGCTGTGTCACTCATGTGGAGCTCTTGCATGTTTGCCATTAACATCACAAATGCATTAGCTTGCAAGTCCTCCATGTCATCATCGAATCTGCATTAGCCATGAAGCTCTGTTCCTTGTTGGTAAGTGTTCCACCAGCTTCATCCTTGAGAGCCAAGAGTAAAGCCTCTTTGTGATAAGTGCTGCCTCTTGTTCTCGGCTTTGGGCATGCATTATAGCCGGATGACCCTTCTCGTTGCGGTTATAGCATTGAAGACCATTAACCCAGTCTGAGCATTTCCCTGATCAACCATTTGAACCAGTTGTTGTGGAGCACCCATGTTATTCCTTCCATTAATATTAAACCCTTGACCAGTACCCATCGGACGACCATTTCCACGATTACGAACCTCAACTCTTCCATTGTTAACAACAACTTGATTTCTTGTGTTTGAGGAGGTGCGAATGCGATTGTTGGATTTGTTTGCGAATCTCCGAAGGCTCTAGCAATCATGACAAATCCTTGATTCAATGCATCGAAGGCTTCAGCATCCTCATTTGATTCAACATAGAGTGCTTGATCATTGTTGTTGTTGTATGGAACCAATTGAGTTTCTTGTGATTGTTCTTGTGATGGATCATATGGTGTGTCTGAGCGGTTGGTTGTGGAGGATTTGTGAAGACAGTTGGCAAATTCGGAAATTGAGGATAACATGCTTGAGTGTACAAAGCAAGAGTTTGATTATCCGGGAGTGATGGAGAAGCAGGGACTCCACGGATGATTATGTCTTTGTCTACTTCCTTTTGATGGTGCTTCAAATAGTCATACAACAATCCGTAAGTAGATTGATGAAGATTCTTCGCTTGACGGATGAATGTAACGTACTTCTCCCAATCAGGACCAAGACAGCTCAGGAACTTTGTGTTGATTGCAATCCTTGGCATAATGATATTATGTTTGTCCAAGTCATTGATGATGTCTGAGAACCGATGATAGTATGACTCTAATGACTCCCCAGGTTCAATCATGAAGTTTTCATATGCTAAGTAAATTTTGATTCCATGTCTTCTTGATTGAGTTCGGTGCCTTCCATTAGAAGATGAATGTGCTCCCACATTGCTTTAGCGATCTTGAGCATCAACACTACTGAGTATCGGATTGGGTAGACCCAAAAGGATATATTGCATTGCAAGTTCATCGACTTCTAAGTGAAGAAGTTGGTCGGTAGTAAGTTGATCGAGGTTGACAACGTTGGTAACATCATCTCTTGGTGGATTAGCATTCGGATCTCGGGTATAGTGATAGTAGGCATCGAAAAGGACCTTCAAGTATGACCTTCTTCAAAAACTTACCATGTGGTTTCTTGAGATCACAAAACCTAAAAACCTTATCACCCATTGATCGTAGTTTCGGGAGTGAGCATTGGAGGTCTATCAAGGATCGACTTCATGAATGGATTGTTGGCTACTTAAAGCTTCACACATCTTTGCAAACCAAGAAGGTTCCTTTTGCGTTGTGACATTCATAGCATACTTAGCGGAAGCGATATTGGAAGTAGTTACAATGTTGAACTTGTTGACGAGGGTTTGGTTGAGGCATTTGTGGTGGAAGAGGTTTGCTCCTTGAGGAAAGTACATTTGAGATGGTGGTTGAAATTGTTGTTGAGGATATTGTTGAAATTGTTGATGGTGGAGGATATTGTTGTTGTTGTTGTTGTTGTTGAGGATACTCATGAGGAAAGTAGTTAGAGTATGGTGGTTGAGACATCTTGAAACTTGTGTTGATGATGGATCTTTGTAGTCGAATGAAACTTAAGTTTGTTGATGAAGTACACTTAGGCGTAGAAAACCGTAACCCTTTCAGCGTAATTCCTTCTTACACGTAAACAATAGCTTAGGCGTAAATCACTTCTTCGGCGTAAACTTTAGGTAGAACTTAATCTTAAGCGTAAACCAAAGGCTTAGTAGTAAGAACCTTATGCGTAAGATTACCTTAGGCGTAAGATGAACTTATGCGTAAGAATAACTTAGGCGTAAAGTGTTTACTCGTAGCTTTTATGCTTATGCGTAAAACTAGGGTTTACCAAAATCCTTTACACTTATCCAAGTGTAAAAGATATCAAAGTCGAAGTGTTTTCGGGCTTATCCAAGCAAGAAAACACCGAGTAAACCAACAACTTTGAAGATCAAATGAAGAAAATCTTAGGCGTATAAAGCTGTTTAGGCGTGAGATGACTTAGGTGTAGATGTATCACGTAAAACTAGGGTTTTACTAGGCGTAGAAAGTACAAAAATTACCAAAATGATTTTATGCCCAAAAATGTTTTGTAAACCTGATTTTAATGATGAAACAGCTTCAAAATCACCAAAACAACAAGAAAGTTTGAAACTTGATGATCCAAAACCACTTTTCACCTTACGCGTATAAATGTACACACTAAAACAAACCAAGCTTAAAAACTAATCTACACACGTAAAGTTTGAAACTTTTGCTAAAAGCTGAAACTTTAACACTAAATAAACCTTAAACCACAAGAATCTTGAGTTTACAAGTGTAAAAATCAAAGCTTTAAGCGTATGAAAGGTGTAACTCGCTAAAACCCAACCGTATAGTACAAAACTTCAAAAACAAAAGTGTTTCACCCAACTAGATGGCGATTGATACCATTGTTAGGTCACCATAAGTTAACACAAGGATCAATATGTAAGAAATAAGATGAAGGTGATCGGATGAACACACACACACACGATATATGAATGATAGAAAGGTTATGCGTAGGATATATTGTGAAAGTGAACAACCAACCTTCAAGTGAAGGTTTACAAGAGTATTTATAGGGAAGGGAGCTAGGGCAACATGTCTAGTCCCTTCCTTCTTATTGGGCTTTGGCATAGGCTCATGGGCTTTCTACATGAGCCTAGCCTTAAATACTAACATAAAAGCCTAGTTTAAGCAACCTATTACATATTAAATACTAACACTTGAAATACAAGTTAGGAGTGATTCCAACAAATTGTACATTACGCAACATATATATATTATCTCACATACATATCTCAACGCATCACACTATCACGATTATACACAATACACTCATACATATATACTTATGCTAAAATCCTTTACACATGAGGTTCGACTTGACCGTTGGAGGGTGGTTCGCGGGGCTTGACCTCGGGTCCCCTTCTAACGGGTTCTTTCATGTTTGTAGTATACTTTCAAGCTCGGGACAAGGATGAATGGCACGTGGAAGCCATCAAGATCAACCCGACGAAATATGCTTCAACACCCCATCCGGTGTATATTCGAGATTACCCATAACTATAGAGGAAGGAAATTAAATAGCCGATTGGAGCCCCAAGTGGGGTCCTTCCAATTTTAGTAATCAACTACAAGAACCCATCAAGATGGTTGATGCACACACTTCAAGTGTTTTAAGTGCATCCTCGATATCTCCGCAAACCTATAAATCGTAAATACATTGAAATTGTAAACCATAGACATTAAAATAAGATTTATAACAATAAATCGTAAATACTATAAATCGATATCAAGTGTCATAGACATTGATGTATCTTTTACCATTATCATGTAAAACACACGGGTTTTATAAGTTATAACAATAAAATAAACTCACCCCAAATGGAGTTCATTATTTGAACATATTGCAAGGATCCATACATCTATGTTGTCGATCTCGGGATCCATAACATAATAGGCATGAGACGGGTCTATTGTAGCATAGCTTGCAAAGTCTCGACAATGTTTCTTCTTACATTTGTGACATTTCTCATAAGTATAAAAATACTCAAAACATAAGGCATCTTGTATATTCCTTGGTTTTCCGATATCATGCTTTTCCCATGGCAACATCTCGATAAATAAAAGAAAAAAATAGGAATTGTCTTTATTACAAATAACATTTTCGTTGTTTTCTCTAGTAAATAGATTACATGAATATCCTTATCAATCACCAAGATGACATGTCTTTGTTTTGTGTAGTCGATAAATTATCAATCGTTGATAATGTAATTGACGACGCACTTGAGTCGCTTACACCTACTCGTAAACACCCTAAGTTGTCTAGCTTCGGTTGTTTTGGCCTTCAAGTATTTCCCCAACATGATATTTTTATTTGGGCCTAACCAACTTTCCATATGACATTATGGTGAGCAAAAGAGAACGTACTAATTAATATTAAATTAAATGTATATAAGAGATCATTAATAATAGCAAGAGAAATATTCTCACTATATGAAATTGGAAATTTTACATCATGAGTAGTATTCAAGGACCAAGTTTAGTTCGTGCTTGTTGTGCACAAAATGTCGTTTCTTGTTTTTACACGATTTAACTAGGAAGTTATACGTAAAAGCATTCTTGTAAACTTCAAAGTAATTAATTTGAGTTTGGTAATAAATGTTGACTGAAAAATTGCGGGTTGTTATACATTTTGCGGTCTTATTATTTTGAAGATTTATTGTATTACTTTTATATGTTTGGTTGTGAATTCTTGAAACAATGTCTTGTTAAAACTTTATTGATTAGATCAAATCAGTATTTTCAAACGACTCATGTAGAGTTCGTTCAATATAGCTTGTAACTTTGTTTCCATAAAAGTCACGTCCGTTATCTTTCGTTGCGATATTTTGGGGTGTGATGATGGGGTTCCGTGATCATCGTAAAATTATGTAAAGTAGAATTATTTTGATTGTGGATGAACTTGATGAGTGTCATATTTTCTTGAAATACCTTGGCGATGTGAGGTTAACGAAGTTATGATCTTTACCAAAACTTCTACCTATTGTCATGGAAAGGAAAGAGAATTGCTATGGTTCCGCTTCGAAATAAAACCACAATTACCACAATCGAGGTTAAAGTGGAAGAAATTTTTTAAAGGTGAAGTTGTTGAAGAGCATGATAAGAAAGTCCAAGACTTTAGTATGTGAAAAGCAAGTTAGCAAAATCTCAACTTTGGTGTTGAGAACTATAAAGGAAGTTGGAGTTTGAAGACATGTGATGAAGAAGTCATGGGTTTAAAATTAATGAAGATGTAAAGGTTTCATTTAAAGACCGGAACACATTTTAAGTTTTGAAGCCTCCTTGACAAAAGCTATTTATACCGAGAACTCAAGGACGAGTTCTTTTCGTGAGAAGGAGAATGATGAGGACATGTATCATGAGGAATGTGGAAAACGTGTGAAGAAACGTGAAGAAGTGAAGGGAAAGAGTTATCGAGTTGATGTAAAGCGTAAAGCTATCGATGATAAGGTACATCGTGAAGATGTTCGAGGTCGATGAAGCCCTTCATGGTGAGAACTTAAGGCGAGTTCTTTTCAAGTGAGGGGAATGATGGAAAGATTCGAGACATGGAGTCGTAGAAGTATTTTTCGTTCTGTGGTAACACGCTAATCTTTGTTACATCAAGAGCTCTTGAGGAGGATTAAATTCGCTTGCAAGTTGTTACGCCGTAGAGGCAACAAAGGCGGTTCCTATGTTTGTTATTATGAAAGTTTATTTTTCTTTATTATGTTATTTACTCTAATTAGTTGTCTTTTCATATAATTTTCTTTATAAATAAATTGCTCATTATCATTGTAATTCACTTTTGTTCAATAATAAAATTGTGTTTTAAAGTCTTTACTCATGTTAGGATTTTATTCCATGTACTTTTTATCCTCATTATTAGCCCTTAGATTAGGGTTAATAAAATTTGTTTTCGCTCGCGTCTATGAATGTGTACACAATAGCATAAGAACTTGAAACTGCTTATCACAAGCCATAGTATCGGTTAGTAACATTATCGAAACAAATTTGAAGAACATGAAAAACAAATTTCCAAATATATCAATTTACAAAACATATGACAATATGAATATGAAATATTAAAATGTAATTACTTAAGTACAAGACAATATTGAACACTTTAATTCTAAATCATAAATGAATGTCTTCGAACCTTTAAACAAGATCCAATACAAAAAAAGCATTGTTATGTACAAGTTGTATTGGGATTTTTGGAAAGGATCCAATTAGCGAAGTTTAGGGTGTTTATGAGGTTTTGGGTTGAAATATGGGTATTTGTTTGGTAGGTGGTCACTTTGGGTTGAACTTGTCAAGAAACCTTCTGTAAAAGTTTAACAAATTTGACCTTATAGGTGGGGATCAAACAAATACCTCTCTTGAATTTTGTGTAGTACTCGTTTAACCATACTTTTTCACCACATATTTTTGGTGAACACTTTATTCTATAATCTTTTCAATTTTTAAGGAAAATGATAATGGTTCTATCTAAAGAGGCCTAAAGGAGACCTAATGCATAAATGTATTTTACAAGAATGATGTGTACAATACATTTATGCATTAGGTCTCATTTTAGCCTATTTAGTTAGCTCATGTATCATCACTCATTTTTAAATAATACCAATTTTATTCTAATTCTCATTCCTACTTTTAAAACAAACATTTTTTTATGAGAGTGATTGACACACTCTCAATTTTTACTAAAACACTTCTTCGTACAAGCGGTTAAAGCATATTATACTTAAAGTAAAGATGGCCTATGCGTGCGGTGGAGTATCTCAATAAAATTGAAATTGTGTCAATCACTTCCTTTCTTTATACACTTTATTAAATCATAAAACAAATCCAAATCCAAATCGAAATCCTAAACCAAATCCAAATCTTAACCCACAAACAAACCAAACTGACCTTTAAGGTTTTAAACTTTACAATACAAGCGTGCCATAAAAAGGATAAAACTTATTGACTATTTGACATGCATTTCAATGTCTCAATATCCTCTCCTTTAACATTGCCCTTTCATCCTCTCCTTTAACATTGTCCTTTCATCGTCTTCTCCTTTAGCACTGTCGCTTTAAAAATGTAACGATTTTTATTTATTTATTTTGTTTTGAACATTATTTTAGATCGAGGTATGCACTTATAATTTTCATCTAATTTTGAAAGTGTGCACTCATAAATATTTAGCGATTTGTGGTTACTTTTCAAAAAATTAGAATTTTTACTTTAATAATAACGAGTGTGGGAACCCGCGATCGGCAATGGATTGACTTCAAATGACTTACTTTGCAGCGACACTGAACCTTAGGGACTATTTTTGCTAAGTTGTGAAACTTTGCATTTAATGTTGGACTTATTTTGTAACGACGCTTAAACCTCGGGGACTTGTTTTGCCAAGTTGTGAAACTTTGTATTTAATGTTTGACTTACTTTCAACGTCACTGAACCTCGAAAAACTTTACGCTAATTTGGGAAAGTTGGCAT
The DNA here is from genome assembly GCA_022545495.1 of Chrysanthemum lavandulifolium. Taxonomy (NCBI): domain Eukaryota; kingdom Viridiplantae; phylum Streptophyta; class Magnoliopsida; order Asterales; family Asteraceae; genus Chrysanthemum; species Chrysanthemum lavandulifolium. Next base: position 176,945,949 of record CM040242.1, on the reverse strand, counting down.
TTAATGCATGGTTGGTTTCTCTCTTCCTTGATCTTTAGTATATATACTAATTTGTACAAGATATACACCTAAATACCATGTGTTCAAATTAGATCCGCTCTTAGTTATGAGCACACAAAGGTAATATACAAACAAATAATACTCACCTAACATCAACACATCAATTACAAGCATAACAAGAAAGCAAACATCATCGATTAGCCGGTTTATACCAACAAGGAAACATGCATCGCAAGTTTGGCACTGAGTGGTTGGAAGCTTTTATGGTGGTGGCGATTTGCAATGAGATTTTAAATTTTAGTGGTTGTTTGGAAAAGAATGGTAGCTTTGGCTAATTTTTAGAAAAGCTAATTTTTCAACGCTTCTTTAAGTGATAAACAGTGAGTTATAGCTTCTTGATCACATCTAGTTACTACTACTTTTAACAAACACACCCCTTAGTATTAATTTGTGGCTACCAACTTTAACAAAATAATCTTATTTATTTGCTCTAAATGCAAGGAGATTAACAATTGATTCTAGTAAGCAATCTGAAACAATTAAAACAAGCTTCAATTTGAAACATGAAGTCGCAAAATCTAAACAATTTGCAAGAATTTCTTGCACCAAACAACAAAACACAAGCATGTAACAAATCTAACTTTTCCGAAAGGAGTTAATACTCACACAAAAATTGATTGAAATACCACCATATCACATGACTATGACACAAGTTATAACATGATATATACATGATTGTGGTATGAGAATCAATTTTTTTTTGTGAGTATGAACCCTTTCCCGAAAAGATAATTATCATGGTACTAAAGATGAAAGATGTTTTTTTTTTTTTTTAGAGAACATAGAAACATGCAAATCCTCGAATCAATAAAATAAAAAATTACCATATCAAGATTCACTAACATCTGACCTTACTCCACTCATCATCATAACCTTAAACTCATTCAAATTAATCATACCATCACCATCTTGATCAACTCCAGCAATCATCTTCTTGCACTCTTCAATACTATAATCTTCATGCAAGCTCCGCATAACCCTCAACAACTCTTCAGCCGTAATCAAGCCGTTTTATCAACATCAAACATGGAAAACGCTTTTTCTATAAGCTCCAACAACTCACTAGAATCGACTTTTGTGTTCAACTCAATAAACTCTTCCAAGTCTATGAACCCGTCCCCGTCTTTATCAACTTCCATGATCATTTTCTTTAACTCGTCGTCCGTTGGTTGGTTTCCTGCTAGGCTCCCCATCACTGATCCTAGCTCGGAGTAAGAGATTTTTCCATCGTTGTTCACGTCGAGTTTCTTGAAAACTTGCTCTAGTTGTTGTTCCTTTGTTTGTTGACGAGGTACAACGGGCAACGTTGTGTTTGTAGCGATTGTTTCTTCGACCATAGTAGTATTGTCTTTGGTCGTGTTCTTGGTTTTACGGTTGAATAGATTCTTTAAACCCATGTTCGATGTTTTGTGTGTTTGTGAATATTGATGTGTGCGTGTGGTTTAACATCCGTACATATGGGAGAATTTTTAACTATATAGGTTATAGGGATACGTTCGATATGATACCGAATTTGTATTTGTATACATGAAGGATTATATCCCAATAATTATTGTTAGGTACTAAAAATCAAACTCTTTAATAAAAGTGAGATCACTACAAACTTTAGGGTAAATCCATAAAATAACAACTTACTTTTTTAATTTGTCGAGTTAAAACAATTACTTTTTATTACCTTATTTCACCAACGCATTTCAAATTTTGATCCGACTTCACCCATACGACTAAAATAAACTTGCATCGTTAGTCATTTATAATAACGGCCGTTAGAAATAACTTAAAATTTGGGTTTCTTACGTTTTTGTCGGTTTTACACGCGCGTCGGTTTTACGTTTTCGTCCGCTTTTGCACGAATATAAACCGCCTTTACACGCCGCTCATTTTGAACGTTTTCTCTGTTTTCACAAGTTTTAGTCCGCTTTTGCACGCCAACCGCTTTTACACATTCTCATATGTTTTGCACGCTTTCTTACGCTTTTGCCGTTTTAAATCTTTTACACGCCGTCCGCTTTTGCACGCTTTCATCGTTTTACATGTTTTTGCACGATAATAACCGGTTTTACTGTTTTCGTCCATGTTTACACGCTTTTGTTTGTTTTGCACGCTGCTCGCTTTTGCACATTTCGCCTATTTTGCACGCCGCCTGCTTTTGCAAGTTTTCGCCTGCTTTGGCACGTTTTAATGCTTTTGCACGTTTCGTCCGCTTTTGCACGTTTGCGTCCATTTTGCACGCCGCCTGCTTTTACATGTTTTCGTCGTTTTACACATTTTCATCCGTTTTGGCATGTTTTCGTCCATTTTACATGTTTTGGACGTTGTCCTTTTACACGCTTTCATCCATTTTACACATTTTCTTTGTTTTCACACGCATAAAAACAAGTGTTGGAATCACTCCTAAACTAGAATTCAAGTGTTAGTAATTAATATGTAATAGTTAGCTTAATTATGGCTTTTATGTTAGTAATCAAGACTAGGCTCATGTAGAAAGCCCATGAGCATATGCCAAAGCCCATTATGGGAAAGGAAGGAACTTGCATGTTACCCTAGTTCCTTCCTATAAATACCCATGTAAACCTTCATTCAAGGTTGGTTGTTCACATTTACATTACACCTACACCTAAAGTTTCTTTCTCTATATAACGCGTGTGTATTGTGTTCATCCGATCTCTCCTTCGCCTTATTTCTTCTATTGATGCTTGTGTTACTAATATGGGAACCTAACAAGGGTATCAATCGCCAAATAGTTGGGTGAAAGGCTTTTGTTTTGAAGTTTTTGTGATACGCAGAATATTCGGTGTTCATACTTTTATACGCATAAAACTCATTTTTTCACTTTCAAATCCAAGATTCTTGTACTTTAAAGGTTATTTGGTGATAAAGTTGAAGTTTTGGCAAAAGTTTGAAACTTTACGTGTATTTCTTTGGTTTTAAGCTTGATTTGATACGTGTAGATTGTTTTACGCGTAAGGTGTTTAAAAGTTTCGATCATCAAGTTTCACACTTTCGTGTTATTTTGGTGATATTGAAGTCGCTTTCATCACAAAAATCTGGTTTAGAAACACTTTGACAGAAATCTCGCTTTGGCAAAACTTACGACAACAAAACCCTAGTTGTTGCGTGTAAGTCATCCTTGGTTTGATCTTCGCTTTCTTGGTTTACTCGGTTTTCTTGCTTGGATAAGCCCGAAAACACTTTGACTTTGGATATCTTTTACATCGAATAAGTGTAAAGGATTTTGGCAAAACCCAGTTTTACGCCTACAATACCTTACGCCAGAGAATCCTTTACGCATAAGCATTTACTTACGCCTAAGCCTTGTCTTACGATAAGCAAATCTTATGCATAAGCATTCTATTTCTAAGCTATTCTTTTACGTATAAGCTACGGTTCCTTAACCCTACGCGTAAGTTCATCTCTTACGCGTAAGTTGGTGTTTTTACGCCTAAGGTTTTCTTTGCCTAAGCTTGATTTCTACGCTTAAGGATTCTTCATCAACAAAGTTTCACTCGACTACAAAGATCCATTTTACAACACAAGTTTCAAGATGTCTCAACCACCATACTCTAACTACTTCCCTCATGTGTATCCTCAACAACAACTCAATCAACAACAACAATTTTATCAAAACTACAACAACAACTATTTCAACAACAATTTCCTCAAAGAGCAATTCAACCACAAATGATTCAACCACCCCTAGTCTTCAAGTACAACCTTACATAAACATTCACAATCAACATCCGTCTGTGAATACTATAAAGGAACCGTCTTGGTTTGGAAAGATGTGTGAAGCTTTAAGTAGCCAACAATCCATACATGAAGTGGATCACTGATCGACCTCCAATGCTCACTCCCGAAAACTTTGATCAATGGGTGATAAGGTTCTTTAGGTTCTGTGATCTAAAGAAGCCACATGGAAAGTTCTTGAAGAAGGTCATCATGGACGGTCCATTTCGGATGCCACCGTCGTTACACCCAGATCCAAATGCCAATCCACCAAGAGGTGATGTCACCAACATTGCAAGTCTTAATGACCTCACTGGCGATGAACTTCTACATTTTGAAGCCGATGAACTAGCAATGTAATACATCCTTTGGGATTACCCAATCCGATCCTTCAAGTGTTGATTCTCAAAAGATCGCTAAAGCAATGTGGGAACATATTCATCTTCTCATGGAAGGCGAACTCAATCAAGAAGACATGGAATCCAAAATCTACTTGGCTTATGAACACTTCATGATTGAACCCGAGAGACATTAGAGTCATATCATCATCGCTTCTCGACATCATCAATGACTTGAAAACACAACATCATCATGCCAAGAATTGTAGTCAATACTAAGTTCTCGAGTAGTCTTGGTCCCGATTGGGAAAAGTATGTCATTTTCATCCATCAAGCTAAGAATCTTCATCATGCTACATACGGATTGTTGTACGACTATTTGAAGCCCCACCACAAAGAAGTTGACAAAGAAAGGGTTATCCGTGGACTCCTGTCACACCTTCACTTCCGGATAATCAACAACTAGCTTTGTGGGCTCAAGCTTGTTATCCACAATTCCCGACCTTACAAATCAGATTCACAAATCCTCCACAACCCGCCGCTCAACCATCGCTAAGACAACACCTTATGATCCGCCACAACACCAATCTCAAGAAACTCAATTGGTTCCATACAACAACAACAATGATCAAGCACTTTACGGTGAAGCTAATGAGGATACGAAGCTTTCGATGCATTGCAGCAAGGGTTTGTCATGATTGCTAGAGCCTTCGCCGCTACTCAAACAAATCCAACAATCGCATTCGCACCTCCTCCAACACAAGGAATCAGCCGTTGTTAACAATGGACGGTTGAAGTTCGTAATCGAGGTAATGTTCGCCGATGGGCGGTGGTCAAGGGTTTAATCCAATGGGAAGGAATAACATGGGTGCTCCACAACAACAAAGGGCTCAAGTGGTTGAACAGGTAATGCTCGTAATGGGATTAATGGTCTTCGCTATAATCTGTAATGAGAAGGGTCACCGGCTAATGCATGCCCAACCGAGGACTAGAGGGTGCTTATCACAAAGAGGCTTTACTTTTGGCTCTCAAGGATGAAGTCAGGAACCCTCACAAACAAAGAACATATTTTTATAGCGTCACGCGACTCGATGATGATATGGAGGACTTGCGTGCTAATGCAAGAAGCTTATGTTGATGGCAAACATGCACGAACTCCACATGAGTGACACAGCCCAAGTGTATGACACCGACGGCTTGTCTCGTGCACCGGCCAAACCATATTAATCATCGACCGATATCTCACCAACATCTCGATCCGACGAGGCTCGAATGTTCAACATGAGCCGCTCACATCTCATTTTGATGATACTCAAATAGATCCAAGAGTTACATTTGACGATCAAGATAACCTTATGGTTACCATTGATAATCAAGTTGACTCCGTGGTTATACTTGAGGATCCGAATAATGATCATGTTGAGACTCACGTTGAACACGTCAACCTTTGCCTAATCCGGATATTGAGCTCTTACTTAAGAACCAACAATCCCGAATGGAACAATGTTGTGAACTCAATCAAGAACTAAAACATAAAATGCACCGTTAACTAAGGATATTGAATGCTTAAAAATCAACTCAAAGTTTTTCAAATTCAAGAAAACGTGAAAAAGGTTTTGAAGTCGCTTTTGCTAAATCTTACCAAAATGAAAAATCATTAGAAAACAGATACGTGATCTAGTCGCATCAAAGAATGCTTTGTTGTCTCAAATAGAACAACCGCAATATGATCATAAACAATAACTTAACGCCTCACTTTAGAAACTCAAAAGCCAAGTATGAGTTGTTAACTTGTCAAAACAGCTTATCCGAGTACAAAAAGCATTCAACGAAATGAATAGATGACTATCTTGAGGAAATTGTCGACTTACAAAACAAAGTCAAATAGTTTCAAATATTGTTTATAAACATGGTGAATCAATCACAACGATTCAAAAGTTTACTTTCAAACCAAATCCAAATGGATATGGACCGAATCTTGTCGATTACAAACCTAAGTTTTCAAATAAAGCTTTCAAACCAACTCCACGAAGTTTACAAGAGAACATAGAATTGATGATTCTATTATGAGTGTTGTTGAATATAATCGTCAAGAGGAATTTGATGCAGATGACGAGAGTCGGTCAAAATGGAAAATGTCGTTTATAACAAACCATTTAACTATTCTAAAGTCGTTACTTTTGTCACACAAAAGGATTTTACTAACACACCTGGGTTATCACACCTACTACGAGGGTCCCTTTCTAATCTCGTATAAATTAATGGTCCTTTACCTTGACTTAGTGAAATAAAACCATTAGCCGAACAATGTAAAGTTATAAAATATTTTGAAACATTCATTTCGGACATCAAACTTTTGAACGTGAAATTGAATTTCATTCAAATAAAGTTGAACATTTTCAATCGCCTCTTGCGCTTGCACAAAGAGATATTCTTGAAACGAATTTTACCTCATGTCCGAAATTTGAAAATTGTGTTATATATTGGGAAAGGATTTTCAAAAGGAGCTTGGACTTATGAAAAGAGTTTTCGAACAAACGAAACATCGATTTCAAATACAAAACGAAAAGAAAATATTACGAAAAGATGTTGATCGACTCTTGAAGATGTTATCTCTGACGATATCCATAATGTTGTGTTATTACATTCTGCTGCATATGCATTTGATTTTATCTCTGCGATTCATTGAAAATGTTGAGAATACCGATACTATGTCACAAATCAAGTCTTTAAAAGTTGAAAATGAACGATTGTTAAACGAACTTTCAAATGCAAAACGTCGTCTTCAATGGTGTCAAAAGATTGTCACAATCGTGAACTCGCTTTGCAAAACAAAATCAACCAGCTTGCATACCAAAACTCTTAGTCCAAAACTTGAGCAACTGGATGATCAAAATATGTCTTTGAAGTGTCAAATTTCAAAATATGAACAAGAAATTTCAAAAGTGAAAAAGGAATATAGTGTCATATTTGATTTACTCAAAAGACTCGTACACAAGCATCAAAAGATATTGATAATCATCCGCATATACCAAAGATGTTTTACTGACGAGGACGGACTCACTGCTCGAAAATCTAGATTTGTTATACAAAATCCATGATCTAAAGGCGAGTTGGTGAAACTTAAACAAGATAGGAATAGTAACACCGTAGTAACTACACGCACTAAAAATGACTCGTAACATCTAATGACAAACCTCAAGCAACTAATGTGCTTCCGTATATCGAACAGAATATTTGCCTCTTTTCCCAACGGTCGCACTTCACACCTAGAGCAATACAAGGAAGAATAGGAAGTTGCGACGTAAGAAAAGAACAATAAAGAATGTCAAGTGAAGAACACCCTAGGAATTTGAATAAGGCTCAAGTTGCACCCACTTTAGATATTGCGTCGACAAATGTAATGGAAAAAGTGATGTAACGAATGTTGAGTCGTTAAGTAACTTAAATGTTAAGTTTGAAGCTTCTTGTGTTGGTTGTCGTAAAAGTATGTTTTACGTTGTCATGACAAATGTGTTGCTAAGACTATCTTATCTCGTAAGTTTTAACAATAGAAAATGAATACCTCTAGGCCCACTCATCGCTTCTAAGTCTCATGCTAGGTAAACCGCCTTCTAGCGCTCATGCTTTAATCATTGATGTACCCTTAGAACCCACTTCACCTCCTAGGAATAATTTATCACCTAGTGCATTCACTAAGACCAAAGCTAAGACTAGTTGGAGATGGCGTAAATGGTTACATAATACACTTGGATTTACATGGATACCTAAAATCATAAACATATGTGTTTCACCTATAACCGCTTGAACCTCTAACTCTTCGTGTTCCACATCTACTTCTATTCCATCCGTGTCGCTGCATGTTGAATGCGGTGATACTGATCATCCTCGGGTTGTTGATAGCGGATGTTCCCGACATATGACAGCAATCTCAAATCATTATCAAACTTTGTATCAAAGTTCATTAGAACTGCCGATTCGGGAATGATCACTTGGCGGCTATCATGGGCTTCGAGATTACATCAATGGTAACATCGAAATTAGCGTAGTTTATTATGTGGAAGGTCTCGTCACAATCTCTTTTCAATCGGTCAATTTTGTGATGGAGATTTGGAAGTTGCTTTTAGGGAGAAAACTTGTTTCATTCGTGATCTACAAGGAAACGATCTTATGTCCGGGTCAACGACATCAAGTCTCTACACAATCTCAATGCAAGACATGATTGTTTCATCTCCCATTTGTCTACTTTCAAAGGCAACATCTACAAAATCTTGGCTATGGCAATCGTCGTCTCTCACATTTAAACTTTCAAACCATAACCAACCTTGCTCGATACAAACTTGTCAAGGTCTCCCAAGATTCCGATATTCTAAAGATCACCTATGCTCGACTTGTGAACAAGGGAAAAGCACTCGTGCTCACTTTCCTTCAAAGGTGGAACACACTCCAAAGATGTGCTTCATCTTCTTCACATGGATTTGTGTGGCCCGATGCGCGCGTGCAGATGATTAATTGCAAACGCGCATCTTGGTAATTGTAGATGACTACTCAAGATGGACTTGGGTTTATTTTCTTCAAGTAAAGATCAAGCTCCACATATGATCATCACCTTTCTCACGAAAATTCAAGTTCACTCCGAATACAAGACGACAAATCGTAACATACAAAGGAACCGAATTTGTGAATCAAACTCTTCGTGCATTTTATGAGAAAGTGGGAATTGAGCATCAAACATCAATTGCGCGAACACCGAACAAAACGAAGTCGTTGAAAGACGAAACCGTGCGTTAGTGGAAGTCGCAAGAACAATGTTAATTAATGCTAAACTTCCAGATTACTTGTGGGTCAAGTCGTGTCAACCGCATGCTACACTCGAATCGCCAATGATTACCAAACGCCACAACAAAACACCTTATGAACTTATCCATAACCGAAAACCGAATCTCAAACACTTTCATGTATTTGGATCTCTTTGTTATCCGAATAATGATCGTGATGACTTTGGTAAGCTCAAAGCCAAAGTCGACATTGGAGTCTTTGTAGGATATTGTGAAAACTCAAAGGGTTTCCTGATCCGAATCGTCGTAAGGGAGATTATGGAAACGATTCATGCAAATTTCGATGAGCTTACGTAAATGGCTTCGAGCATAACGACTTGAAACCCGGTCATAACCGCTTAAACTTCCTCAAACCCCATCATCGCCAGTAACCTAGTTTACAACTAACTCGACGTCAAATGGAACAACTATTTGCTCCTCTATTTAGTGAAGATATTGATGAACGCGCACTGTGTATATCCAATGTTTCCACTGCTCAACCCGATCAAAATCCAACACCGATACACCGCTACAACAACTACTATCGAGGAAGCACCACCGCTGATTCTACAACAACAGATTGAACAAACCGCATCCAACGACGCCAACCGCCTAATGATCTTACGAACAATGAAGTACCCCACCGCAGATTATGATCCAAATGCATTCTTCAACCCGTTTGCTAATGAAACCGCCACATCCGATGTTGCGGAATCATCCACAAGCCATTTGAATCCTCCCAATGCAGAATGTATATCAACATCAACCTTTCACACATCGTTGGACAAAATACCATCCTCTTGAGAACATCATTGGTAACCCGAATCAACCAACAGAATTAGACAACGCCTTCACACAGACGGTGAACATTGCATTTATGCGTCACTATCCGCCAATCGAACCTAAAAACATTAAAGATGCAATGAAAAAGACAACTAGATTGAATCCATGCAAGAAGAACTCAATTAGTTTAAACGTCTTGAAGTATGGGAATTGGTTGAAAGACCAATAGGGGTCTACGTCATTGGTCTCAAATGGATTTGGAAAACAAATTGGATGTCAAGGAACCGTAATCGTAAATAAGTCACGTCCGGTGGCTAAGGGTTATAAACGTGGAAGGGTATTGACTTTGAAGAATCATTCGCTCCGCTTGCTCGCCTTGAGGTCAGACGGATTTTCACGGCATTTGCGGCTCACATGAACATCACCGCTATCGACGGATATCAAAACGGCTTTTCTCAATGGAAACCGAAGAAACGGTCTATGTCACCACCGTATGATTCGTTGATCCGTAGTTCCCAAACCATGTCTATGTGAACAAGGCTCTCACGGCCTCAAACAAGCCCCCGGGCGTGGTATGATAAGTTATCATCCTTTCTTATCGCCAATAATTTCGTCAAAGGTTCGGTCGACCTACACTATTCATACAATATCACGGGCACACATTTTAATCGCTCAAATTTATGTGGATGACATCATTTTGGGTCAACACATCTAAAATACTCAAACGCTTTTTCAAAACTAATGAAAAACACTTTGAAATGTCCATGATGGGTGAACTTACGTTCTTTCTAGGACTTCAAGTTCATCAATCACCCCGTGGTATTTTCTTGAGTCAGTCGAAATATGCCTTTGAAATATTATACAAACATGGAATGCAAACCTGTGACACCTATTGATTGGTGCTGAACTAGTCAAGTCTAATCACACAAGCTAGCCACTTGTGAATGGCTAACCGTAATAGACTTAAAACTGCTCAAAAACCAATACAATGAAGATCAGGAGAGTATAGTGTTTCCCCAGGTCGTTAAGTCCCAACGAGCTGTGCGAGAATAGTCAAACGTTTTGAACGGGAAAGGATAGTGATTGATCTATACCTAAAGAGAAAGCCCATAAACTACAAAGGTAAAGCCCATAAACTACAGGGGCTTAAATGCAAATTAAAGGAAATTAAAAGATAAAAATATTAAATAAACGCTATCACTATTTGCAAAATGATGTTTTGTTTTATGTTTTATAAAGCGAATTTAAAACTACGAACGTCAAATAAAATGTGAAACTTACACAATATTAATCCTAAAAATATGAAATGACATTTTACAAACCTAATGATATAAGAAAATTTTAAGAAAAGAAAATTATTTTATAACTATTTATCTAATTATTATTAATTAAAACTATTTCTAACTATTTAATAATAACCTAAAATACAAGAAATTATGAAATAAAGCTAGAAAAATAAAATTATGACTTAGAAAAATCTAAAATATCAAAATAGAATTTTCAAAACTATTTTTGTATTTTTTTGATTATTTTTGGATTTTCTAGGAATTAAAAACTATTAAAAACTAATTAAATTATTTAAAAATACAAATTGAACTAAGAAAATTTGGAAAAATATTTTTTGTCTTTTATATTTATCTTAACTTAAGAAAATTGAAAATTATTTTTTGAAACTTTTCAATTATTTGTATTAAAAGCTATTTAAAATGCTTAAAACTAATTTAAATTAAGAAAATAGCAAACAGACGGGAAAAATCTGAAAATTTCAGGAAAACTCTAAAATAATATAAGGAATCTAAGAAAATGGAAAACAGGTGCTTGTGTGTGAATTATGGAATTGATGTACAAGTGCTTATTGAAATAAGCACTTGAATAAGCAAATGGAGACCAATAAGCACCAGACCAAAACAGGAACTTGGATAAGCTAGAAGAACTAAAATGCAACAAGTCTCAACTGTCCTAAACCTCTAGAATGCTAATTACCAAGATTTGATGAATTGAGATCAATGTGCAAAAACAGTTTTCAGTGGTCAACTTTGAGCTTAAAAATAAGCACTAAGATAAGCTAGAAAATGGAAAACCAAAGTGGGAACCTCAAGAGGACCTGGCTAAGTGCTTGTAAACCAAATTTGATACCTAGGCAAGCTCTTGAGAGCTCTGTGCAAAGGTTGCAAGAACTGCACAAACCTTTGCAGTTCAATGCCCTATGCACAGGGCATTTGAAGCTAATTTGATGAGCATATTTGAGACTTATAAAAATTTCACAAAAATGTATAAAAATGCTACCAACAAAATAGACCAGATGAGCTTTTTAAAGCAACAATTTACTCTGAAATTGGCCAAGAGATGAGCTCATGAAAATTCATCCTAGTCGCTAAACCGACTTTTGCACAATTTGACTTTTGAAGAAAAAGTGGAAAATTGACTTTTGAACTTTGATCATGATTTAAGGACCGATAATGATGTATTATGATGAAATAAAGACAATGCAATCAATGTTTAAGTATTGCAAACACAAAACAAGACTTTGAATGTTCAAAATCCAACGCTAAGCAAGTTGGATGATTAATGGGAGTTTTGACTTTGAGGGTTAGCAGCACAAATTAATGACTCAAGTGAGTATATTAAGACTAAACAAGCCACATACAACAAGAGTCACAGAATCAATAAGCTTCTAAGACAGCTTTAACTTCAAACCAAACACACCTTTATTGATCCGATAGCAATTAAAACCACTTAAAGCATCGAACCACCTTGCTATATTGATCAAATTAAGTTTACTAGACCTAAAAACAACTAATTAAACAGACCTCAACCATTGGTGACCACAGATACATATACAATCACAATATGCAAAATGCTTGAAAAGTGAAAAATGAAATACTCACTTACATGTATCCAAATGTTGTTGCAGGCTAAACCAAACACAAAACCACTCTGGCCTAATCTATTTAAACCCCATCCAAGGCTCTGCAACTTCCATTATCCATTACCAAACCCATATGAGCTCACAGTTGACTTCTGTTGACCATGTAACAAAATGACTTAAACTTTGAATGTAAGCTTGTACAAAGCTATCATAAGCTTATACAAGCTTGTTTGAGATCAAATACAATCTACTAAAAGCTTAAACATAAGAATTTGAGAATGAAATTTTCAACAGTAACATGAAACATGTAATTTATCTAAAACTTGGATTGAAAACTCAAAAACACATTACAAAGGTTTGTTAACTTAATTATGATACATACAAACTGAAATTACAACATTTGTTTTAAACTAAAACATTAATTTTAAAGAAACGGCATTAAGAAAAATTAAAAAACTAACTACCCCATTTTTCTTCCTTCTTCCTCTTTTATACTTCAAACATCTTTCCACGTGTCCTCCGAGTGATTCCCACTGATTATCCTAGTCATTGACGAGTTGAGACCAAATTGCCCGCTTTATCAATTTTGGCGGAAAACCGGTATTTGACCGTAGCTCGAATTTTGCGGTGGGGGGTGTGGCTAGGTATATGATGAGGGTGAGAGTGGAAGGTGATAAGGTGAGTGATGGGTGTTGGGAGGCGAGTTGCGAATGTGAAGTGGAGGAAGGGATAAGGTGTGGGCGGCAAAAGTAGTTTGATTGGTTTTGTTGACCGTGGGTCCAAAAGAGAGAAAGGGTCAAAAGGTTAAAATGGCGGGGGTCAAAATAGGTTTGACAAGGCTTAGGTTAGGTTATGATAAGGACTTGTTTGTAATTTTTCCAAACTTGAGGGCCATTCCTGCCATTTTCTCAAAGTTTACACAAGGATCAAAATTGACAAGCTTCCATAGTACAAGGACCAGTTTTGACATTTTCAATTTTCCGTGGACCAAACTTGACATTTTATGAAAGTTCGTGGACCTTTTCTCGCCATTTAACAAAAGATTTATTCAAGGACCATTTTGACAATTTAGAATATTTCGTGGACCTTGAATAACATTTTTCTTTATTTTGTTTTACCGTGGACCTGCTTTTGACAACTTTGAAACTTGGGGACTAAACCGCCAATTATGCAAACTTTATATGTTTTTCACCAGATTTTGATATTTTGCATTTAAAACACATAAAACACTTATTTGTGATATTTTTATCATTTTGATGCATTTCGAGTGTTTTCGATGTTTTTGCGGTTTAAATGGTACAAAATGATGAGTATTTAGACACTCATCAATCCTCACACTAAGATATTGCTAGTCCCTAACAATGTTTTAAGAAAAATTAATGGATTTCATCTCTTTACCAAAAGCCATTACTCGAGTAGCCAAATGTTTCGCTCAAGTAAGAACCTTGGTACACCGATAACCAAATGATTTTGAGCAAATCATCGCCTTTCAACGGATTTGATTTGTCTTTACCGTGCCGTTTGCTACGGACTAGCCAACTCTTAGATAAATTATCAATATTATCTTTGGTGAGCCGATTACCAATTATGGTTTTTCCATCGCCTTTACCACAAGCCATAAACTTGCGGGCTAGCCAACTCTTCACTTTTAAGGATATGGTGAATAATACCATACAATTTTGGGCAAATTGTAAGCGTCAACTGATTTGAGATATCTTTACCAAGAGCCGCTTGCTCTCGGATTAGCCAATCCTTATGTGGGTTAGACATGGTGAACTGATTACCATTTGTTGTGTTTAGTACATAGTACTTCCACTAAAAAATTTAAAATTTGGCCATTTTGGGGAAAAGGGACTAAAGGGTACATTTATGATCAAAATTAGCTGCATTTCCACACTTAGAAATGAATATTGTCCTCAATATTCAAAGTACCTACCGTTATGCCGAAACTTAGAACGTAAAAAGATAACATTACTAGCTAAGTGTAGAAACACAACAATTATTCTTTTTTTTTTAATATTTACAATTTTCATTCATTTTTAGATCTATATACAACATGTGGGCATCTCCCCACACTAGGGTGGTACACACGGTTGAAAACCCATGTTTAACTCTCGTTTTGATTACCGAGTCGCTAGCTTGACTCGACCCGAATTAATTGGTTCATGGGAAGTAAGTGGAAGAGACAATCTCCATCGGACTTTCATTCAAGATGTTTGGATAAACATTGAAGTACGTGAAAGTTCCACACCGATGAGATATATTCCTTGCTCAAGAATGATAAATGAAAATGCCGGGATCAAAAATAGTGTCCTCATTCCTGAAGGAGAAAAGGGAACGAGAACCCACACCATTTGTGAAAAATGGAATAAAGATGTGCATCACAATGCAATCCCATTCTTCATTAGTGAGGAGCAAATCACCATTTGTTAGATTTTTAAGCTTAGACTTGAAGCTTGTATGGTGATTGGCAACAAAATTTCCGGGAGGAGAGCCGAAACGGTTCTTCAATCAATGATTTTCAAGAAAGAGGATGTCTCCTCCGAATCATAGTAAGTATTGTCAATCCTGTTGAATTGACTCATCACTAAGAAAAGCATCGACCTCCTTCCAAAGTTGTCATCTTCCTCATTTGGAGTGAGAGAAGGAATGGAAGAGTCGAAATGGGACAAGAAATGAGTGGATGATCATTATATAGAGATTTTAGTTTCTCCAAGATCGGCTTCGAATCAAAGAGATCATCGCCACTTTCGATGAAAGTGGATCGATGTGAGCGAGTTCATCGGTGAACTCCTCAAGAGGATCGATCGCTGGAGTGATGCCTCAACATACT
Source organism: Chrysanthemum lavandulifolium (assembly GCA_022545495.1). Lineage (NCBI taxonomy): Eukaryota > Viridiplantae > Streptophyta > Magnoliopsida > Asterales > Asteraceae > Chrysanthemum > Chrysanthemum lavandulifolium. The sequence goes on along the minus strand of CM040242.1, from coordinate 176,930,523 downwards.
CGATGTCTCCATAAGAAGTACAATCGTCGCTAAGATCGGAGAAAGTTTCAAAATGATCTTTGAACACTCAAGAGGGAAAGAGAATCACACATATGATCGAAGTTCCTGACTCTCTCGGATTGGGACAAGGATCTCAACACTAGACTTTATGAATTCGTCCGATTCCTTTTCGTGAACAAAGGTCAAGATGCTCATCCCCATGTTCGGAGAGCGAGTGGGAATATCGGTGTGATAACAACAGATCGAGGGAGTTTAGAAGGACTAGCATACATATGTTTTATACTTTCCATTTGTTCTTCTCGCTAGTAATTCCATCATAGTCTTTTCTCCCCGATTTTCATGGAAGGAATTTCAACCGATGAACTTGATGAATTTGTACAAAGTTGACTAATATCAAGGTAACTTCATCATCATCGCCATCGAGAATGAAACGGAATCGAGAGCTAGATTTGGTCGCTTTTTCTTTTGCAATTGATTCCTAATAGATTTTTCAAAGGCAACTGGGAATCTAATTTAGCATCCGCTCTTCGCCTAACAAAACTTCCATGGATTGATTTGGATTATCTTGGGATGTTTACATTCCTTCAAATCTTTCACTAAATCCAAAAGATCAAGGAGAAGATTTTGAGGAAGTGGCTCAGCCGAGGTAGTGCCCGATTCACTTGGTATTGTGGAGGTTGGTTATGATACGAAGAGTCGTAATTGTTACAAGGAAATGGATTCCTCGCTTGACAATCGAGCTAGAGTGAGGACCTCCACAATATTCACAACAAGAAACCGATGTGGCCGCGAGTCATATGTGTTGTAGTCATAATTGTTATCGTGAACCCGCTCATAGACAAGCGTGTTTCCCGATTGACAATCGAATCGGAGTGTGAACCACCACAAGACTACAACAAGAAATCCGCCGAGTATCATAGTGTGGTAGTCGATGGAATAAATCGGTTGTGTTATGGTAGGAATAGGATCCCGGTTATAGATGCACCTGCTTCTGATTCCACCATGCTACAACCGGGGCAATTGCCACCATTATAAGGACCACCACACCATTGACATCCAAGAGGGTGAGGATAAGACATAGAAAGAATCAAAGGTTTACAGAGGGTAAGAAATGAAGAATCAAAAGGGTAAGAGGGTAAAGAGGAATATTTTGGTATTTTGAAAACATGATGTAAAACAAAGAATGAAAATCTTTTGGGTTTTTGATTTTTAGATTATATAGATGGTATAAACAAGGAGTGATGTCAAATCACTAATCGCTAAACGAAGACTATTAGCATCGCTCCCGGCAAGCCGCGCCAAAATTTGATTGGTCTTTGAACTAGTCAAGTCTAATCACACAAGCTAGCCACTTGTGAATGGCTAACCGTAATAGACTTAAAACCGCCAAAACCAATACAATGAAGATCGGAGAGTATAGTGTTTCCCGTGTCGTTAAGTCCCAACGAGCCGTGCGAGAATAGTCAAACGTAAAGTGATCGAGAGGATTTGAACGGAAAGGATAGTGATTGATCTATACCTAAAGAGAAAGCCCATAAACTACAGGGCGTAAAGCCCATAAACTACAAGGGCTTAAATGCAAATTAAAGGAAATTAAAAAGATAAAAATATTAAATAAACGCTATCACTATTTGCAAAATGATGTTTTTGTTTTATGTTTTATAAAACTGAATTTAAAACTACGTAACGCATAAATAAAAATGTGAAACTTACACAATATTAATCCTAAAAATATGAAAATGACATTTTTACAAACCTAATGTTATAAGAAAATTTTAAGAAAAAGAAAATTATTTTATAACGCCAAAATTTGATCCGCAAAACCGCTGTTTTATCACGCAAGCCAACCACTTGTGAATGGCCGATCGTAACAACTTAAAACAGTTTAAGCACAAATGCAATGAAGATCGGAGAGTATAGTGTTTCCCAGTGTCGTTAAGTCCCAACGAGTGTGAAGAATAGCCAAACGAATAGTGATCGAGAGATTCAATGTAAAAGAAGTTTGTGAATGATTATAACTACGTAAAAAGCCAACAAATTACAGGGGCTTAAATGCAAATTAAAGGAAATTAAAAAGATAAAATATATTAAATAAACGCTATCACTATTTGCAAAATGATGTTTTGTTTTTATGTTTTATAAAGCGAATTTAAAAACTACGTAGCGTACAAATAAAATGTGAAACTTACACAATATTAATCCTAAAATATGAAAATGACATTTTACAAACCTAATGATATAAGAAAATTTTAAGAAAAAGAAAATTATTTTTATAACTATTTATCTAATTATTATTAATTAAAAACTATTTCTAACTATTTAATAATAACCTAAAATACAAGAAATTATGAAATAAAGCTAGAAAAATAAAATTATGACTTAGAAAAATCTAAAATATCAAAATAGAATTTTCAAAACTATTTTTGTATTTTTCCGATTATTTTGGATTTTCTAGGAATTAAAAACTATTAAAACTAATTAAATTATTTAAAATACAAATTGAACTAAGAAAAATTTGGAAAAATATTTTTGTCTTTTATATTTATCTTAACTTAAGAAAATTGAAAAATTATTTTTTGAAACTTTTCTCGAATTATTTGTATTAAAAGTTATTTAAAATGCTTAAAACTAATTTAAATTAAGAAAAATAGCAAACAGACGGAAAATCTGAAAATTTCAGGAAAACTCTAAAATAATATAAGGAATCTAAGAAAATGGAAAAACAGTGCTTGTGTGTGGAATTATGGAATCGATGTACAAGTGCTTATTGAAATAAGCACTTGAATAAGCAAATGGAGACCAATAAGCACCGCACCAAAACAGAACTTGGATAAGCTAGAAGAACTAAATGCAACAAGTCTCAACTGTCCTAAACCTCTCGAATGCTAATTACCAAGATTTGATGAATTGAGATCAATGTGCAAAACAGCTTTCAATGGTCAACTTTGAGCTTAAAAATAAGCACTAAGATAAGCTAGAAAATGGAAAACCAAAGTGGAACCTCAAGAGGACCTGGCTAAGTGCTTGTAAACCAAATTTGATACCTAGGCAAGCTCTTGAGAGCTCAGGCAAGGTTGCAAGAACTGCACAAACTGGTAGCTTCAATGCCTGTGCATGTGGCATTTAAGCTAATTTGATGAGCATATTTGAGACTTATAAAAATTTCACAAAATGTATAAAATGCTACCAACAAAATAGACCAGATGAGCTTTTAAAGCAACAATTTACTCTGAAATTGGCCAAGAGATGAGCTCATGAAAATTCATCCTAGCTCGCTAAACCGACTTTTCAGACACCTGACTTTTGAAGAAAAAGTGGAAAATTGACTTTTTTGAACTTTGATCATGATTTAAGGACTGATAATGATGTATTATGATGAAATAAAGACAATGCAATCAATGTTTAAGTATTGCAAACACAAAACAAGACTTTGAATGTTCAAAAATCCAACAGTTAAGCAAGTTGGACAGATTAATGGGAGTTTTGACTTTGAGGGTTAGCAGGCACAAATTAATGACTCAAGTGAGTATATTAAGACTAAACAAGCCACAGACAACAAGAGTCTCAGAATCGAATAAGCTTCTAAGACAGCTTTAACTTCAAATCCAAACACACCTTTATTGATCCGATACAATTAAAACCACTTAAAGCATCGAACCACCTTGCTATATTGATCAAATTAAGTTTACTAGACCTAAAACAACTAATTAAATGACCTCAACCATTGGTGACCACGGATACATATACAATCACAATATGCAAAATGCTTGAAAAGTGAAAATGAAATACTCACTTATATGTATCCAAATGTTGTTGCAGTTAAACCAAACACAAAACCACTGCCTAATCTATTTAAACCCCATCCAAGGCTCGCAACTTCCATTATCCATTACCAAACCCATATGAGCTCACAGTTGACTTCGTGACCATGTAACAAAATGACTTAAACTTTGAATGTAAGCTTGTACAAAGCTATCATAAGCTTATACAAGCTTGTTTGAGATCAAATACAATCTACTAAAAGCTTAAACATAAGAATTTGAGAATGAAATTTTCAACAAGAATACATGAAACATGGAATTTATCTAAAACTTGGATTGAAAACTCAAAACACATTACAAAGGTTTGTTAACTTAATTATGATACATACAAACCGAATTACAACATTTGTTTTAAACTAAAACATTAATTTTAAAGAAACGACATTAAGAAAAATTAAAAACTAACTACCCCATTTTTCTTCCTTCTCTCCTCTTTTATACTTCAAACATCTTTCCACGTGTCCTCCGAGCGATTCCCACTGATTATCCTAGTCATTGGATGAGTTGAGACCAAATTGCCCGCTTTATCAATTTTGGCGGAAAACCGGTATTTGACCGTAGCTCGAATTTTGCGGTGGGGGGTGTGGCTAGGTATACGATGAGGGGGGTAGAGTGGAAGGTGATAAGGTGAGGTGATGGGTGTTGGGAGAAGCGAGTTGCGAGCAACGAGCGAGTGGAGGGAAGGGATAAGGTGTGGGCGGCAAAGTAGTTTGATTGGTTTTGTTGACCAGGGTCCAAAAGAGAAAAGGGTCAAAAGGTTAAATGGCGGGGGGTCAAAATAGGTTTTGACAAGGCTTAGGTTAGGTTATGATAAGGACTTGTTTGTAATTTTTCCAAACTTGAGGCCATTCTCGCCATTTTCTCAAAGTTTACACAAGGATCAAAATTGACAAGCTTCCATAGTACAAGGACCGCTTTGACATTTTCAATTTTACAGTGGACCAAACTTGACATTTTATGAAAGTTCGTGGACCTTTTCGCCATTTAACAAAAGATTTATTCAAGGACCATTTTGACAATTTAGAATATTTCGGGACCTTGAATAACATTTTTCTTTATTTTGTTTTACCAGGACTGTTTTTGACAACTTTTGAAACTGGGGACTAAACCGCCAATTATGCAAACTTTATCGCTTTTTCACCGATTTTGATATTTTGCATTTAAAACACATAAAACACTTATTTGTGATATTTTTATCATTTTGATGCATTTCGAGTGTTTCGGATGTTTTTGCGCTTAAATGGTACAAAATGATGAGTATTTAGACACTCATCACCTATGCCACACCAATGGCACACACTAAGAAACTAGATGTTTGATTTGCATGGAAATTGGTTTTCCTACCAAATACCGAAGTATTATTGGGTCTTTCATGTATCTAACACCCAACAGACACGATATTGTCTTTGCAGATACCTTTGCTCCGCTATCGGTCGAGACCAATCGAAACCCACCTCTCGAGGCTAAAAGAATCCTCCGATACATCAAGGGAACCATTAACTTGGGGATCCGGTATCCGAAGGATTCGGTTTTGAACTAATAGCTTTTTAGACGCCGATCACGCAGTTGCTTAGATTCTCGTAAAAGTACTTCAAGAGCTCTACAATTTCTTGGTGATAAACCGTGTCATGGCAATCGAAGAAGCAGGATTGTACATCGTTGTCCTCAATCGAAGCGGAATATGTAGCCATGTCCGCGTGTTGTGCTCAAGTCATTTGATGAGAACACAACTCAAAGACTATGGTTACGTATTTGATGTAATCCCGATGTCACCGCGACAATCGGCGTTATTGCGATCTCGCAACTCGCTCAACATACAAAATCAAAGCACATTGATCTTCGATATAATTTCATCAAGGAGCACGTGGAAAAGGGTACCGTTGAATTATACTTTGTGGTACTTGAATACCAACCGGCGGATCTTCTCACCAAAGCCTTGGCTCCTGCTAGGTTTAATGAGTTGGTCCACGGATCGGTATGCGGTGTTTGACTCGAGGAACCGGATGAACTTTAAAACAATCTTAAAACCAACAAACACCAAAACCTCTTTTGTAATTAATTTTCAAAACAAAATACAAAATATAAAATTTACAAAATTCAAAAATATTCTTCTATCTAAATTTCTCTCAACACCGCAAGTACAAATCTTCCTTCAACACCGTGTTCTATCAAACTTTTCACAATTTTCCCGAACAAGTGTTGAGGGGAGAAAGTAAATATTTTCGGTTTCATAAAACCTTGTACTTGCATGTTTCCTAATATACGTTGTTTCTTCCGTAATGGTGGATACGTTTCTTGTCAAATACTCTCCTGACTCAAATGTTTTAAAAATTCATTATTTCAAAAGTCGAGGGGAGTATCGTTAAGTTTCTTGCCTTACAAGTGTTTTGTCTAACCTAAACGGAAGCTAAAGGATCTTGGTTGGAACCTTCTTTGAGGTTGAGGGACCGAATGTGTCAACTTGGCAAATTAATTTTAACAAAATCATTCACCTAACACATTCAATGCACCTCTTCATGTGCATTTACTCCTAAACCACCAAGATCAAATGGCCCAAATCAAATCTTCAAAATCCGCTCAAGCCGCTCATAATCAGAAGTTCTAAATTGTTTTGATCAAGATTCTAAACAAGGATTTCAAAAAATCTTTCAAATCCAACGGTTAAAATTCTTTAAACCGATTTTGGAAAATTGTTCACCGAACGAATTGGGTGATTATGCATAAAAGTGTTTGGATTGAAATGAGTTATGTTAAAACCTTTCTTAGTGTCTATTAAACTTGTTTCAATCGTCCATAACCTTCCGTAATCTTAAATTTCATTAATTTGAATTCTAGGGTTCTTAGCTCATTTAGGGTTTTTCTATTACGTGATATGTTATTAGGTGGTCAAGAAAGTGTTAGAATAAATATATATGCATGTTTTGAACCTTTAAATTTTCCCGTAAACATCTAAACTGTAAGAATTTAAGTTTTAGGTTTTTAGGGTTCATCTCCCATGAATCTTCGATTCGTGGAGGAAATATGTTAAATCTTGTTCCATTGCACTCATATGACATCTAGGACACCCGAAACACTCTTGTTTGATTTGTGTGGCTATATCTCTTACGCATAGATTAAGGGTTTAGGGTTTAAGTAATGTTACGCCTAAGTCTTTTTGTGTATATCGATATGTTCTTGTGCTTATTTTGTGTTCTAAAAGATGTTTGGAATTAACTACAATCAAGTTTTCATGTTTATGTTTAACTTGTTACGATAAGAGGTCTACAAAGGATTTCGCGTATCTTGAGAGATATTCAGAACAAGGCTTGTTACGCATAAGCTTTACTCTTACGAGTAAACTTTTGCATAACATCTAGCTTATTCCTACGCATAAGCCTAAAGCCTTTGAACTTGTCTTACGCAGAAGAAACTCTTTGCATAAGCTTGGTCTTACGCTTTAGCTTACTCTTACGCATAAGCTCCTTTCTTACGCATAAGGATCCTTGCTACACCAAACCACTGCTCACTACATTTTTGGCCTATTACGCATATGTTACTTGTTAAATGTTACTCATAAGTCACTAATATCTAATGTTACGCTTATGCTTACAAAAGTTAATATGTTGTGTGAAAAGTGAAGATTTGGACTTTGAAATTTCAAAATTAACACGCTTACGTAACTTATCACTTCAACTTCAAACAATTGGACAAATGTGACTTAGGACTTGTAACTAACATAAACATGTTACCATCAACAAGGAATTAGATAATAAATCGACTAAAACAAACACATTGTGTTTCCATATGTCTGCCTTTTTGTCTAATATCTTTGAGATCACAAAATGGCGCAAATCAAGCAAACATCAATGCCCCACCGAGCTCTCGATGGCATACACATTCCCAAATGGATACGACAAAACAATTGGCAAGAACAATCTCCGTGTCGCCTTCAACAACTTCATATGCTCTTAATCATCTTGCAGATTTTTGTGGACATCTCCGCAACATCCATTCAAATTCATGCTCACAAAGTCATCTTGATGATGAGTATGATTCAATGGATGAGGTAATACAATTTCGTAAGACATTAAAGCGTAAAGGATGGAATACCATGCTTCAACCTTTCCGGTTAATCAACCCGGCAAGGTGAGGGTCAAGCAAAGAGTCCTCCAATTATGGAAGATCCATTACAAACAACTCTTACCCCATCCGATCCGGTTAATCAACCCGGTAAGGATCGGTGTCACCACTACTACAATCAAGTTAAATGAAGCAACCAAAACAACAACTAACAACCGCAAGAAGAAAAGCATGGTGAAGATGTGGAATTATATGAAGGAGATTACGATCATGATAAGGATGAAAGAGTCATTGATGATGATAATTTGGTGACTAAAGAGGAAATGATGCGAAAAGAGGTCAAGAAGTCGCTAGAGTCAAGAGGAAAAGTTAAAGAAGGAATCGACAACTACATAGTTGACAATCCAACACACATACCTCAACAGGTCTTCGAACCACTTTTGACACTTCCACCAAACCCAAATCATCATCTCAATCATCACCTCCATCAACAAAAGAAACAACTAAGTCAACAACAAAATCATAAGAAGGCAACTTCATCCAATGATTCGACAAATGGTTAAGGTGTTTTCACCACTACACAACAAGCTACACACCACCACCATCCGATCAACCAGGGTTTGAAACCACACCACCAATGGAGAAAACCGTAATCACTTTACATACACGGTGGTGAGGATCATGACATGCTCGAGCCCCAACTCGAACCTCAACCAAGAGTCGATCAAGTACATTACTACACTCCTTGTTTCCATACGCATCTAATCTAAGAGCGTGTTGAAGATCTCCAACTCGGGTCGAATCTTATCATAAACAACTCAAATATCACCGCATCATTTTTACACTTCAACGAAATCAATCAAGAACCTCAAGACAAAATCGCTCATAAACCAAAGTTTGGGTTTGTCTATCAAGTGAAAATCATCATACTTGCTTCTTGGCTTTCATGAAATTCATTAAAGTTCTATGACACCACCACGGAGATGGTTCGAGATGGATTGGCATATCGCTTCAAGGACATTGAGTTGGGTATAATTCGTATAAAGAGATGGAATTCAAAGGATCGCAAGGATGTTCTCTAATTTATCACTAGGTTTGATGAAAGGTTGATTCATCGGGATCGATGCGACGGTTGGAGAGCTATGTGGGAGGAAGACCGAACTTTCCGATTCGACTTACCAACGCCCTCGAGAAAGTCACCGGTCGCTTGCAATCTTTGGGTACTCTCTTAACTCTCTTGATTGTGATTTTGTTTGTTTGATTTATTCACAATGGCTTGTGCACACATATAGTGTACAACCCGTACTTGTAATGAAAGGACCCCGTGGTACGCTTCATGCCACAATCCTTATACAAGGAGCTTAAAGCTTTACTTTTGAGTAAAACTAATCAAAACTTTCAAAGTTTTGCTCAAAAGAACAAGTACTTCCCTTATGTTTTTCAAAACCTCAAAAGTTAATATCACTTGTTGAGGGGAGTATTTTGTTAATACAAATAAGCCGTAAAACGCTTATTTATATTTTACGATCTTCTAATGTTTTGTCGATAACAAAAGTAAAATCATATTAACGAAACAAATAAAATACGTAAATGGTTTGAACTAATAGTTTTATAACACACTTACGTTTTCACATAAAACACTATAACAAGATTAAGTGATTTTATATTTTAGATACACATGTACAACAACTAGTGTTTACATATTGGCTTAACAAGTTTAAGTAATTCTATGAGTTAGATACATATGTACAACAACTAGTGTTTACATATTGGGTTAATACATACTTATATTAAGTATACTAAATGGGTAAAACAAGTATATACTAAAATGGGTAAAAGCAAGTATATACTAAATAGATAAAAACTAGCAAATGGTTTTGACCCATAACCCATGGTTTTATATATACCACTTACACAAGTTCAATGTATCCTTAAGGTACATTGTATCTAGATAGAAAACCATGGATCAACCCATAACCCATGACCCATGACCCATAACCAAAAATACCCATGGGCAAAGAGGCGCTCCACGGATCCTAGCTTTGTGCTAGCCGGATCCCAGTGGAAGGGATCCGTGGGATCCGGGAAACAGAGAGAATTTCCTCTATAAATAGAGAGCCATTTCTTCCTTTCTATTCATCCCTTTACACACATAATTCCCCAAGTATTCTAACCTCTAACCTCGGATCCAAGAGATCTATGTAGCTTTTCTCTTTTTTTTGTGTGATCTTGTAGATTCCTCTTAAAGGAAAGATCACCACATATTGAAGACGCAAGCTCAAGTCCATGAGTTGCCATGTTCGTCATCATCAAGACAACGAAGGTTCTCTTGTTGATAGTTCTTCCTTTCTCCATAGATGTTGGGTTGAAGGCATTAGTGAAGAATGCCGAAAGTGTCAAGATGAAAGCATTAGTGAAAGATGCTAATCATCCGGCGTCAAAGCATTAGTGAATAATGCTTAAGGTGTCAAGACGAAGGCATTAGTGAAGGATGCCAAGCGTTGTGTCAAAGGCATTAGTGAAGGATGCCAAGAATCAAATCAAGTAGCATTTGGGAAGAATGTTAGGTCGATAATCGATGAGATGCATCGTTATACATATAAGTGTTTATTTATACACAAGGATGGTGATATCCTTGATGGTGTTGTAACAAGGAGAGATCTCCTTGATAATAGGTGTTGTGTCGTGAAGGGTAGTAGTTCCTCCATAATGGAACTAGGTGCTTAGCCTAGTACCTAATAAAGGGTAGGCGACGCGTTGTGATAGGATTAGTTCTCCTAAGGTGTGAAAGAACCTCGGTGGTTAGCCTAGCACCGTATAAAGGGTAGGCGACGTTGTGTTAGGTGTGGTTCGCCTTGGTGTGAAAGAACTCGGTATTTAGCTTTGTACCGAAAAAGGTTAAGCGACGTTGTGAAGGCTTCTCCGCCATAAGGAGTTGGTGTAGTGCTTACGAACCTCGAGTAGGTGACTCGGGAGTGGAGTAGGGCAAGGAAGGTGTCCTTGTAGCCGAACCACTATAAATAACTTGTGTCGTGGTGATGTGCTTCTTACTCTTTATCTTTCATTATATGTTTATATATCTATCTATCAACGTCCAACATAAACAACCAAATAGATTGACATAAGTCGATCTAAATATTTAAAAGGAAGTTTTAAATTGGTAAAACTATTCAACCCCCCTTCTAGTTTTCCACATATTTGATTAAAACTTTGTTCACAAATTGTTCTTCGTGGTAATCTTCCCACAAAACTCAAAATGGACATATTCGATATCAATTTTCGCAAAAATAACATTTATATGCCATTTTTAGGGGAGAAAATTATGTGATAAGAAATATGTTGTGAATTGCTAATGAATTGTTGTGCTAACAAGACTTAACCAATGAACCCACGAGATCTTAAATGTTAGTAACTTGAAAAGACTTGTCCGGACGGGTAATAATTTCAAACTAGTTCGCTAGTGATGTAAATGTGTCTCGCAAAGGACTTGTCCTAGTAGAATGTATCATTCGAGAAACTCTTGGTAGACATGAACTTTGACGGGTTTGACAAACCTTCGAGGTTTGTCCACACCTTCAAGGTAGTTATTAGAGCAAGTTGTCACCTAAAAGTCGACAATGTAACTCTTTAACTATGCAACGAACCGTGTCTCACGAGGTATTGTCTATCTAGAGTTGATCAATTCAAAAGTGCGCTCTTCTCTCCGCAGATTTCATCAAAATACTCAAGCACGTGTGGAGGGGAGTATTTCGCAAAATCCTTAACTCTCAACAAAGGGTACGAAATGCTTTTAATCATAACCACTTTGAGAGATTTTTCATGAAAATGGTTTTATGGCAACATAGGTTAGTCATGGAGTTATAAGGTGACTAAGGTTAGGAATAACTGTCCTATGATCCGCCAGAGTCGGAGGGATCTACCCAAGGACACCACCAATAGTTAGAATCTAGAAGTCCTTAGGTATGATTAGTAAAAAGGAGAAAATGAGAATTGGAGAAAGAAGGAGTAGAATGAAAAGAAAAGTAAAGAAAAGGGTGAAAAGAAATAGCCCTCCGATTATTCAACTTAGGCGTGCACGGGTTCAATTCATATGCTACTTGGTTGTCACTTGATGACACCGGTATTGAAGATCAAAGTCGTCATGGACCCGGTGACGCATGCACTAAACCTTCTTAGCCACTCAAGTTTCTCTCAACGTAAGCTTGTTTCATTCTCACAGGAACCCTACGTAAACTATCGGCTTTCTCTTAGAGATTGTTGGTATTGAAGAAGGAGACCCACTCCTAGTCTCCGCCAGAAAACCAAAGCGCACTCATCGAGTCTAGAGCCACGAGATTCATCAAAAGATCTCTTAGGTTCACTTGACATTTCATCACTTGTCGCTCAACAATAAGGACGCAAGTGATACATTATCAAGTCCTTCACAGATCTTAGCAATCTATCGAGAACATTTATGAGAGGTTCACACATGTGATCCTCGCGATTGAATGGAAACTCCTGCCAGGTCAACATCAAACACCGACAAAGCAGTCACTGTAACCTCCCCGGATTACGCTTAGTGTGTCTCAAACGGTCTACGTGGGGTGATGCTTGTACCTCAATGACTCATCCGAATCAGAGGTGTACTTCGGTATATCGCGTTATCTCACTTGTGGGACTCCGCTTAGGAACATCTTTTGTAAGAATTAGAGTTGTGTTTTCACACTATGTTGTTAACACTCTCAAAGTTCAAACTTGTAAGCTACCGGATTATTTCTAACCCATGTTTTATGTTTTCTTATGGATTCTTGCGGGTGGAAAAGATCGTGCGATTCTCCACATACTCATACCTACAACATCACTAATTGAAGTTCTCTCAAAAGACAACACAAAGTCGTAATGATTCTTCACAAAGTCAAAGAATCTACAAAGTTTAAAGACTAAGAGAACTACATCAAGATCGAAATCCAACGTTAAAGAGCGTGTGAGCATGTTGGAGAAAGACGGAGACACCGGAGCAACGAAGAGGACCCGATGCGCACAACCACAACATACTATCACTTCCATCACAAAGAAAAAGATCAAAGAACAAAGAAAATGATGACGCCAAATCGTAATACTTCAAAGGAAACAATTTCCTACACTCGGGAGATTGTTCGAATCAAGGCACTTCTTCTCACAAGAAAGAAGAATGTCAAGACGCCAAAGCTACTATTACATCAAGACCTACAACGCTTAAAGATCAAATCATCAATCACTAACACTTAGGGGAGATTGTTGGAATCACTCCTAAACTAGAATTCAAGTGTTAGTAATTAATATGTAATAGTTAGCTTAATTATGGCTTTTATGTTAGTAATCAAGGCTAGACTCATGTAGAAAGCCCATGAGCCTATGCCAAAGCCCATTATGGGAAAGGAAGGAACTTGCATGTTGCCCTAGTTCCTTCCTACAAATAACCATGTAAACCTTCATTCAAGGTTGGTTGTTCACATTTACATTACACCCACGCCTAAAGTTTCTTTCTCTCTATAGCGTGTGTGTGTATTGTGTTCATCCGATCTCTCCTTCATCTTATTTCTTCTATTGATGCTTGTGTTACTAATATGGGAACCTAACAACAGCTTTTACACGTTTCGTCCATTTTATACGTGTAAAAAATTTTATACGTGTAAAATGAACAAAATGTGTTAAAACGGTTTCGATACGTGCAAAAGCACACGAAAACGTAAAACGAACAAAACATGTAAAACGGCTTTTATACATGTAAAACCGAACGAAAATGTGTAAAACGGTTTTATATCGCAAAATTGAACGCAAAATGGACGAAAACGTGAAATAGACAAAATGTGCAAAAATGGACGAAACGTGCAAAACGGACGACAACGTACAAACAGACGAAAACGCAAAATGATTTAAAACATGCAAAAAGACAAAATGTGCAAAAGAGATGAAAACGCAAAACGGAAAAACATGCAAAATGGACGAAAATGTGCAAAACAAACAAAAACGATAAACATGGATAAAACGGTAAAACGGTTTTATACGTGCAAAACATAAAACGCATGAAAACATGCAAAACGGACGAAAAGGTGTAAAACAGATTTAAAACGCAAAAAATGTAGACAAAACATGTAAAATAAACGAACACGTGCAAAAACAAACGAAATGTAAAACCAATGTTGCAAAAATTGGTCAACTCGCCGATTAATCCTCGATTAATCGTTAATCGGCCGAGTACCTTGTTGATTTTGAAAATCGGTCAAAAATCGGCCTAGGAAAAAATCGACACTAAGTAGTCAAAAATCGGCCGAATCGGTCAAAATCGCCGAATCGGTAAAAATCGCAAATCGGTCATTTTAAAATAATAATAATTTAGGCATTATACTTAACTGGGATCGATATTTGTTTTATAACGCACAATGGGCATCATAATTAGAATTGAGCCTTTTATTGAGGTTTGGAAACATAGCGGTGCTTGGAATCGGTTAAGATTTTTAGTTTGGTCTCCGTAAATACCAAAAATTGGAGGAAGTGCTAATCCGATTAATCAACGATTAATCCCGACTTGACCGACATCTCATCAGGGTGGTCGACCGCCCGACTACCGATTCACGATTTTTCAACATTGGTAAAACGGATGAAACGTGCAAAACGGACTAAAACGTAAAACAAATGAAAACATTCAAAACAAACGAAAACACAGAAACGGTTTTATTCATGCAAAACGGACGAAAACGTAAAACCGACGAAAACGTAAGAAAACCAAATTTTAAGTTATTTGCCAACGATCGTTAGTATAAAAGACTAACGATGCAAGTTTATTTTAGTCATATGGGTGAAGGGTCGATCAAAATTTGAAGGTACGTTGGTGAAGTAAGGTAATAAAAAAGTGTTTCAATTCGCAAATTGAAAAAGTATGTTGTTATTTTATGGTGTTTACCTCAATTTTAACAACTCAAATAAATATATTATCTCATTAATTTTTTAGACTAAAATACACCGTTGGTCCCTAAACTTGTAGTGGAGGATCGCGATGGGACGAAACCGGCATAATCATCGCCACGGGTCCAAACAAGATCGATTAAATGCCGATTGGTCCCTTGACCAATAACGGCGTTGTCAACGTTCCGTTATACCCAAAATAAACCCGTAATCATGGTACCGCTGGGGTAGAATAGTCATTATGTGGTATACATCGATAACCTGTCTTATCCAATTTCCGCCATATTGTACAATATAACAAAACCGGTACTCATTGCTCATCCCCAAACTTGTTTTGGAAGCCTACCCGTAAAACACTAAGGCAATGTCTATCATAAAATCAAATAACTGAGTAAGAAAATAACAAACAACAACCTTGGATTTACTCGTGGCGAGTAAGGAATATCCTTTATATGATGATCGTGAAACGGAGGAAAGATCTGCAATGAGATATTGTAAGTCTTTTTGGTTAGAGCCTATTACAATCATATGTTAGTACGAGTGATTAAGTTATTCCCTTTAGGTAACTTTAGCTTAACAAAGTTTTTGTACATTTTTTATATAATGGTGAACTCGGATCGTTTAGCATGATGTTCCATTATGAAGGTACATTCAAATACTTTCCGTAGGATATATCAAGGAGGCAAGAAATGCCTTGTTGATCTTGTTGAAATAAAAGAGGTATCTGTTGATGAAATGGATGCTCTCATGACCCAAATCGGTTATGAGTCCGACAAACCAATTATTTCTACTTTCTTAAGCCTGGTTGTACATTAGACGACGGTTTGTTTTCTTCCGTGAACTCGCTAATCTAGACTTGTTGAAAGATGTTGTTATACAAAGATAAGTCGATAGACGTGTATGTTGAAATAGGAAGACTAGATTAGAATTTTGTGAAATGTCCCCACAATCAATTAAGACCGTGTTTTGGGAGATGGATGAAGATAGGAGAAAAGTTGCTATCAAGCGGCTATTCAATCATGTTGTAGACGGTTGGTGTTAGATGATATAGATAATGAACCCGCCTAGATCGCTTTATCCAACTTACACAATTGCTCGTGGAAGTCAATGATATTGGTGAAGCTAGCAATTTGCCAAACATTGAGCCACTCTTTTCCACCTTAGATCGCTCATTTGCTAGCCAACCTGTTCAAAACAAAGGAGCGTGCTTTAGTAGTTGTTGATGAGGACAATGCTCTAAAGGAGCCCGATAATGTTGAGGTTAACTGCTTTAGAGTGATTCGTGGGAAGGACTTTGACAACGGTGGAACAAAGACTAGTTGATGTCAATAACACCTTTGAGGAGCCCGAAAATTTTGAGGTTAACTGTTTCAATTGACACAGACAAGCATTTACACAAAGCAGTGCACCACTACTTGATGTGAATAACGACTTTGAGGAGCCCGATGTGGATGTAAGTCTGTTTCAACCGACTCAGATAACATGGAAGAGGATCCTGTTGTTGATCTTAGTCTGTTACAAGCGAGTGACACTAGTGAATTTGGCAATGCAGTTGAACCAAATCAAGATAACACTTGTCAAGAGAATGATGCACGACTTGGTATGGTACAAGTAGGTCGACCATCGATTCGGTGAAGAAGGAACAACATGTTATATAAGTGATGATGTGCGTTGGTAAATGATTTACCGTGATGGTTGATGAAGTATTTTGCGGTGACCATGTTAGTTTCCAACACGCACACTTTGCTAATGGCGTTTATACCACTTTTTCTATATTGGTCGAGTTTGCTACTGCAGGGAAGTAAAAAGCTAGTAAGAGAGCATTCAATAGAAACTAGGAGGAGTTGTTTTTTGAAGAATGACAAAACAAGAATAAGGGCCGTGTAGGGTTGTGTTCCAGCCAGCCCAAGTGAAGGTCCCGATGAATATTGGCCCATCTAGAAGTCCATTAAGCGAAGGGTATAAGAGCATTGCTTTCGCCAAAAGGACCCTTCGAAATACTCGCCCATGGCTATTGTTTGTCGGCAGGAATGGTGAGACAGTATCCGGTCGGTCGAACATATAATGAGCAACACACTTGTTTGCAATCAAGGAAGTCGAGCTTTTGACCTTCGCTATATCTCACGAAAATTACAAAGACAAGTTGAAACAAATCCGAGCTTCCGTCGGTCGGTGCATAATCAACTTACCAACCAATACGACCTTCAAGTGTCCCCGCAGAAGGTATTAAGGGCCAAAACCTAGCTATAAAAGCCATCGGGGTCAATTCAAGCTTCAATTTACCATGTTGAGAGATTATGTTCAAGAGTTGCGAAGACAAACCCTAATACGACGGTGGAGATGAATGTGGAACGACCTCCGGATGAGTCTCTTCCAACCGAGAATTCAAGAGAGTGTATGTTTGTTTAGGTGCAATCAAGCAAGGATTTAAAGATTGTGGGAGATCGTTGTTGGGGCGGCTGCTTTTCCAATTCGTGGTCCTTTCAATGGTCAACTGATGACAATGTGGGAATTGATAGCAACAATGGTATATACCCTTTCGCTTATGCTTTTGTTGATTCGGATAACATAGGATCTTGGACTTGGTTTCTTCATTGTTTATCCGATGATTTAGCACTTGGGCCAATTTCAAGCATCACTTTTATTATCGACATGAATAAGGTACTCTCTTACTCGCTCATGAATTTAAGTGTCACTGCTTTGAAACAGACAAGAAAGATATTTCATTTTGTGCAGGATATAAGTAGAGTCAGAGCGTTTTTTGAAAGTGCGAACACGATTCTCAGATTAAAAGCATACATGAGAAAATGAAATTGCAATGGAAAGGTAGGGCCTACAAAGACCATCTGTGGAAATGTGCAACAACCTCAACTGTTGTACGCTTCGAAAGCTATGGTCGATCTCAAGAAACTTAATCAACCAGCCCATGATTGGTTAAGTAAGATACCACCGATCCATTGGTCAAGGTCACATTTTCATGTAAGTGATCTATCTGTTTCACTTACTTTGTCATCGTAAATGCAAGATAAACAGCTACAATTAATACATGTTTATTACTTGTCATCTTTAGGAGAGCTACTCGATGTGTTACTTAATAACATGTGTCAAGTGTTTCATGAGAAAATTAAAGAGGGTTAAGCAAACCTATTATTACACCTTAGAATACATCGTGAATATTGTATGAAGAGGATAATGCATGTTCTTATGGTGATTGAGAAGAGTGATGGGCCATTAACACCAACCGCACAACACATGCTAGAGGCTATTAAGAAAGAGGTCATATATAATGTGTTATGGAATGGGGATCTAAGTTTCGTGTTAGTGGACCATGGGGTGACCAATGTGTAGTTAATGTTGTACACAAGACTTGTACTTGCGTAAGGTGGAGATAACAGTTTACCATGTAAACATGTTGTTGCTACCAACCGGAATATGGCTTTAAATGGCCAACAAGTCGGAGTCAGAGAAACATGGGCTCATCCTTGTTACTATCTTCTCACTGGGAGGCTACCTACAAACACCATGTCCAACCTATAACTAGCAAAGGTACATTGGGAAAAATCAACTATGCCAACAACAATTGTTCCACCGAAATCGAAACAAACCCGCCCGCCGCAAAAGGTAGAAAAGAGTTAGGATAACACCAAATCAAGAGATTGTGAAGGATGGTAAGTCGTCAAGGGCTTGGAAGAGTGTCAGGTGTAGTATTTGTGGCATTGCTGGACACAACCGGGTAACATGCCTAGGGTATGGTGGAGCTCAACATAGTGGAAATGCCAATAAGGTAAATGTAAAAAGGTGCCTACTAAAGTCAGCAGGAAAAGAAGACATCCTAAATGTAAAAAGGTAGCAGCAGATAAAGAAGTCAAGGTACGGGTGTTGTTCTAGAAAGCCAAGTTAGTGCGCTTCAAGGAAGTGGTGTTCAATCTACAAATCAAGAGCCGAAATCAAGATCCCATCATACATGATGCATCCTCGTCACAATCCCAAAGAACTTCAAGTCGAACCATTTGCCGATCCCATCATGCATGAGCAATCCCACCGAGATTCACCAAGTGATGTTCAAGCGCCGCTTCAACCCACCGCTACACGAACAATGACTAGGAAGCGGTCGACCGAAAGAATGATGGCCTCACCATAGGTCATATCATTATGCTAATTATCTAGACAATGTTTCATCTAGTTTACTATTTATTTTCTATGGACAAGTTATGTAATCTAAAAACATATCTGTGTGGGGTGTGTAATCAGAGCGCTCATGCTTTGAAAAGTATGCAATTTTATGCACCGAATTATATCCATTTGCATTAACTATGAAACCATGTCATTATTGTGTATTTTTGAAATTGACTAAGCTTGATGTGTGAATTGTTTGCGCAAAAGTAACCAAAGCTAAAATAGAACATCATAAGAATGTTGACATTTAAAAGTCAACCCCTAAACACATTGCAAACCATCTCGCATAGCCATGAGGCATAGAAAATCGAAACAAACAAAACCGAATACTTCATAACAAGGTTACTACAATTCAAGATACACAACATTAACCAACTAGCCTCATTACATAAAAGGTTAAACGTTATCCCAATGCATAAACAATGAAGAACAACATCCAACTTAGCACCATGTAAATCTTCCACTTCCACACATCACCTTGAGCACTACTAATCTTGCCTCAAGCTCATTTCTCCCTCAAAAGTCCTGGTATGATCATTCTTGAACGAGCACGATTTCGTGATCATACCATCTTATCCACCGACAAGAAGACCCCTATTGTTGGTTATGACAAGTCATTAAACAACCACCATTGTTACAAACTTACACAAGAAATATTAAGACGCACTTACTTGAACAGACAACCAAAGAATCGACGCCTGGTTGGCAGAGGTCCAATGGCACGAATAATAGCTTGCTTACCACACCAAAGAACGCACCATCTTGAAACAATTATCTTTTGAAGAGGACGGGTTTTGAAGGATAGTTTAGGGATGGGTCATAAATGTAGATCAAACCTTGTTACACACATATACTAGCTACATTCATCGTAGAACGGTTTTATTTAAGACGCTACAATGAAAGACGGTTTGCCCTCAAGAAATAACGTTGACAACGGCAGGATTGGTCAAGGGACCAATCTGGCATTTAATCGGTACTGTTTGGACCCGTGGCGATGATTATGCCCGGTTTCGTCCCATCGCGATCCTCCACTACAAGTTTAGGGACCAACGGTGTATTTTAGTCTTTTTTTTATTGTTTAAAATAGAAAATGAACAATTATTTTGAAAAATATCGAAAAAAAATATGAATTATAATTTTAAAACTTTTATTTTATTTGGTCAAGTTTCTTATGGATTCAAGTAGTAACTTTTATATGGTTAATATATGTATATTTTTTTGAACCATATAGAAAAGATATAATGATCGGTATAAAATATATTAATTCATATCCAAAGATACCTCTTGTTACCAACAAATCTGTCGCTAACATTTTTATAATCTTTGGTATATTAAAAGCTTAACCTACAATGTGGGGCAAATTACATCTAGAAGAAGTCTTTATATAATTCATTTTTTACTCTATAATTAGCCCCCCTGACTTGACCAATATTAAATACGAATATGGAAACCCGCGATGCAATGGACGAGCTTCAGCGACTTACTAGAATGACACACTTAAACCTTAGGGACTAATTTTGCCAGTTGCTATAGTTAGCAATTAATTCTACAGACTTACCTTGCAACGCCACTTAAACCTTAGGGACTATTTTGCCGATTCATAGATAACAATTAATGATGCAAGACTTATTTTGCATAGTACCACTGAACCTCAAGCCGACTGCTTTTACCAAATCGTGAAACTTAAAGATTTAATGTTTGTGAAATCGAAGTCGACATTATGGCTTGTGAAGAGCTAACGTCTTCGCTTCTATAAGATATATAATAATAATTATGCCTCGTTCTTTCTTTAATGCTTATATACGTCCTAAACTACATGATGAGTGTTTTATCATGATATGTATGTCTTAAACTAATATATTCTTCGGTTGTTAGTATAAGCTATATTTTCTGAAGTTAGTTTGATTCTTTTGGTCGTTAAGATATGAGATATTTATCTGAAGTTAGTTTGATTTGGGTATATTTAACTGAAAATAAATTATAATTATTTGTTCCACGTGTTCATGATTCACAAATATACTTTAATAATTACAAAAGATAAGTAATAAAAAAATTAACACGTTTGGTTCACATTTTGCACATAGTTTTGGTAGTTTAGGAAAGGAGTGCACCATTAGATAGTGCATGATAAATCCTTCTTTGTTTGACTAATGTTGAGAGGATATGATCAGCTTTGATGAATTTAAGGCAATTATGATAGTAATCTTGAAACATTTTGGGCAAA
The DNA here is from genome assembly GCA_022545495.1 of Chrysanthemum lavandulifolium. NCBI lineage: Eukaryota > Viridiplantae > Streptophyta > Magnoliopsida > Asterales > Asteraceae > Chrysanthemum > Chrysanthemum lavandulifolium. The sequence goes on along the minus strand of CM040242.1, from coordinate 176,909,319 downwards.
AGAGTTCCGAGAAAAGAAATATTGGTTAAGGAAAGGACTCACTAAAAAGAAATTTTTAAACAAAAAGTTAAAAAGATTTTAGTCACAAATTTTAAATAAAAAAGAAAAATTTAAAAAGAGAAACAACTATTTTCATAGACGCATCTCAAATTTGTGATTTTGGTTTTTTTTTCACCCTTCTCAATTTATTTTTTCTTTTTATTTGATCATAAATAATTTTGGTTTACTTTTTCCGGTCATTATGCAAGGAAAAAAATCATGATACGAATTCTTTCTCAACAATACCAAGTGTTACATGCGTGATTCTATTTATTCTAGGGGTGTTTGGTGTTTGGTTTGACACCGAACAAATCAAAAAATAAATTAAACCGAAACCGAATAAAACCGAACCGAAAATTTTAATTGGTGTATGGTTTGGTTTATAGTTTGATGAAAAATATAAATCGAACAGAAAAAACCGAATATCTTTATCTAGATAAAAAAATAATAATATACATATACATACTCTCGATCTTATCATCATAAATAACAGTCATGATATTCAACTAGGTTTGGATGCTTGAAAATGGAATGTTCAAGTTAATAAGACTTCTAAGACTTTTGATGAAGGAAATTTTATCCTGTTTCGCTTTCATTTAAATCCTTAAAGTAGTGAAACCTTTAGGTTTTTAAACTCATATTTTGTTGATTTACTTGAGCAATTTGTGAAATCTTTTGATTTGTCAATTTAATCTGAACTTTTAGATTTTTATTTATGATTTCTAGATTATATTTTTACGTTTACTTGAATTTGAGTTTTCTTGTTTTGGTTTTATCCATTCTATAATTGGTTTGGTTTAGTTTTAGTTTTGAGTTTTAAATTTTCAATCCAATAAACCCGAACCATACAACTCACAAACCCGAGAAACCGAACCGATGAACACCCCTACTTTATTCGTTTGAATCGATGTGTATGCATAATGCAATACTTTAAATACATATATCTTACACTTGTGTTTGTCCGTAGATGAATATACAACCCAATGTCACTTCATGGTTTTCAGTAACCCTGTGCAACAACTATAAGGGAACCCCGTCAATTACACTAGTAAATTAGAAATAAAATGCATTTAAACATGAATTGCAGGTTTAATATATGTTTAATATCCAACACATTTATATACAAAACCAAAAATAATAATGTGGGCTATTTAAATCGGATGTCCGATGAGACGACACCACTTGCACGTCCCTTGAACCTCCTCTGATACAACCACTTGAGTGAGGAGAATTCACATTGTCACAAACACCACTAGGCCTAAATCTACTTTTTTCGAATGAGAATTGAAATAAGAAGAGAGGGTGTTACGAGGGTTAGAGAACCACTCTACCCAATTACGTATATTAATAACCAATAACTGTTGGACAATTCAATGCCCAATGATCTCTTACTAGATTTAAACATAAATTAGACCAAGTATAAGAAGACTCGACGAGCAACCTCAGTAAGGATCAAGTCAGAGACATCGTCAAGGAGTTAAAGGTAACAAAGATACACTCTCTAGTTGATGCGGAGTCAGCTAGTATGTATAAGAATTAAAAGCTGGAGGAAAAATGTTCATCGAGGATCAACAATGCCCTGATGAACCTATCAACTCTCTGATCCAACCAACAATGCTTAGCTCAAAATATCTCTCAGATATTAGGCGAGACTTTTCAAGATATCAAATGATCGGGATAAAGTGTATCCTCGAGAAAGTCAAGACAAGTACGAGTTAGTTATAATGCAATGAACAGTTGGCAGCACTATTCACAAAAGTAACGTTGTTGTGTTTTCAAGAATAAAAATATTTAATGGAAGATGTACTTTAGTAGTATTTTTTTTAATGGCATATACTTTACTAGTAAATGCTTGACACATTCTAACAACCCTCATGTGACATTCTTGTATGTCTCGTATACAAAGAGAATGTTGCTTGAAGTAAATGGTGTCTCCTCTACATTAATTGTATCATTTAAGAAGTGCATTTACTTTTGTTTGAACTCGTCATTGTCCCTCGTCCAATCAGAGACACAAGAGTTCACTTGTAAACTTTGACCTTTGTTTGAGTTTACTTGTTTAGAGAGCTATCTTATTATCATTCAATTAAGTGTTTATCCGTAAAATACTTTGTAATGCTTTCATTTATTCTAATAAGAAATATAGGCTGAAAAGTTTATCTTTATGTTATGAGTATTACATTAAACCTTTTATTCTTTGTTTCACAAAATAGTAATGGATTAAAGAACTACAATAAGTACTAAAGTACCATCAATAATCAAACGGTAACACTTTAGCATATTGGTTAACATTTATATTTTATACTTAAGCAAAATTTTTACACTAACGCTCTGTTCCTGAGATAATTTTTGGAAAGAAGGGTAAAGAAGTGGAAAGAAGTAGAGGAGAAATAGAAAAAAATTTATGTTCCAGAGATTTTTTTAAGAGAGAAGAGAAGATACATGGAAGGTAAATCATGCCTAATTCCCTCTCCAAATCTTCTTCCCAAAGTTGGGATGATTTGAAGAGAAGTATATTATGGGCTTTCTTATTTTTTATTAATCACCAAAATACCCTTAAACCTAATATCCCTTCTCATATAAGTCGACCCTTTTTTTTATATCAAACCAATTGTAGCAGCTTCAAAACTCACCTGCAGACTATCCATATCATCTACAGGTAACAATCTTCGCATTATTCCTTTTACATGCTTGTTAATCATGTGTTTTTTAATCCTTGAGTTATAGTAGTATGCTATTGTATTTTTTTTTAAGAAAAGAACCATTGTAAATCCTTTTTAGCATGCATACAGTATGCTACTGTCTTGGTTAAACATATTAGTACATCACGTGCGATGTGTTGCGTCTTTGATTAACTTGACTTAGAAATTTGTTATTCATTGAATGTTAGTCATAGTTATACTAATTTTACCTCTGTTGCATGCTCCATGCCACTCATTAACTATTTTGTACGTTGCTTTTTTTATTGTGTGTGCCATTTTCTCTTGGTGTTATTAGCATTGTTGTTAGGCTGCTTTTTTTTATTAGCAGGTGGCTTTTTTTTTTGTCAATATAACGTAAGTGAGAAAACAATCAAATGGTGGGTTCTGAACTTCTGATACGTCTCATAAAATATGTTGAGTGTTTGATTATCAATGGTTTTGACTCTTCAAATTAATGAATGTTTGCTTACATAATTATATGTGAACGGTATGCAAACTGCTCATGTTTAGAACAGGTTATAGGCTAATACAAGGAAATATATATTTGTTTCTATTTATAATATGAAAGATCTGGACTAAGCAAATGAGACGTACACTGGTTGTTAGAATCATTAGTGATTGTCTTTGTAGACAATGTAAATATTACTAGTAATTTATGAAGCAAAACTGGAAGAAAGAACAGCATGTAATCCAGAGTATCTACTTCAGACCTGTTAAATGAATTGAACAAATAGGGGTTTAACTTGATGGCGAACTTGAGTTGAGATTGTCCAGTACTGTTCTACAGCAGCTTGATGATGCAGCCGGTGACGTGTCTGGATTGGCTGTTAAATGGTTTGTAATGTTTGCTTGCTACCTTCAATTAGTCATTTTCAAAATTTTGTTATAACAAAATGCTCTTTTGCCTTTTTTGTTATATTTGACCAGTGCTTGTTGTTCCTCTTATACTGTTCTACATAACGTCTGCATATGTCCTTATTTATCCTTTTCAACCTGTTAATATCTTGATGCACAACTCTTTGTGCCAATTTTGTGCATGATTTGCCTGCTATGTTTTTTGCTCACCACTGGTTTGACCTTTCATTTTTTGGACGTGTCTTTGGTTGTCTGGCGGGATTGGTGTTTTTTTTTGTTGTATGGTCGTTATGGGTGCAAAGTCTTAGTTGAATAGATATGCATTTATAGTTGATGGTGTTTGATTGTTTAATCTTGTGTTCTTGTCTTGCTGGACTAATGTGCCTATTTTTAAGGGTTTAATTTTGCTGGGTTCGTGGATTACATGCTGTTCTTGCTAGTAGCTACACTGGTTGTTAGAATCATAGTGATTGTCTTTGTAGACAATGTAAATATTACTAGTAATTTATGAAGCAAAACTGGAAGAAAGAATAACCATGTTGTTAAGTAAATGTGATGCATTATTGCGAGTATGATGTAGAAATCTAGTTGCTTATTGATGTTAGAAGTCTAATTGTTGGATGTAATTTAGCATGGATACATGGTAACTTGTTATATTTTGTCTTTTAGAATGTTGTGCTACTGTACAATGTATCTTCATATATGTAATCAAGAATATCTTCTCTTGTGAACATATAACAGATACAATGGATAAGATGCTGATTGAGAGAGTACTCACTATACGACGTGTAGTTAGAGCTCGACAATTAGCAGCGGTCCATTTGATTGTGTTATTGGTATCTTTTGTTACACGACGTAGACTTATCCACATGAACCATGCTAATTTACCTACCAAAGAACTTACTTTACATCGGAAACATGTACGGGAAGAGATGTTACACAACCTTTCAACAAGTGGTAAATGTCGTGAAGTCATTCGTATGAGCATGAACGCTTTTAGAACATTGTGTGATATTTTAGTTCATCATGGTGGTCTTCGTCCAACTCAACGAATGTCTGTTGAGGAGCATGTTGCTAGATTTTTGCATATTGTAGGAAATGATTTGAGAAACCGTTTTGCATCTTGGATTTATCGCCGCTCCGCGTCAACAACTAGTAGGTCATTGCATAGAGTTTTGAGGGCAATAATATCGTTAGAACATCGTTATTTTCAACAACCTACCGGTCAAATTGTTCCTAAAGAAATTCAAGAAAAAAAAAGGTTTTATCCTTATTTTAAAGATTGTGTAGGAGCAATTGATGGAACACATGTCCGTGTGAGAGTACCTAATAAAGATGCTCCAAGATATCGAGGTCGTAAGGGATACCCAACAATCAATGTCTTAGCTGCTTGCACATTTGATTTAAAGTTTACGTATGTTTTAACTGGTTGGGAGGGTACTGCATCGGACTCGAGAATAATGAAAAATGCCCTCACTAGAGATGACAAGCTACTCATTCCGGAGGGAAGGTACTATTTGGTTGATGCTGGTCTACCGCATAAAAGTACACTAATTACACCTTATAGAGGTGTAAGATACCATTTAAAAGAGTACTCAACCCGTGCACCTGAGAACGCACGAGAGCTCTTTAACCTTCGCCACTCATCATTACGAAATTCTATTGAGCGAGCATTCGGTGTACTTAAAAAGCGGTTTCCTATCATTAGAAGCACAACGGAACCATTCTACTCTTGCGCAACACAATCAGACATATTTTTGGCATGCTGCATCCTACACAATTATTTACTTGAAGTAGATCGCGACAAAGATCTTGAAGAAGAGGTGATACAAGAAATTTTAAATGCACCACAAGATGAAGCTCGTCATGATCCAAGGGACACAAGTGACGGCAGTTCGACAGGAGAACAACTACGTAACTCAATTGCAAATGAAATGTGGACCAATTACTTGATGTATCCAAACAATGAAATTGATATGTCGAAATAGTTTATTTTGTATGGTTTGTCAACCATAGAAAAATTACTATTGTTTATTTTGCTTGCATAGTTAGTACTCGTGAACTATAAATTACTATTGTTTAACTATTTTTAATGAATATGCATTATAAATTACCTCTCTTAGTTTATTAATAATTAATATTTGAAGTTTTTATATTATTTAGTAGGTTTTGTCATCTATTGCAAGAGGCTATCATATGTATTCAATTGTAGCAGCTTATCCAAACAATATCATAGTTAAGTTTGTCATTCTATTGTCTTATGCAGGAGCTTATCATGGGCAAAAAGGATGAAACTAATGGAAACAATGATGAAACTAAGGAGAAAGTGCCACAATTTAAGTGGACCGATGAAATGGAGTATGCATTTATTCAAGCTATGATCACGCAACAAAATAAAGGCAACCGAAATGGTGGAACTTTCTCTTCTGAGGCATATACTAATATGGTGAATGAGTTGAGGCAAAATTTAAAAAAAGATTTCACCAAAGCTCGTTTAAAAAATCGATTGAAAACAATAAAAGAGCATTTTTCTGAATGTTATGATGTATTTCGAGGAACAAAATTGAGCGGGTTTTCTTGGAACTCGACAACCGAACTAATGGAAGCGGAAGATGAAGTATGGGAACAATTAGTTGAAGTAAGTACCGAATTTATCAATTCACTCATTATAGTATTTCTATTATAGCTAATGCCTTGGCCAATAGACCATTAACCACTTATATTATTATTTGTAGTTCATGATTCGATATTATAACTTTTTTTTTTCTAGGCAAAGCCTCAAGCTGCAATATGGAAGACCAAAAAAGTTTCAAACTACGACGACCTATTACTACTCTTTGCTAAAGATAGAGCATCAGGTTTTTCTTCTGAAACCGCGAAGGAGAAAAACGCGAGGGAGAGAAAAGCTACAGAGAACAAGAAAGCCGGCATAAAATTGAAACAATCAAAGACATGGATGAGTTACTAGCTACCAATGAAGTTACGTATGAAAATCTCATCAACCTTGATGATATTCAAACGGATCTCCCACACCTTTTTCACCGAGCAAACTTCAATGCATCCAAATCTAAGGGTAAAAAGAAAACTTGAAGTAGAAGAAGACTCAAACTCAAAGATTATGGGTACTGTTCATGAGGTGGCTGATGCAATCAGAGAAGGTAATGTCGCTTTACAAGAAACTAACACTATATTGGATAGAGCTTTTCAACGTGACTATACAGTGGTGAAATCCATAAAGAATTGGAGCCATTGAAATTGGAACCCGATGTCTTTTGTAGTGCTCTTATCTTTTGGTCGACAATCCAAAAAGGCACGGTTATTATTTACTTGTCCTCTTGAGATGCGGAAGGACGACTAGAAAAATGATGGGTTTGCTTAATAAATGCGCCAAATGCATTTACATTTTATTAAGTTATCGATTCTTTCTATTGACTATAATCTTTTCTTGGACTATCATCATTTTCTTTGTTATGGAACTTTTAGTATTGTTTCTTATGATTTGGAACATGTTTTGGTTTTACTTGGAAGATATTTATGTTATGGTTTCAAGTAATATTATTGGTTGGATGATCATTATAAAAATTTGTATTTGGTTTTATATTCTAGTGAAGGGTAAAATAGTAAAATTACTAACTTTCTTTTCCTTTCTTTCCGACTCTTAACACAAAAAGTTATATTCCTCTTCCTTTCTTTCCAACTCGGAACACATAAAAGAAAGCCATTATCACTTCTTTCCTCTTCTCTCTCGCACCCTCCTTTTGCATCTTCTTCTTTCCTATCTAAACTAAGAAAAGTATCTTTTGGTAGGAGGAGTGATACATCCACATAAAATCACCCACAAAAAAATCCATCATTGAGGTGGAAGCGATGATTGGTTTTGTGAGACGGATCTCACAAAAACAATCAATCTCACAAAACCAATCATCCGCTTCCACCTCAAAGAAATGATTTTTTTTGGATGATTTACGCACAGAAGAAATTCCTTTGGTAGTAACCACCCATTTTAATTGAAAGAACAAAACAAAGATAAAGTTTTTTTTTTGGTTGGGAATAAAACTGTTATATACGCGTACTAGCTACCTAGTGGATTTATGGGCAAAAGGGCGACCACTCAAAACCGACATTTGTTCCACTACATACATACATCAAAGAATCTAGCATAACGGGTCGGCGTAAGTCTTAGCTGGCAAGTTCACACATTCGTTTAGTGCCAATTGGTTGGATGTAGTTCTAGGATTGTTTGGTATCATAGGGATGGAGCGAAAATTTTAAGTTATGGAAAATTGGAACTTAAAAGTTACAGCAATGAATACGCTATGAAAATTTTTCTTGGCATTATCAACTTATTTAAAGGAACACTAAAACCTAATAAAAAATAGTGTTTTATGTTATATTAAATGAACTATTTATAATAGTCGTGCACGCACCATACACACTTATACGTCTAATGATTGTGTTTTATTGTTTTAATTATTTTTATTATTAAATAAAACAACATTAAATAATGATTACCTCCTCTTTTTTAAACGAATGGGTGATCCGCTGTCATCTTGAGTGTTGTGGTCCATTATATTTTTATGTAATGGTCCTTTAAAGTTTAATTATGTTACATCGTTAGTCCGAAAACCTAGTTTGCAAAGACAATTAAACCTTGGGACTATTTTGTTAAATGGCTATACATACTAATTAATGCTACAAAGGACTTAGTTTGCAAGGACAACTAAACCTTAGGACTATTTTGTCAAATTGCTATAGATAGTAATATACTATTAATGCTACAAAGGACTTAGTTTGCAAGGATAACTAAACCTTAGGGACTATTTTTGCCATTTTGATATAGATAACAATTAATGCTAGCCGTGTTACTTAGGGACTATTTTTGCCATTTTAATATAGATAGCAATTAATGCTAGGCGTGTTACTATAGCAACTTCCCCAATCTTTAGTATATAGATATAATATTACTCACTTATTTGACTTGAACTATACACACTTATAGATCTAATGATTGTGTTTTATTGTTTTAACTACTATATACACCAATTGTTTTTTAAAACATTGATAAATGTGTTTTCGTAAATTGCAACCGAGAAGTGGAGTAATTAATTGGCTTAACATAGGGGTAGCTGTGTGCATAGTGATAACGAGTGTGGAAACCCGCGCGATGCAGTGGGATTGGCTTGAAATGACTTACTTTGTAGCGACACTTAAACCTTAGGGACTAATTTTGCCAGGTTGCGAGATAGCAATTAATGCTAAAGGACTAACTTTGCAATACCACTTGAACCTCGAAATGCTTTTACCAAGTTGGGAAAGATTGCATTTAAAGGACTAAGTTTGCAGTGCCACTTGAACCTCAGGGGTTGTTTTTGCCAAGTTTGGAAACATTGCATTAAATGCGTGGTTTGCACACAAACCTTGTACGTTTTTTAGTATAATACGAGTGTGGAAACCCGCGCGATGCAGCGGGATTGGCTTCAAAGGACCTACTGTGTAACGACACTTAAACCTTAGGGACTATTTTTGCCAAATTGCTACAGATAGTTATTAATTCTACAGGACTTACTTTGAACGACAATTAAACCTTATGACTATTTTTGTCAAATTGCTATAGATAGAATTAACGCTAAACGACTTACTTCAGAACGATACTGAACCTCAAAACTTCGTTTTTCAAGTTTCAAGAAAGCAGATTTAACGCCTAATGTTTTGCTTGTTGTGCAAAACTTATGTACGATAAATAGATATAGATACAATACAAATAAATATGTTTATTTTTCTTTTTAATTATTATTTTATACATCAATTATATTCACAAGCTTTTTTACGTGTTACCTTTTCACTACCTCACTGCCGCTTCTTGTTTAATCGACCCGCCATTTATTTTTGTTTCTCACTTTTTCCTTTTTGCTACTTATGCTTGCCATTTTCCTGCTTGCTACTGATTTTTTAAAGTATACCTACTTAGGCGATTGTGCACAACATAAAAGAAAAAGTTTCAGTTTCTTTTTAGACAAAAATACATTGTTTGTCCAAACTTGTTCAAAATCATTATAGTGAGTCTAAATAACGTTTTTTTATAATCTGAAATTATTTTTTATCCTTTTTATCTCGTTGATAGTGATTTTTTAGTCAACTCTTGTTATTTTTTTGTGTGTGAGAACATAATAAACTTATATAAACCCGCAAAGTCTCAAAATAAACCAGAAAAATGTGACTTATAAAACAATATATAAAATATTAATTTAGTTTTGTATGTTATTACCATTTTTTAAATATAGTAAGGTTTATAAATTAATCAAATACTTGAATGGTCAAAACTCAAATTCTCTTTCAAGAAAAAAAAGATGACATACGAAACACGTTTGAATTGAGAAAATAAATTACTGATAATAGTTAATATGAAACTTTAGCGTCAAATGTAAAGTGACGTTCTAATTATGTTAATCAACAAAATTTTCAATCAAGTCCAAGTTTCTTGAAAGAAAAGTAACAAATGTAAAGTGACGTTGTAATTATATAAAAAGACTATCTAAAAAAAAGTAATAAATGTTTTTATGTTAATTTATTAATATGCTTTGGAATATAATGTTACATGAAAGTTTGTGAAATAACAATTTAAAAATCAAGTAAATGAAAAACATGTCAATGATTAGCATAATCATTTTGGTGTATTTAGACTATCCCTTATTTTTATTAATGAATAAACCATCATTAAATAATGATTACCTCTTATTTCTTTTAAATATTAATAGATTAATTATTTTATCATTATTGTGAATTTTTTTATCGTTTATTTTTTTACAAATAACTCTTAAGTAATAATTAACTAACTATACTTTTTTATATTTTATAAAAATATACGACAGTTATTTTATAAAAATATACTATAGTAATAAAAATGTAACAAATATTACAAGTATCATTATTTAAAATTGAATGGGAATTACAAGCACACGATTAACTGATTTTTTTTAATGTTTTCACACGTTTAGTCCGCTTTCACACTGATGACGTACCTTCCAATCAGGTCGAAGGACCCCCCCCCCCTTCAACCTCAGTCGAACTATCATTTCGAAGGACTAAGTCAATCTTCTGAAGTCATCGTTGCATTAAAACCATTCATCATTGATATGGTTACCAGTTGTGAATTCGCCACTCGAAGGCGTAAGCCCTTCGGGGTATGACTTTGAGGACACTAAGACGAAGAAGGCAAAGACTTGGTCCAACCCACGTCCCCTCTTTCTCCTTGGCTTTCCCGCCAAGACACAGAGAGTGGGTATTAAGCCTTAGCGGTTACCACAAATCATGGGGCGCCCCCATGATCTCCGAAACATGTGCAAACACTCTCCAAGCCTATTTTCTTCCCTATAAATAGTTTGGACGAGTCATTAATGATGGCATGTTCACTTAACACTACATTTCACACTTTTAACTGTAACACCCCCAAAAATGGTTTTGCAGCGGAAGAAAATGTTACTGGGGTATTACTCGATTGATATCACAACACAAGTATAGAATAACCTATTTTCCTTAAAAGATTTCATTTATTGTAGTAAAACAAAGTTTACAAAAGTTAAATTGTTGCGGAAAATGGCCCATTAACAAAATGTGGTCCCAATATCAGAGTCGTCTATGACAATGCAATGCCAATGCCCAAGCGCCTCCAGAGTTAGCTATCGCCTTTTCATCCTGAAAATACATGCTAAAACGTAAACACAACGGTTGAGTGAATTCATAGGTTTAGTAATAAAGCAGTTGATCACAAGATATATCAGTTTGAAAAATCGACAATGTACGCATACAAAGTCTTGGTAAACCTGGGCTTAGATGGTATATATAACAACCCGTAAATTTTCCTACTGATTTTTCGCGGCTAGATTTTTTTTCTTTCTTTTCAATCTATAATCGTGACCAGTTACAGTTAAAAATATAAAACATAAACTAGCATGTAACACACGGTAGACTTTCACTCATTTTTAAATAATAAATGGTAATTTATTATTACTAAATCTAGTCATTAAGCATGCATAAGCTTTGTCTGAGCATTTGAGTAGATAACTCGCATACAATAAAAATTTCACCACTCTTGCATTCATATCATTTTATGAATATTTCATTTTTGTCTTATGATTTAAATTGTAAGACGAGAGGGTATCTCGTTTTCCCCAGTGACCGACACTGCACACGTACCGACACTATGATAAGGGTTTGATAAAACAAATGACAAACACCCGTAAAGAACAATATTACAAAAATAATAATATCTCCGATACGTAACTATAAAATATTACATCTAAAAGTTATCAAACAATGATGCCTCGGTCACAACGTAAAGTCACGGGACACAAAATATTCAACACACTTTCACTTGGACAACAACTATTATAAGAACACAATTTATGTATATAAGTATAATGTGTATACTTATACTCTCCAAGTTCACACAATGAGTAAAAACATTTACATACCTACACAAATAAACCAATGTGTGCATAAAATAAAAAGGTAGATACATCTCTTTTGTCTTTCTCTCCTTCCCACGACAAAACCAAGAAAACCAGGAGAGATATCCAAATCTCATCTTCAACCTTAGACTTGTACTCCCCTAGTGAAAATCGAATCTCCCAAAGAGGATACCCCAACATGCTCTTCCATCATATTCCCTTCTCTCATACCAAATCCATGAAAGCTTTACTCCTCAAATCCATCCTTGATGCGCCTGCTACAGTCCGAACGAATCCAAGGGGAATCAAAATAAGATCATTCAAAAGAAACATATCTCTACTCCAATCTACCTTGAGCCAATTCACAAGATTCATCTATCCTTGGAAGCTAGCCAATTTCGGCTTCAATCCAAACACCAAGAAGAGAGAGGCCAAGCTTTACCCAAAAATACTTCTATATCTCTAGTGGAGATGCAAGAACCCCAAAATCGCTTTCAATTTCATTTTCTCCCAAAAGCTAGGGTTTGTGAAAATTAGGGTTTCGTAAATCAAAGGGTTTTCAAATTGATTGAGGGGTTTTGCTTAGGGAAGTATAAGGAAGGTTTCTCAAGTGTTTAATTGCTTCAATTCATCCCGAGTCCTTCCAATTGGAGCCCTTTGGTGTTCGGTTCTTAATCCCATTCGACCCACATAATTTTGATTGTAAGAATCATGTCTTTATTGTTATTTTGATATCAATTTAATTTGTTAATTTAACTTTTGGTATATTTCGAATTTCTTTTTATGTCGATTTGGTATTGTTGGAATAATTTAGAGAGATGATGTTGTTGTTGATGTTGTCGTTAGACCCAAGAAGGAAAAACCAGAAAAACTTAAAATAAATACTTGTTACTTGATGTTGTTGATGTTGGCTGTCGAACACAAGGGAAAGAAACAAGAAAATCAAAATAATACTTTGTAATTTGCTTATTAATAATCTTGACTTAATTAAAAATCTGCTTATTAGATTTTGGTTCCGACTTATTTTCGTTCGACTTAGAAAGTCCTTGCCTATAAATTTGATGCCGACTCTTAATTTCCAGCTTGTTTGTCTTTAGTCGCGGTCTAGGAATTATTGGAAGTAGTAACACACTCGGTTTTGGTCTTTGGGTCTCGTCCGAGTCCGACTCAAAACATTTTTGCTATAAGTCACATTTAACTTTCGTGTAAAAGAGATGTTATGTCAAGTCTCTTGACTCAAGTCTTGGACCCGTGATAAGCTTATCAAGACATAGAGCGCGTAGCCAATGGTCTCGTGAAGTTACGGCTCCAGTCATGGCTTGTCCCGAGTCTATGGTTTGGCTCACCTTTGTAATCTTTCCTCCTCATATTTTCAAAATACAAAAATTCACTTTACTAAAACTTATTAAAACCTGTTAAAATTTTTATTGCCCATTTGGTTTAAACATGGGCCGCAGCCCAACTAAAATATATTGAAGGGGTCCATTTGGGCTTGTATGGAAACTGGGCCGAAGCCCAGATTTTTGCTAAGGGTCCGTTTGGTATAAACCAAACCAGGCCGCAACCCGAGCACGCCACTCATTAAAAGTTTTCAATTCGCCAAGTACATATATATATATATATACCTAACGGTTACATAAGACATAAAACTCTTGAACCTATGTTTTCAAATTAATATTTCAATACCTACAAAAACTAATCCATAGGTATTCCATTTCCAAAGTTACAAGAATTATTTTGACAAATATATTTTCGATAAGATATTAACTCTAGTATAAATATATAAATGGCATATTAAAAACCAATGAAAGATTTTTGTTAAACTTACACATACACATAGCAACTATATGTAAAACTTTCAAGATAAATATTACTTTGATATCTTTTATAATAAGACATATATTTTTGTGGAGTCGTTAAAAACCTATATACATATACATATGCATACTTTTGACAACTAAAACAAGTCAACTATATTATGACATTATCTTATCAAATCTTTCCAAATCAATCAATATCATATTTTCATCCAACTTTTATCACTATCTATTTATAGTGAAATATACTCTTTCAATGTCATTTCTAAACCCGCTTCTTACTAGCCAAATTTTACTATTTTGAAATTTATAAACTTAACGACGACAACAACAACAACAACAACAACAACATTTAAAATTTATAAAATTTCATTAAACTTGATCGAATCTTAAACATTAATAAAGACTAAGTTTTCGTACTAATCTAGGTTGCATGTTGGAGCTAATTGTTACTTGATCTCTTTGTGTTTTATTCACCGAGCTGCTAAGGTGAGTTTATAGCCCCACTTTTACTCTTATTTACTTGCTTTATAAAACTATGGGGTGAGAAACATGCAAAACTCTTTTCGGACCTGAAACTGAAAACACTATTACATGAAACAACCATGAATCCCAACTATGCTACCGTTAGTTCCCTTTGGGAGGCGCGATTGTTATGAATAGATCTATTGGGGATGACACCCCGCTCGAAGTTTGACCGGATAGGCAAACGCCGAACGATACCATATCGTATTGATTGAGTGTACCAAAATACACTTGTCGGGCTTTTATTTATCATGCTTCTAGATGCATGCACACCGTCGTAGTTTCGTTTGCATGAACTTGGTCTTAGCGTAATAGCCTTTTTGCATATAGTGTCATTCACGTAGATGCTATATGTGCAACCGTGGTCCAACTTGATTTCTTAACTTAAACCTATGAACTCACCAACCTTTGTGTTGACATTTTAGCATGTTTTTCTGTGTTTACTTATTGCTGGCAATGGCAAAGGCATTCGTTGAAGACTGGCATCCAAGTGTTTCAAACATTTTAATACAACTTTTAATGGGACAACAAATATTTTATGGGCTTTACTTCCGCACTTTGAAACAATGATGTAAAACTATTTCATAAATTAATCTATACTTTGAAAATGGAATAAAATTTCCATTCTTTATTACCTTGTGTTGTGTATATTGATTTAGTAGCACCCCATGACCCAACGCTTCACTGTGAAATTTTGGGGTGTTACAGATTGGTATTCGAGCCAAGGTTATAGAGAATTAGGTGTTTTTCAAAACCTAAACTATAACCACATTTCTTTAAAAACACTTCAACGCCGCCACAGCTGCCAATGTCTGCCATGCCTTGCCTACTATTACACGATGTAGTCGTGCTATGTGTTACTATTGTATTTTAGGTTCGTATAAGCTCTCATTTGAATTAAATTAATTATATCTCAAAGTCATTAAGTTTCTTAATTAACTCACATTTAAACTTTAAGGCTGTTCTTGTTTGATTGGGTCGCGAAGTTTAAATGTGTATATGCTTACTCCCATTTAAACTTTAAGGCTGTTCTTGTTTGATTGGGTCGCGAAGTTTAAATGAGAATAATGTTGATGTAACAAACTGAATGATATTAAGGAATAATTAATTTAAGGATAGTGTAGGGTAGACTACGAATGCTTAGAGTTGTTACCCCTCTTCATGTTAAACTTGTAACATGCCCACTATTACAATATCGCACTATGTTATGCCCCTAATCGCTTCTATGTTATTTATTTATGTAACATACAACTACTTGCTTTATATCATTTTCACACATATATTTAAACCACCTCACATCGGGTCACATCCTCTTATTTCACTCATAAGTCCTATCCTTCGTAACCTCATGCGACGTTAATCCTCCTATTCTAAAACTCAAGTATCGCCTTTTCATACATCGTAGAAGATGGCTAGAGACAACAACCGTAACCACCCGTGGCGACCCGCCGCTACTCCTATTCCTCGCACCTACTCGCCGGGCCGCCGCAAACCCACCGCTATGGATCAAGCTATGATTGATCAATTGGTCAATGAGCGGGTGGCGGCAGCCGCTTAGTCGCGATGAATTCAAACAACTCAACCACCGATGCCGGAACTTCTAGGCTTATCGGTAGCAAACGCGTTGCACGTATAAGGAATTTCGCAACCGTATGGTCGGTGGTTACAATGGAACGGAAGGAGTTGTCGCTTTGACCCGATGGCTTGAAAAACTGGAACCGTGTTCGGATCCGCAATCACAAGATGAAGATAGAGTGAAGTTTGCTTCGCTCACTTTTCAAGAGGTTGCCTTGACTTGGTGGAATAATTACTCAAGTCCGCAGCATTGATGTCGCTATGCAATGCCTTGGGAAGAATTCAAGGACATGGTGTTAAGAAGTATTTCCTCGCAATGAGGTCAAGAACCGAGAATGAGTTCGAATCTCAAGGTAAAGGGCAATCGATATGACATCCTACAACCAACGCTTTCCAAGAGTTAGCTTTGCTATGTCCTAAATGGTACCAACCGAGGCTCGATGATAGAGCGATATATCGGAGGGCTACCCCATATATCAAGGAAATGTGACTACCTCCAAGGTCACGACCTTCACGAGACTATTGAAGTGTCAAACAAACCGATGGATCATGATCGAGGATGTCACAAGCAAGCGCAGATAACAACAAGCGGAAGTGGAGTGATAACCCAAAGACAACAACATCAATCAAAACAAGAGGCAAGAGGTAGCTAAGGTCCGCTCACCGGAGCGAAGAGAAGAAGGGCTATGAAGCGGAAGCACCTTTGTGTGATCACGCAAACTCCACCACAAAGGTCGGTGTATCGTGAAATGTCGCAAATCGCCGAAGATTGGGCACATGACCAAGGACGCATGTCAAAAGCTCGGCCGACATAACTCGCTTGGTGTGGAGAACGAGGACACTACAAGAATGAGTGTCCCAACCGAAGGAGCAAAAGAGAACAACCAGATTGAAGCGTACCGAGGAAGAGCTTATTTCCTGGAGAAAAGGAAGAGCGTCAAGACCAACTTCATTACTATCTAGAGTGACGACAAAGAAAAGAAATTCTCCGCTCTCTTATTTTAATCCTTTAAGTTTCCTATCTATTGTACTTTGTGTAATTGCGATGTACTCGAATATTCCGCTAAATAAATCCTTTATCTTTTAATGTCTTTTGTCACTAAATCTTTTGAACGACTAGCCCTTTTCCCACGTTACATTTTAAGGGTATAAATGCCACATCTCTTCATCAGATCGACCTCGACAATTTTCAAGACCTTAAACCACGAGGACGTGGTTCCTTTTAAGGGTGGGTACTATAACAACCCGTAAATTTTCCTACCGATTTTTCGCGGCTAGATTTTTTTTTTCTTTCTTTTCAATCTATAATCGTGACCGCCATGATTAAAATATAAAACATAAACTAGCATGTAACACACGGTAAACTTTCACTCATTTTTAAATAATAAATGGTAATTTATTATTACTAAATCTAGTCATTAAGCATGCATAAGCTTTGTCTGAGCATTTGAGTAGATAACTCGCATACAATAAAAATTTCACCACTCTTGCATTCATATCATTTTATGAATATTTCATTTTTGTCTTATGATTTAAATTGTAAGACGAGAGGGTATCTCGTTTTCCCCAGTGACCGACACTGCACGCGTACCGACACTATGATAAGGGTTTGATAAAACAAATGACAAACACCCGTAAAGAACAATATTACAAAAATAATAATATCTCCGATACGTAACTATAAAATATTACATCTAAAAGTTATCAAACAATGATGCCTCGGTCACAACGTAAAGTCACGGACACAAAATATTCAACACACTTTCACTTGGACAACAACTATTATAAGAACACAATTTATGTATATAAGTATAATGTGTATACTTATACTCCAAGTTCACACAATGAGTAAAAACATTTACATACCTACACAAATAAACCAATGTGTGCATAAAATAAAAGGTAGATACATCTCTTTGTCTTTCTCCTTCCCACGATAAAACCAAGAAACCAGAGAGATATCCAAATCTCATCTTCAACCTTAGACTTGTACTCCCTAGTGAAAATCGAATCTCCCAAAGAGGATACCCCAACATGCTCTTCCATCATATTCTCTCTCATACCAAATCCATGAAAGCTTTACTCCTCAAATCCATCCTTGATGCGCTGCTAACCGAACGAATCCAAGGGAATCAAAATAAGATCATTCAAAAGAAACATATCTCTACTCCAATCTACCTTGAGCCAATTCACAAGATTCGTCTATCCTTGGAAGCTAGCCAATTTCGGCTTCAATCCAAACACCAAGAAGAGAGAGAGGCCAAGCTTTACCCAAAAATACTTCTATATCTCTAGTGGAGATGCAAGAACCCCAAAATCGCTTTCAATTTCATTTTCTCCCAAAAGCTAGGGTTTGTGAAAATTAGGTTTCGTAAATCAAAGGGTTTTCAAATTGATTGAGGGTTTTGCTTAGGAAGTATAAGGAAGGTTTCTCAAGTGTTTAATTGCTTCAATTCATCCCGAGTCCTTCCAATTGGAGCCCTTTGGTGTTCGGTTCTTAATCCCATTCGACCCACAGAATTTTGATTGTAAGAATCATGTCTTTATTGTTATTTTGATATCAATTTAATTTGTTAATTTAACTTTTGGTATATTTCGAATTTCTTTTTATGTCGATTTGGTATTGTTGGAATAATTTAGAGATGATGTTGTTGTTGATGTTGTCGTTAGACCCAAGAAGGAAAAACCGTAAAAACTTAAAATAAATACTTGTTACTTGATGTTGTTGATGTTGGTCGTCGAACACAAGGGAAAGAAACAAGAAAATCAAAATAATACTTTGTAATTTGCTTATTAATAATCTTGACTTAATTAAAAATCGCTTATTAGATTTTGGTTCCGACTTATTTTCGCTCGACTTAGAAAGTCCTTGCCTATAAATTTGATGCCGACTCTTAATTTCCACTTGTTTGTCTTTAGTCGCGGTCTAGGAATTATTGGAAGTAGTAACACACTCGGTTTTGGTCTTTGGGTCTCGTCCGAGTCCGACTCAAAACATTTTTGCTATAAGTCACATTTAACTTTCGTGTAAATGAGATGTTATGTCAAGTCTCTTGACTCAAGTCTTGGACCCGTGATAAGCTTATCAAGACATAGAGCGCGTAGCCAATGGTCTCGTGAAGTTACGGCTCCAGTCATGGCTTGTCCCGAGTCTATGGTTTGGCTCACCTTTGTAATCTTTCCTCCTCATATTTTCAAAATACAAAAATTCACTTTACTAAAACTTATTAAAACCTGTTAAAATTTTTATTGCCCATTTGGTTTAAACATGGGCCGCAGCCCAACTAAAATATATTGAAGGGGTCCATTTGGGCTTAGATGGAACCGGGTCAAGCCCGATTTTTGCTAAGGTCCGTTTGGTATAAACCAAACCAGTCAGCATGACAAAGCACGCCACTCATTAAAAGTTTTCAATTCGCCAAGTACATATATATATATATACCTAACGGTTACATAAGACATAAAACTCTTGAACCTATGTTTTCAAATTAATATTTCAATACCTACAAAAACTAATCCATAGGTATTCCATTTCCAAAGTTACAAGAATTATTTTGACAAATATATTTTCGATAAGATATTAACTCTAGTATAAATATATAAATGGCATATTAAAAACCAATGAAAGATTTTTGTTAAACTTACACATACACATAGCAACTATATGTAAAACTTTCAAGATAAATATTACTTTGATATCTTTTATAATAAGACATATATTTTTGTGGAGTCGTTAAAAACCTATATACATATACATATGCATACTTTTGACAACTAAAACAAGTCAACTATATTATGACATTATCTTATCAAATCTTTCCAAATCAATCAATATCATATTTTCATCCAACTTTTATCACTATCTATTTATAGCTGAAATATACTCTTTCAATGTCATTTCTAAACCCGTTCTTACTAGCCAAATTTTACTATTTTGAAATTTATAAACTTAACGACGACAACAACAACAACAACAACAACATTTAAAATTTATAAAATTTCATTAAACTTGATCGAATCTTAAACATTAATAAAGACTAAGTTGTCGTACTAATCTAGGTTGCATGTTGGAGCTAATTGTTACTTGATCTCTTTGTGTTTTATTCACCGAGCTGCTAAGGTGAGTTTATAGCCCCACTTTTACTCTTATTTACTTGCTTTATAAAACTATGGGGTGAGAAACATGCAAAACTATTTTCGGACCCGAAACCGAAAACACTATTACATGAAACAACCATGAATCCCAACTATGCTACCGTTAGTTCCCTTGGGAGGCGCGATTGTTATGAATAGATCTATTGGGATGACACCCTGCTCGAGTTTGACCGGATAGGCAAACGTCGAACGTATACCATATCGTATTGATTGAGTGTACTGGAAATACACTTGTTGGGCTTTTATTTATAATGCTTCTAGATGCATGCACACTGTCGTAGTTTCGGTTGCATGAACTTGGTCTTAGCGTAATAGTCTTTTTGCATATAGTGTCATTCACGGAGATGCTATATGTGCAACTGTGGTCCAACTTGATTTCTTAACTTAAACCTATGAACTCACCAACCTTTGTGTTGACATTTTAGCATGTTTTTCTCAGGTTTACTTATTGGCGTGGGCAATGGCAAAGGCATTCGTTGAAGACTGGCATCCGAAGTGTTTCCAAACATTTTAATACAACTTTTAATGGGACAACAAATATTTTTATGGGCTTTACTTCCGCACTTTGAAACAATGATGTAAAACTATTTCATAAATTAATCTATACTTTGAAAATGGAATAAAATTTCCATTCTTTATTACCTTGTGTTGTGTATATTGATTTAGTAGCACCCCTTATGACCAACGCTCACTGTGTGAAATTTTGGGGGTGTTACAGTATACGCACATAATGAAAAGTGGATACTATTGCCCTAAGCTCATGACACCAAGACTCAACTGCATACACCTAATTACTGGTGTACGTGGTTTTTGCCCCCAAAGAGGTAATTGCCAATTACATAATGCAATTCAAATATAGTGCGGCCCAGTTATTTCCAATAACCAAGACGGGGTCATTAATCCCCATAGTACTATCCACAATATCTGCGTCCACTCACCCGTGACTAATGGTACATGATGTAGGGGTCTTTTGGCAAACTACTTAGGCATAATAATAATATCAGGAGAACAAGAAACAGTTTTATAGCTCGTCCTCTTCGTCTCCAGACTTGTTCTTTTTTGTAGCGGACTTCCACTGTCCCCTGGTGCTTTCTTCACTTTCTAGGGGAGACATTCCCCTGAACATACTAGAATTGGAGCGGTTGATCTCGCCTTCAGTGTACCTTGAGTGCGATGCGTATACTCGAGTTGAGCTTTGGCTTTTCTGATGCCTCTCAGCGAAGTGCTTTGCCGCCGCTTTTCCTTTTTTAAGTTTTTCAGCCTCGTCCCTTCAACGACAACGGGAGGGCGCTTTCGGCTGGAGTCGGGAGAACACATCTGGTTTTTTGTCTCACAGTCGTGTGGTCACATGTGACAACCTGTAATTTTCCCGACGTGTCGTATATGGAGAAATGACGAGGAGATCGACTCCCTTTCTTTTACTTCGAGATACGAGGTGTATTTATACTCATTTTTATCGGAATTATCATTTTTAGAGCAATGGAGTAATTTTCGTATTCACCCGACGACTTCTGAGGACCGAGAGAAGCTCGCGAAAAATTATTCGTAAAAGATTAATAAAAGGTACAAGTTAGGTCCCTGTGGTAGTTCACCCGCCGCCCCCTCCCCCATCTTTACTCTAATTACAACTTCAGTCCTTCATGGAGTATAAATAACTCCCACCCTCTCTCTCCTCCCTCATTTCACACTCCACTTTCTCACACTAAACCCTCCTCCTTCTACCTCAGCGCCGCCACACTTTCCGGCCACCCTCCGTCCACCACCACCCTACCTCAGCGTCCACCCTAAATGATAGATCAAGACCCCGTGGTCATTTCCATGTGGTTTACGCGCGGTGGATCTCACCCACGCTCCACAAATCTAGAAAATACAAATCATCTAGGTTAGGGTTTAATGGTTACCGATTATCAAGGGTTTCTAGCTTGGTTTGGGTACGAGTTTTGCTAGTAAAAGACACCAACAACGCCAACTCTGAGGTTGGAAGTCATGTGTTAGTAACACACGACCTCCGATTCTTTTCCTCTCATTCTCATGGTAAAACCACAAACCTATTTCATATATATTGTTAATTTATATGTCTTGAACGATTTGGTATAATGTTGTCAATGTTCTCGTGGATAAAAGTGTTAAAACAAGTTAAGAATGTTATGAAACATGGTTAATAAATTTGGTGAACAAGTTTTAACATTGTTTCGTGTGGTAAAAAATGTAAGAACAAATTCGAGGGAGTATTTGGATTCGTTCATATGACTAAAGAAATTTGTGTTCATGTTTGGATGGCTTAGATTGTTTGGATTGATTTGAGGTAGTCTCGGTTAGGTCATAAAACCCTGTTTGGGTTTGGAGTTGACTCAGTGAGTCACGGGTCATGACTCGGTGGTAAAGAAACTAATAATTGGGGTTTGTTAAATTGATTTGGTCACAGATTTGTTAGACCAGGGTGTCATGACTTGCAATTGTGATGATTGTTCGCTCGCTGAGTCGGGTCGGCTCCGTCGAGTCGCGTCAGGTTTGAACCCGTATGTTCACTTTAGGGTTTGTTTGGTCTTAGTTGCTAATTGGACATGTGGTAAAGATAATCCGAAAAAGGTTTGCTTGCTTCTTGTTGTTGTTTGGTTGCGATTGACTCGTTGAGCCGAGTCGGGCCGAGTCAGGTCGACTCAAGTGGTAACGGGTTAATTATAATTAAATATTGAAATTGAGTGTGAGTCTTAAATGGTCGTTATAATGGGATATCAAAACTAATGAAACGGTTAATGGTATAAGTCAATGGGCTAACTTGTAATACGGCTATGGGCTAACTTGATATATATTTAACGACTTAATTTTATAACGATACCGGAATAAAATGATCGGATTAAACGATATTAGACTTGAACGAATAATAAACATTGAATGGAAACTTGAAATTACTTGGACATACATCAGACTTGGACTATGTTGAACCTATTGAACATTTTAGACTTGGGACGGTGTAATATATTGAACTCGGAATGAATTTAATATATTAGACACGGAACGGACTTAAAATATTCGATGGGCCAAACTAGTACTTATAAATAATAGCGAAACACAAAACTTATAAAATTTTGCAATTACAAAGTGTTAAAAACTAGTAATAAGAGAATATATGTTCGAGGTATTAGTATCAACTTATACCGGCTTATTTGATACGTGTATTAAATTGTAGTTGATATTAAAATGCTTGACTAATCGATATTCATTTATTATTTGTAATATTGGTTAAAAATACTAGGTTCATTTCGGTATACTTAAATTATAATAACATTCTTCGTACATTAAATACTTGTCATATTTAGTTTATATGATACGTGTACTAACCTATATTTAATATTGAAACACTTGACTAACGATAATTAATTGTTACTTGTGACATTGGTGCGTCTCGGGATATTAAGATTGGGATTTGAAATGGGATAAAATAAATACTTAATCGAATTTGACACATTAAAGTTAACGGATCGTTATTAATAGACAATTGGACAATTGAACATTTCAGACTAGAGACGAACACAATATATTAGACTCTATATGAATTTAATATATTTAATTCGTAACGGACTTAAATATTCAATTGATAATTATCAAACTAATAACGAGGAGTTAACCTATCAATTACCTAAGAATACGGTTTAAATGAATTTCAAGTTCTTAATAATTAAAACCTAAACTTATATTTTTATAAACATAAATCAACTTTTCCAAACTATTTGGGATTATGGGAAATTTACCGAAGGTTATTGTAACACCCCGTGAACGACACGACTTAAAAAGTTAAAAATTAAAACTTTTACGCGGAATCGACGTGACCAAATTGACCTGCTGTTACTCTTTTGACCATTAACAAAAATCTATAAACATTCAGACCTGAAACTTTTTTTAAATAAAACTAGACTCAATTACCTTCGAAACTCCGGGTGGCACGACCCATGACGACTTACGGTTTAAAAGATATGATTTTTCGAAAACTGACTCCGACTAGTTCTCCACTAGTTCTCCAACTAGTTCCCCACTAGTTCTCAAACTAGTTCCCCAATATTTTATCCACTTTACAAACAATTAACCACATAATTTTTATTTCCAAAATTCTTGATCCGTTTGACCCAAAATGGGTTAAAAAGGACCTTGTCTCATACACCTCTTTTTCTGCATATCCCTTTTATGCACTTTTGACCCATTTTTCGAAAAATGACTTCTATAACATGACATACACCAAAACTTCCAGAAATCATTAGAGCATTATAAACTTCAAATATAGGCATTAACTTGGTCATAATGACCCGCGGAAACGTGCTTTACAAAGTAATGGGTGTTATGCCAAACACCCGTTTTGACCCGTTTCCATACACCGCTTAAATATAACTCTTTAACATGCTTTAGGACCTATAAAAATGACTCTTAAACCATTTCAAAGACTTGACATTACAAACATTTAAAACTCCCGGGGAACAACTTTGATTTTGAGCTCGGTATTCTACCTAAGCTCTTATTTGCATACAAACCTTCTAACATATACTCTCCCAATCCTTAAGCCTTTTCCATTCGCTTTACCTTCTTCACAATTGAACCTACAAAATGGTTAAACAACTAAACCGTAAGCTTTCGCTTAGTAAGTAAAAGACATAACAAGTTATCATATATCATTAATCACGATTTACATCATAAGCTTCACTTAACCCATCATTCATAACACATAAGAGTCTACATACCTTGCTAACTTCACAACTAGGCTAACCACATCTTTGCTAAACACACAATCTCTAAATACACATCAACTCTTAAACTCCAAATGTCATCAATAGCATATCAACTATGCTAAACTCATTTAGCTAGTTAAACCAACTAGCCACATCTTTCTCTTAACTAAGCATAATAGTCATTAGGCCATTCATAACCTTACTACAAACAATCATTTAACACATAACACATAATACAAATATGATAAACTCAATATAACATCTTGTTATAATCAATTTACTTACCTCTCATCCAAGCTAATTAAACCAATAGCATCATCATCATCAAAACCTACTTCAGCATAAAAACAATATCAATATTAAGGGTTTCAACCCATAACTTACCCAATTTCATTCTTTAATCATCATATGATCATATCTTGATCATATGATGAAATACCCAATTATTCTACATAAACCCTAATTCAATTTCATCAATTAACTCAATTTAGATTACTTACTTTTGTTGGAATGATCACTAGGCTTAACCATTAACATAGAAACATTAATCTTCATTCACTTGATCATCAAGCTCATATTCCCTCTCTTATTTCTTTCTAAACCGACATATATATACATATTTTAGAAAATGATAGAACCTTTTAGAAAACTTGAGGATTCTTCTAACTTAAGTTAGCTACTACTTTGGCCCATTGTCACTTATAGTCTCTCAAGTCCTTTCTCTTCTACTTTGGCCACAACCAACTTTATAATGTATTTAACACTTGTCAAATTTAGTCCCTTAAGTATACACATCGTGTTTCTATAACCACATTACACATTCTTTCACTATTAGTTTGACTATCGAGTTTAACTACAACTTAACTTTCGTGGACTAACCAATCATATCAAGTCTCCCGACTCATAAAATTCTTAGTCAAACTATTTCAATGGCATTCTCATTATTTAATACTTTAAACTTGGTTTTGGGTGTAACAATTCTACCCTCCTTACTTGGATTTCGTCCTCGAAATCTTACTTGCTTAATGTTCTCGACCATTCGTAAACTTTTCTACTTAAGGTAGCAATCTCAATCCAAACTAAGTCATGGTCAAATATGCTAAAAACACATTTAAATCATATAATTTCACAAAATTTCAAGTATTTCTAATGACACCGCGTCATTAGTATCCCATAACAATATGGAAACCCTCCATTTACCCAACACTCTACTATAAATAACACTTTACATTACAATTTTATCTAAAATTTCCAACAATGACGACTTGTCATATGGAAAAATTTACCATTTTGACTTTATACAAGTCAAACTTCAACACTATTTCCACATCATTCACCAATGCACTAACATGACTTTAAGTCATATTCTGGTCAATTTCGCATTCTAATTAATACTAACACACATCTACTTCAAAAACCGGTAACTTATTTTAAAGTTATATCAAGTACCATCTAAACGGAAATTTTAAACACCAAATCTACGCACTTAAGCAACTTTCTTATTAAATTTCTGGAATACTTACCCATTATCTTCTCAACTTAATGCACAAACTCATTCTAGGCGTCTATCTTAAGGTTTCGCACATAACCTTAACGCCGTTATAAGTTTCCATTCACATCTAATCTCATTTCTTATGACGTCTAACTAGTTTTAGCTTTCACTTTCCATTCTCTACCCGTACTCATGCCATAACGGATATACATAAGCCCACTCATTTACAATTCGTTATTTACATAAAAAGGCGTCCCAATCTATGTAAGTAAGGAATCATAAACTTATGGTTCGGCGATTTACAACTTCTTTATTTAAATGAAGAGGCGTCCCAATCCATTTAAATAAGGAGATTATAAATCATCCTACTTACGCACTTCTGACACAACAATCATGCGTACTTTACTTTTCATCATTTCTAGCCTTGGATCCAATCTCACTAACTTTACTCATAAAGGCAAGTCGGCCTTTTCCCCGTAGGGCTTAGCCACTTTACCTTAACCTTGCGCAAGCTAAAATCCATGCCATAAAGGCAAGCTAACAACCATGCCAGGAAAGCAAGCTAATACCCATGCCATAAAGGCAAGCTAATAACCATGCGCAAGCTATAACCCATGCCACAAAGGCAAGCTATCAACCATGCCAAAAAGGCAAGCTAAGCTATCCTGAAGGATACTTTGATACCTGCCAAGAATGTAGGCAAACCATGCCGGTGAAGGCAAGCTAACAACAATTCCATGAAAGGCAAGCTAATAACCATGCCATAAAGGCAAGCTGGGCTATCCGGAAGGATACCAAAACTAGAGCATCGGATCCAGGCTATGTTTACTTTAACATCTTTACCCATTTTATCTTTCATGTACTTTTATCGTTAAGTACACATTATCATTTACCCAATTCTCATTGACTTAACCAATTTCAACATTTGCTACCATGTTCACTTTCATCTAGACACGTTTCTATATAAGACTTGCCAATTTATTATATTTGCACTTTCACAATGCAATCTATCATTCATCCATCAACCCTAAGTTGACTCACATATTCACTATATGCCATTGCATTACATTGGCCTATTAAACTCTTTCATGCGCATAAGTAGCACATCTTATCATCATCCATATGTTCAATATATTAGCATCATTCGATTCATGTTTTACAATTATTTCTAGTGCACTTCATATCACTATGAATTCTAGCGCAATCTATCACATTCAACACTTTTAATGAAACAAATAAGCCGTAAAAATGTTTATTTATATTTTACGATCTTGTAATGTTTTGTCTATAACAAACGTAAAATCATTTTAACGAAACAAATATAATACGTAATTAGTTTGAACTAAAAGTTTCTAACATACTTACACTTTCACATAAAACACTAGAACAAGTATAAGTGATTTTATGATTTAGTATTACATATGTACAACAACTAATGTTTACATATTTGGGTAAAATATACACATAATTAGTATGTAGTATATTGGGTAATATAAATAGGTAGAAACTTAAGTATCATAACCCATTGACCAAATACATTGAATGTAGTTGGGTAAAACCCAAAGTCCATGGAGCTTGACCCATAACCCATTGCATGACATCATGCTTATATCATATATGGATAATATCCATAACCCATGGTATTGAACCATACCCATGTGACTAGGTGCATTGCACTCATAAGACACATTGTATCTAGTATAAGACCCATGGATCAACCCATAACCCATGACCAATGACCCATGACCAAAATACCCATGGGTAAAGAGGAGCGTCCCACGAATCCCTAGCTTTACACTAGACAGATCCCTTGTGGAAGGGATCCGTGGGATCTGGGGAACAGTAGAATTTTTCCTCTATAAATAGTGAGCCATTTCTTCATTGTTGCTCACCCCTTTTCTAACAATACTTTCCCTTTGAGTCAAAAACTATCTAACCTCAGATCCAAGAGATCTATGTTTGTAGTTTTGTTTTTGTGTGATTCTCTAGGTTCCTCTTAAAGGCGAGATCACCACCTTTGAAGTCAAGCAAGCTCAAGTCCATGAGTTGCCATGCTTCCTCATCATCAAGACCACCAAGTCCTCTTGTTGATGGTTCTTTCTTTCTACTAAGAAGTGTAGTGTTGAAGACATTAGTGAAAGATGTCTCAAGTGTCAAGACGAAGACATTAGTGAAAGGTGTCGATCGTCCGTATTGTAGGCATTAGTGAAAGGTGCCTAGAAGTCAAGTAACAAGACATTAGTAAAGGGTGTCTTGAAGATCTAGCTAAAGGCATTAGTGAAAGGTGCCTTAGATGTGCATTCGATATGGTGTGTTTCGATGTACAAGATAGATTAGCATTAGATCCAAGGATATTGATATCCTTGATGATGTTGTAATAAGGACTTGGTCTCCTTTGGGATTAGTCGTTAGTGTAGTGTTGGGTAGTAGTTCCTCCATTGCAATGAAACTAGGTACTTAGCCTAGTACCTAATAAAGGGTAGGCGATGTTGTGGTAGGTGTGGTTCACCTTGGAGTGAAAGAACTAGGTGCTTAGCCTAGTACCTGATAAAGGGTAGGCGACGTTGTGTAGGTGTGGTTCACCTTGGTGTGAAAGAACCCGTGGTTAGCCTAGTACCGAAAAAGAGTAGGCAACGCTAGAAGGTTTCTCCACCATAAGGAGTTGGTGTCGGTAGTGATTACAAACTATCGAGTAGGTGACTCGGGAGTGGAGTAGGCAAGGAAGGTGTCCTTGTAGCCAAACCACTATAAATACTTGCGTTGTGGTTTTGTGCTTCTTACTCTTATCCTTTCATACTTCTATATGTTTGTTTATCAACATCCAACACACATCCAAATAGATTGACATAAGTTGATCTAAATAGTTTAAAATAAAGTTTTAATTAGCAAAACTATTCAACCCCCCCTTCTAGTTTTCCACACACCCCGTAAATGACACGACTTAAAAATTAAAACTTTTACGTGGAAACGACGTGACCAAATTGACCTGCTGCTACTCTTTTGACCATTAACAAAAGTATATAAACATTTAGACCTGGAGAATATTTTTAAAAAAAACTAGACTCAATTACCTTCGAAACTCCGGGTGGCACGACCCATGAAGACTTACGGTTGAAAAGATATGATTTTTCAAAAACTGAATCCGACTAGTTCTCCAACTAGTTTGTTACACCCGTATCCCGACAAGGTATTATTATATATAGGTATTAGTCTTTTATGCTATATTGATGTTGTAAAGTTATTTATAAGTTATAATTATGTAAATATGGTAGAAACTTAAGTGGCAAATGCATGAAACTAGAAAATAGGGGGACTAGAATTGCCAATAGGGCAAATTAAATTTAATAAAAATGAAAAAAAAGTAAGTACTGGAGGATTTATCCAGATAAGTTGAGAGAAGCTTTGAGAAAAAGTGCGTGAAGTGAAGGAAAAGAAGAAGAAAACCATAAACTATCAATTGTGTCTAATTTGACCTTGTTGTGGTGATTATTAAGGCTAATAGGCTCTTAATTTCATTCCCCTAAAACAAGTAAGTGTTTTCCCTAATCTTTATGATGAGGGTTTTGAGTTTTAGAATTGAAAGTAGTAATAGAAGATTTCCAATTCACGGGATTACTAGTTGTAGTCTCTAATTAAGACTAATGATTGTATAGGAAGCTTAAGGGAGCTTGTGACTCAATGTTTATAGAAAAATTATTGTGGAATTGAGGTAAGTATAGTGGGTTTATGTATTGTTATGCTTAATTATGAATTATTGATTGTATGTTATAGTTTTTGTTGGAGCTTGTAATAGTAGCTTTGGAACCATAGCTTTTAATTGTCAAAGTAGTTTAATTATGCAATTGGAGGTATGTTTTCATGTTATAGATGCTCCAAGAATTATATTTTATTGTTAAACTTTCATTATGCATATAACCCATTTAC
Source organism: Chrysanthemum lavandulifolium (assembly GCA_022545495.1). Classification (NCBI taxonomy): domain Eukaryota; kingdom Viridiplantae; phylum Streptophyta; class Magnoliopsida; order Asterales; family Asteraceae; genus Chrysanthemum; species Chrysanthemum lavandulifolium. The sequence goes on along the minus strand of CM040242.1, from coordinate 176,879,070 downwards.
TTACTAAGCATTTCGCTTACGTCATAGTTGTTGATGTTTTGTAGGTTCTAGCAAAGAGAATAAGGGTAAAAATCAAGTGTAAGATGGATTACACATAAGCCGTTAGTTGTTGAAGTCTTTTGGACCAATGGTGTTAAAGTTGGAAGCCCCGAAGAGTCAAGTTTTGTTTTGGTATATTTCGGGTCGTATGGTTGTTTCTTCACTTTTGGTTTTGTGGTTATGTTCCTAGTATAGTCTAAATGTGTTCATTTGTTAGTGTCAAATTCTTGTAGTTAACGGGTCAAATTATAGTAGAATGATGTTTGGGAGATGTCATTGATTTATTTTATATGGTATGGGTCATAAAGGTTTAATGGTAAAAGCCCTTGTGGGTTATGTTGGTCATTTGGAATCCTTAGTGCAGTTCCTGCAAGTTTTAGAAGTATAGTAGTGGATGTTGTGCAGAAATTATGCACAAAAAGTGCAGGTCTGGTCATCAGACGGCGTCACAAACCTTGTGACCCCGACTGGTTATAAATTTTCTGAGCCATCAGGTTAATTCCTGTTTCAGGCGGCGTCTCAATTAAAGGATGACGGCGTTTGGGGATGACCTGACACCGTCGGGTGTTAAAATCCCTGAGCCGTCGGGCTTTAAAGTTTACTCATGAACTAACACCCCTTTTGAAGGGGGGACGGCGTCGCGTAGTATGGGCGACGGCATCCACCCATTAGAAGGGAATGCACAAGTATTTTTTTTAAATCAATTTAAAAAGTAAATTACGGGTTTTATCTCGTTCATTACTTTAAGTTCTGGTTTATTAACCAAAATGTCAAAGTAAGTCGGTCCGAATTTCGTCATTTTAAAAAGTTCAAACTTTTCGATTTTGGGGGCGTAACAACTTGGTATTAGAGCCTTGGTCTAAGAGATTTAGGATTTCACCTTAGAATTTCCTAGACTTAGGCCGTGTGAAAATGCGTTAGTGATAGTTTTTCTACGTGTGCATTTCTTTGATAGTTTTAAGAACACATATGTTACATGTTTTTATAACTACGCTTGGCCACCGTGGTTATAAGAAAATGGCACATAAGTGTCGCTTAAAATTATTAAGGCTATGCGCGAGTGATATGTTAGGGTGCTATATGTAAATGTAATATAGTTATCGTGTAGAATATAGGTAATTGTACTTGATAGAATGCTTTGTTTAAATTTCAATAAAGAAGAAATAGATACTCCCCACCCAAACGAAGCCGTAAAGGCTACTATTTCTAAGCGTGCCGAATCTTCGGCATGTGATCCGGTCAAGAACGATAAAAGTCATAAGAGTTCTTCTTCCTCCAGTTCTGAGGGCCCGGTTCTAGAAGGGTTTACGGAAGAGCAAGTAAAAGCCTTGGATGTTTTAATGAGGAGAAGAATAGGTAAGGCACTTGAGAGATCTATGCCATATTTCGTTAAAGATACCACCCTCAATATTCAAGAAGTGATGCAAAGAGAGTTCGCATAACTCAAAAGAGAAGAGGGTCATGGTAGGATCACTAGAAATGATAAGTCATCTTATCATGACTTCACGGCTTGTGATGTACCTAAGTTCACGGAGACTCTTGAACCGATTGCTTGTAATAGGTGGCTTATTGCCGTTGAAGGTGCTTTTCGCACAAGCGGGTGTGAAAAGACAAAGAAAGTTATATATGCTATCAATTACCTTTGCGATAGCGCTAGAACTTGGTGGGAAGGAAAGGTTCACGAAAAAGGGGAAGCTTGGTCGGAGTAGTGTTCATGGAAAGAGTTCAAAGAATTATTCACCTTGGAATATGCACCGGCGGAAGAGATTGATAAGATCCGTGAAGAATTTATAACCCTTGTACAAACTAACGAGATGGTGAATAAGTTATGGAAGAAGTTTAATGACATGGTTCCATATTGTTTCGAGTATCACAACAATGAAAAGCTCAATGTCGATAGATTCCAAAGAATTCTTAAGGATGAGATCCGTGAAGTAACCTCACCATTCAAATGTTACTTTGTAAGATCTTCTAAGCCGGGCTCGTGTGAGGGAAGCGGACTTAATGAGGAAGAAGAGTAAAGAGGACAAGGATTTTAAGAGGAAACAAGTGTTTGGGGATAGAGAGGGTAAAAATCCGAGGTTTAATCAAGGCAAGAAATCCGGAGGAAGTCAAGGCAAGACGCAATGTAAAAAGTGCCATAAGCTTCATTATGGTGAATGTAGGCTTAACATGCCAGGATGTTACAAGTGTGGCTCTCTAAACCATATGAGTAAAGAATGTCCAAAGCCGATGGTTATATGTTATGGGTGTAATCAAGTTGGACATAAGTTGAATGAATGTCCAAGTCGAAAAACAAATGAAGCCAAGATTTTGAAGACGGTTAAGGAAGAAAACGTTGAAGTTCCAAAACCTAAAGCACGAGTTTACCAAATGGGAGTAGAAGAAGCAAAGTCGAGACCCGATGTCATTACAAGTATACTTCTTGTTAATTCCGTTCCCGCTCGAGTTCTATATGACTCGGGAGCTAGCGTGTCCTTTGTGTCTTTAGAGTTTAGCAAACAATTAACCTCTCCATTATCTAAACTCTCTAAACCCCTTGAAGTTGAAATAGTTGATAGTAAAGTTGTGGTCATAGTTAATGTATATCATGATATAGATTTGGAAATAGATAAAAGTATTTTTAAGATCGACTTAATCCCTATATTGCTTGGAGAGTTTGATGTCATTATAGGCATGGATTGGCTTAGCAATTATAATGCCGCCATTATGTGTAATCAGAAGATGGTTCGAGTTGTTAATCCTAGCGGTCGTGAAATAATTATTTATGGAGACAAGAGGAAGAGTGAAGTTAGGTTATGCTCCGTAATGAAGGCTAGGCGATATTTATCACGGGGTTGTTGTGCCTTTTTGGCTCACGTGGTAGATACAAGTATTGAAAAGATGAGTATTGATGATGTTCCAGTTTTCAATGAATTCCGGGACGTTTTTCCAGAAGATTTACCGGGTATCCCACCCGAGAGGCAAGTTGAATTTCGTATTGACCTCGTTCCGGGTGCTAAGCCTATAGCAAAAACTTCTTACCATTTGGCCCCATCCGAAATGAAGGAATTGATGAGTTAACTTCAAGAATTGTTGGATAAAGGTTTTATCCGTCCTAGTAGTTCGCCATGGGGAGCACCGATTCTATTCATTAATAGAAAGACGGTAGCATGCGAATGTGCATTGACTATCGTGAATTGAATAAAGTAACGGTGAAGAACGTGTACTCGATGCCGAGAATCGATGACCTCTTTGATCAACTTCAAGGTGATAAATGGTTTTCCAAGATCTATCTACGTTCGGGTTATCATCAATTAAAGGTTCGAGAAGAAGACATTCCTAAGACAGCTTTTAGTACTCGTTACAGACATTATGAATTCACGGTTATGCCTTTTGGCCTTATGAATGCACCTGCAATTTTTATGGATCTAATGAATAGGGTGTGTAGGTCGATGTTGGATAAGTATGCCATCGTATTTATTGATGATATTCTCATCTACTCGAAGAACGAGGAAGAACATGCGGTCCATTTACGAGAGATTCTCGAAACCTTGAGAAAAGAAAGACTGTATGCTAAATTTTCGAAATGTGAACTTTGGTTACAAGAAGTCCAATTTCTTGGACATGTTGTTAATCCGGAGGACATTAAGGTTGACCCGTCAAAGATAGAAGCAGTAATGAATTGGCAAGCTCCAAGAAATGTAGGAGAGACACGAAGTTTTCTGGGTTTGGCAGCATATTACCGGAGGTTCATACAAGACTTCTCCAAGATTGCATCTTCGATAACCAAGCTTACAAGGAAGAATGTCCCTTTTGAGTGGGGGAAAGAGAAAAATGACGCTTTTTCTACCTTACGAAGGAAATTATGCGAGGCACCAGTTTTAGTTTTACCGGAGGGGACGGAGGATATGGTGGTATACAGTGATGCATCGTATTCCGGTCTTGGTTGTGTTCTTATGCAAAGGGGAAAAGTAATTGCCTATGCATCAAGGCAACTGAAGAAGCATGAAAAAGATTACCCGACTCATGATCTTGAGTTTGCAGCCGTGGTTTTCGCGTTGAAAATATGGAGGCATTATCTTTACGGCGTGGAATTTATAATTTATACCGATCACCGAAGTCTTCAATATTTCTTAAATAAGAAGGATCCAAACATGAGACAACGGAGGTGGTTAGACTTGTTAAAAGATTATAATTGTGAAATTCGTTATCACCCGGGAAAGGCGAATGTTGTAGCGGACGCGTTAAGTCAAAAAGGCCAAGGTGAACTTACTCAAATTCATTCATTACAATTGATTATCATGTCCGATTTCTTTGACAAGATTAAGTTAACTCAGAAGGAAGCTTTGAAGGAAGAAAATTGGGAAAGAGAGCATATCACTTCTCATGTCCCTCATTTTGAAGAAGATAGTCGAGGAATTAAGATGCGATACGGGAGAATTTACATTCCCTTCCATAGTGACGTCAAGATATTATTCTTGGATGAAGCACATAAATCAAAGTATTATATTCACCCGGGAGCTAACAAGATGTACCATGATTTAAGAAGAGATTATTGGTGGCCGGGTATAAAAAGGGATTGCGCGAAATATGTGGAGAAGTGTCTGACTTGTTTGAAAGTTAAGGCCGAACACCAAAAATCATATGGCAAGGTGCAACCTCTAGAGGTACCGGTTTGGAAATGGGAAAAGATTACAATGGACTTTGTTACAAAGTTTCCTCGAACGACCAAAAAGCACGACGCAATTTGGGTAATAGTAGATCGGTTGACAAAAAGCGCACACTTTATACCAATTAGAGAGAATAAACCCGTCCATAAGTTAGCAAAGATTTATGTTAAAGAAATAATTGCACGGCATGGAGTACCTATTTCCATAATCTCTGATAGAGATGGAAGATTTACTTCTTCATTTTATCAAAAACTTCCAAGAAGAATTAGGTACAAGGTTACATATGAGTACGGATTTTCATCCGCAAACAGATGGGCAAAGTGAAAGAACGATTAAAACTCTTGAAGACATGTTAAGAGCTTGTATAATCGACTTTGGAGGAAATTGGGATGATCATTTACCTTTAGTTGAATTTTCCTATAACAATAGTTACCACGCTAGTATAGAGATGCCACCTTATGAAATGCTTTATGGTAGAAAATGTAGAACTCCGGTGTGTTGGGATGAAGTTGGAAAAAGAGAGTTGGCTAGTACGGATGTAATACTAGCAACAACCGAGAAAATAGAGACGATTCGAGAAAGACTTAAGGCGGCTCAAGATAGATGGAAAAGCTATGCCGATAATCGAAGAAGACCAATTGAATTTGAAGTAGGAGATTTCGTCATGCTTAAGGTTTCTCCGTGGAAGGGTGTTTTTAGATTCAAACACAAAGGAAAGCTAGTTCCAAGATTTATTGGACCCTTTAAAATTTTAGAGCGTGTTGGGGTAGTGGCTTACGTATTGGAACTCCCCGAAGAAATGAAAGGGATTCATAATACCTTCCATGTATCTTATTTAAGGAAATGCTTAGCGGATGAATCTAGTGTGGTCACTATTGGGTTCGATAATACCCAAACCCTTAAGTCAAGGATTTGAATAGAAAATACCCTAAGTGTTTATGCCGTTAAACACTAACAGTCATGAGTGCATAGTCTCTCGGTGAGCCATCTTCGAGATACTCGAAGAGGCGAAGAAGAAGTCTCTCCACCAAGATGGCGGAACTTAAGGGTGAAGATCGAGTCAAGAAGAAGATGGTGGATTCGGTGGTGATGAAAATAACTCACCGAATCCCTAAACTCCTCACCGCCTACTTACATGTGACAAACCAAGTAGAAGATCAAGGCAATAAAGACGAAGAATGAGCGGGATAAGGCGGGACGAGTTTGAATAAAATAAGACAAGTCCTTATCAACCAAAGTCAACTTTCCCGAATGGCTAACTATCGTGGCTCATTGATGAAAAATACATACTTAAAATAGTCCTTATGCGAGACAAAATACATCGTATTTTGTCTTCTCGTAAATGTCGATATGTCACTTAGGATAGAGTTAAAACTCATACTTGTATAAATAGCATAAGAGATGGAGTGAAAGATTTAAGCTTGTGAATTGTAAAACACACACACACAAGCCATCTTTCACCTCCAACACAACTCGTCCCGAGATAGCTCGGTGGTTCCTTGTAGTTGTGCTCAAACTTAGCTTTGAGCTTCGTGAGGAGTTACAACACTTTGTCATTTCAATCCCAATCTTGTTCCACAAGTACTTGGGTAATGTATTTTTGATTGATTTCTAATAAAGAATATTAAATTGAAAATTTATCGGTGTGTTTTCACTTATATCATTTCGCTTATTGATTCACTATTAGTCTATTTTAAATACTTAACTGCTTTTATACAATAGTGAATAGGGAACAACAAGTGGTATCGAGCAAGGTCGATTATAAAACCTTTAAAAGCAGCTTTAAAACGTTTTTAAATCGGGATCCTAATGGTTGAAATTGATGTACCCCAACTAGTCGAAAAAGGGTGGAGCTTATTCAATTTGTTGCCCTAGACTTGAAGTTGGTAAATTTAAAAATGGAAAAAGCGTATGCTTTGCTATTTGATTAGATGGAACCTTATTATATCAAGTGTATTAATGAAGGTCCATTTATCCCAAAGATCGCGAAGGTTTGCCTAAACACGAAGCTCGATGAACTCGAGGATGAGAGGAGAGTGGTCAACCAGACCAAAGACTCAAAAGTATCATCATATCATGTCTTCGATGATATTATGGAGTCGATGATAAGTGTAGTACAACTAAAAACACAGGCTGACACGGTACACGCTTATGAAGGCCCATATGATACCAAGGAAAGCAGGATAATGGACACGAAACTTGAGTATAACACCTTGAGGCTAAGGACTCGAAACTCTGTCTCAAACTTACACCCGATACACAACTCTTTAAATGAACTAGCTAATGATGGTGTAAAGTTGTCCAAACATGAAATCAATGTTGGTTTTGTCAATAGTCTCCACAGAAGTGGTGAATTTCTCTCGGGGACTTAGGAATGCCAATCATATCCGAATCTTGAACTTCACGAAATATATGGGAAATTTGTTTATGAGGAAAACCTCATCAGCAGACGATACCCTGACTTAAAGAAGTCTCAGAAGTCAAGAAGTCCCCACCACCACTTCAACACCAATATCTCAACGCTTTTATTCTAACAGTGTGGTTCAAGATTTTCGGGATAATTCGGATGATGAGCGATGAGAGATCAAGTGAGAGTACCTAAATGACCCGAGCATCGAATTTCAGAAAGGGCACTCCTTGCTAACTCTCGGAGGTTTATAAAAGAAACAAAGGTTTTTCAAATGCTAAAGCAAACGAGGACACCGAATGCTTTAAGTGTCACAAAAGAGGCTATTTTGCAAAAGACTTTTTCAAAAACAATTTCGAACCCTCTTATAAACCATCGAGGTCAAATCGGTCCTCGGGCTTTAGCAAATTTCAACAAAAATCTATCGATCTCATCAAAATTTTCAAAACAAATCTAATCAAAACAAAACCGTAGATTTTGAAGCTAAGTACAGAAAGTCAAAGCTAAGCTAGCATCGCTGAGGCTACTCCTCGAAACAACAAACACTTTGTTAAATACTGGGGGTAAAAACAAAGGCACAGTTCTTGAAGTCTTTGACCGGGAAGAAGAGCCGATCTCATCGACGATGAAATGGTGCAAGTCGATTGCAATCGATGGCTCTTCGAGAAGAGGACAAGCTAGATGTTGGGAAACATCATGCCAGAATGGAGAATGGGTCAATATCACAATGAAGAAGGTAAACATTTTACTTTCTATGGATGATGACTCGATTGGCGCCTTTATGAATTATATCAATGTAGACCTTATGTTTGTAGAAGAGCAACGATTAAATCTTTTTCAAAGTACAACAAGTTAAGTTTTGAATTGAATAAGTGTAGGGATGAACTACTACTTTTAAACAGGCCAAGCTTGAGGTCGTCACACTACAAATTCAAAACATCGAACTAGTTAAAAGAAATCGCCTCTTGAAGATGAACTTAAGAAAGAAAAGATATCATTGAAAGTTGGATCGCTAAAAATCCTAGGGTCTTTGATGTCGTGGGTGCTCGATGAGCAAAAGAGAGTCATAGGTAAAGATCATCTCCCGACTCTCACAACAAAGACCAAATGTCCAAAGCCCTTTTGTCCGGTGGCATGATTACCAATGTGTTGACTACTCCCAAGCCAAATGATTGGATTGAACGGGTTAACCCCGAGTAAGCTTCCAAATTTCGATTACGAAGAATACTAGAGCACAGCCAAGCTCTTAAGAGCATGCTTGACTCCCGATCCGCCTAGTAGTCTTGAATACATCTCGAGTCTAAGCGGAATCTCAAGCACCTTTCACCCCCGAAACCTCTTGTGGTGATGCACCCAGCTCGAGCTTACTCCATTACAATTCAATCCTCACTCACCAAAAGAAAGGTCTCGACTTGGTAGAACCATCCCGAAAAGACCAACAAAACCAATCCAACAAGAGTCTACTCCCATTGAGACTTCCACATCCTCCGTCCCCAATGAAGTCGACCAAATTCGAATCGATCGAACTTGTGAGGAAGCTAACCGAAAAGATAGAATCCATTGAAAAGGTTCTGAATCAATCAAGGAAACAAATTGACCTCTTCTAGTTCCTCAAAGTCAAAGTCAATCACCAAACCCAAGCGGAAGTGTGATCTGTGCCACTATACCATCATACCACCGACAAGCGCTATAGAATCCTTTTTGTATGATCCGCAAAAGGATGATCACGTAACTTCGATCACTTACAATATGTAAGTTCACTCGATAGAAGCAAACTATACCAAAGTTGGTCATCGCGTATGCTTCAACCTCCAAATCGCTCAAAAGCATATAGCAAAACCCTTTCCTCTTTGTCCACACTGTGGCTTTAATGATCATCATCCTGATGATTGTCTCATGAACTCATGCTATGATATTTGCGAAAATCCACTCATGAGACATCCCAGCATGACAAGGTGTCATCCAAGCAAGGAGAAGTTCCAAGCAACCCGAATCACTAAGTCATCCTCGGTCTCTAAATGCAAAACCCTGGTAGCACTATGCACTCAACCACCCACCATGAGTCAATTGCCAAATTCAAGCGCACCATTAGACCCAAGCCCACTAGTATGTGGGTCGACAGAAGAAACTAATCCACTCTACTATTTGTGCAGACACGCCAAGGAGCCTATTTGGCATCTAGATAGTGGATGCTTGAGAAGCATGATTGGCGTTAAGGAGTATCTGCACAAGTATGTAAAGGAACCAGGACCCAGGTAGTATTTGGTGATAACTCATCATGTCCCACCGAAGGTTATGGTTACGTATCTTTACAATGGAATAGTTTTCTCTATAATAGCTTATGTCAATGGTCTAAAATACAATCTCGTCAGTGTCACTCAGCTATGTGATGCTAAGTACATTGTGCAATTCAATGACAAACAAGGCACCATTTTCAATGCCAACAAAGAAGTTGTTTTGATAGCTCCTAGAAGAGATGATGTTTATGTCTTAGACATGACAACACTCTCTCAAGATGGAACTTGTCTTTTTGCCAAAGCCACTAAAGCATTAACTGGTCAGGCACAAGAGACTCTCACACTTAAATTTCAAAACATCAACAACTTGGCAAAACAAAACAAAGTCCTTGGCTTACCATCACCGGTTTTGCAAAAGATAAACCATGCTCACTGTGAAAAAGCAAACATCAAAGAGCATCCTTCAAAATAAAACAAAATTTCTCAATCAAAGCGCCTTCACCTCCTCGTGATATGGATCTCTTTGGACCATCGGTCCTAGATCAATCCGACATGAGAAGTATACACTTGTCATAGTTGATGAATTCTCAAGATACACTTGGGTATACTTTCTTTCAAAAAGAGTCAGTAATGATACAATAATGTCATTCATCGGGAACATTGAAAACCGTAATGACATTCTTGTTAAACAAATCGAATCGACAATGGTACGAGTTCGAAAATGAAGAACTTGAGAATTTACGTGATGAAAGGAATCTACCAAAACTTTTCATCTCCTTACACCCCCGAACAAAATAGGGTAGCCGAAAGGAAAAAGCAGAACTCTCGTTGAGGCTGCTAGAACTATGTTAAATGGCTCAACCCTATCAAAACATTTCTGGATTGAAGCAGTCAAAGCAACCTGTTACACTCAAAACAGGTCAATCATTGTCAAAAGACATAACAAAACCTCATATGAGATATTCAAAGGTAGACTTCCTGATATCAGCTACTTTCATATGTTTGGGTGTCCTGTGTTCATTCACAATCACAAGGATCACCTAGGCAAATTTGATGCAAAAGCTGATGATGGATATTTTCTAGGTTACTCACTGATCTCTAAAGCCTTCAGGGTGTTTAACACCAGAAAACAACAAGTTGAGGAAACCTTTCATGTCACCTTTGATGAAAGTTCAAAAAGCATCAGATTTACCAATACCTCAGTGGAGGAAATAGGAATTGAAAACTCATCAAGATATCCTCCTGATGAATACAACATTGAAATCAATTCCTCATATCAAGCGATCTTGACATCTCATACTATGTCTTACCCCATCTTCCTCAACCCACTATCGGTGAATTCATTGATAATCAATCGGCCCTATTTGGATAGGTATCTTGAACCAAATGTTCAAGAACACGTGATTCAAGATACCCAACCCGAACAAAACATCTCTCTCTCCACGCACCGAACTCACCCACGAAGTTTCGGTGACTTCTTCAAGCTCGGATCCTGACCACAATGTAAGTGGACAAAATCTCGGGATATTGAACTTGTAAACATCATTGGTGAACCCATCAAGGCATGCTCACTAGAAGCATGGTTGCTAATTCTTGCAACTTGATGAATGAATGTCTATATGCTGATTTTCATCGTAAATAGAACCCAAAAGTGTCACCGAGGCTCTAAAACATCCAAGCTAGGTTCGGGCTATGCAAGAAGAACTTCAACAGTTTGATAAAACAAGGTCATGTCCTTGATCAAATGTCCTCGGGATGTCGTTGTCATAGGAATGAAGTGGGTTTTAGGAACAAAAGCCGATGAAAATGGCACTTGTCATTAAAAACAAAGCCATACTTGTAGCCAAAGGTTACACCAACAAGAAGGCATTGACTATGATGAGACATTTGCTCTGTTGCAAGAATGGAAGCCATCAGGATCTTCCTTGCATTTGCTACCTACATGAACTTCAAAGTTTACCAAATGGATGTAAAAGTGCATTCTGAATGGTGAACTCAAGGAAGATGTGTATGTTCAAGAACCTCCTCGGCTTTGAGAGTAGTGAATTCACGACTATGTCTCGCAAGCTTGACAAAGCCCTTTATGGACTTAAACAAGCTCCCGAGCATGGTATGAAACTCTCTCACCTTCCCGATTCAAAACAAGTTTGTCGAGGAAAGATAGACAACACCTTGTTTATCTACAGTGTCGAAACAAGATATGATACTAGTCCAGTATATGTTGATGACATCATCTTTGGCTCAACACATTACACTCTTTGCAAGCAGTTTGAAAACCGATGACAAAGAAGTTTGAAATGAGCATGATGGGTGAACTCACATACTTTCTTGGACTACAAATCGAACAATGATAAAGGAATCTCCATCGGTCAGAAGTACACCAAAATCTCTTGAAGAAATATGAGATATCCGATGTGCCTCGGTGAAGACACCAATGGTCCGTCCTAATAACCTTGGACCCGATCTCACCGGAAAATCGACCAATCAAACTCATTTCGGATAAGTTAGGATTTAGTAAATCCACCAAGTATTATTAAAGAGTCGGTCACCTCAAGTATATGTAATCATTAGAAAGCTCGGTAGTCGTAGATTATTATTATAAGTTAAGTAGTATTTAGTTTAAGTAACACCGTGGAGGACGGACGGGTCTTTACCCACTGTATGCCTGATCCACAGCCCGTAGGTGGCGATTTATGTAAGAACTATAAATACTCTCTACCTCCCAAGGTAGAGAGTTGGAGCTCATAATAAGATTTTTCTTTCTCTCACTAAAGTTCCTAAACCTCTAACTTTATCTCTCTAAAACCATACTATACGCCTACTTATGTTTGTGTTATGATGTGTATGTGAAATCCAATATGTCACAAATGGTATCAGAGCCAGGTTAGATCATCTCTTACATATCCTTGGATTTCTAGTGGTTTTAGATGGTTTTGAGTTTGAAAAGTTTAGTGGTTTTGCATCATTTGGATCATTTCTTGTGTTAAAGTTTGAATTTTGATTGTACTTTTGTGTTTAGGATCATTGTAAGTGTTTGGTTTTGATTTGGTAAGCTTGAATCACGTGGTTGAGCTTGTTTTGGATTGAAAAGTGTGTTTTGAAGTTTTTCTTGGTAGCGACTTGGTTCTCGTTGTGATATTCATCGTAGCGACTTGCTTCAGTAAAAGGTAGCGAGTTATAGTGGTTTTTGGTAGCGACTTGGTCCTAGCGACTTGTCTATTGAGACAAGCCGACAAACAATACACTTAGTGGATTCTCCACTACGGGTAGCGACTTGGTGAAGGTAGCGATTTGCTTTCAATTTTGTTAGCGACTTGTACTTAAGTTTTCTTAGCGACTTGGTGTTAGCGACTTGAACCTTAGCGAGTTGCTATTTAGCGACTTGACGACTTAGCGACTTGGTGCTTAGCGACTTGCTGTCAAAATTTGTAGCGACTTGGTGCTTAGCGACTTGTTGTCATAATTCTTGGTGCTTAGCGACTTGGTTCAAGGTTTCTTAGCGACTTGGTTGAACTTTTGGTTGTAATACGGTTTTCTCTTGATTTAGTAAAATCCCGTGAAAGAATCTATTTCCTGGTTTAATCATAGAGTTTTAAAATCCGTGTAACTGTTAACATGTCTACCAACGTACCTACAATCATCTCCATCGTTGTCGAGGATGTTCAAGCAAATGGTTCAGATACTCGTCCACCTATGCTTGATAGAACCGACTACGACTCTTGGGCACAACGAATCGATTGTACTGTCTTGGAAAGGAAAACGGAGTCAACATTCTCAAGTCTATTGATGAAGGACCTTATCGATTGAGACTACAAGAGACTTAATTGATACAACCGCAGATGGAACAATGATCTATGGAATAGATAGACCAAAGACATATGATGAGCTCAATGATAAGGAGAAAAGAGGTTCGATGTCGATATCGTGGCCTCAAACATCATACTACTGTGGTCTTCCAAAAGACATCTACAAGTCGATCAATCACAACACCGAAGCAAAGGCAAATTGGGATAATGTCAAGATGCTTCTCTCGTGTTCGAATTAACTATAGAAGATAGAGAATCACAATCAGATGATGAATTTGAGCATTTTAAGATGAAGCCGTAAGAAAGTGTCTATGAGTATTACGTGAGATTCCACAAGCTTGTGAATGATATGAGGAACATCAAAATGACCATGCCAAACATTCAAATTGAACTCAAAGTTTGTGAACAACATGAATCCCGAATGGCATAAGTTTGTCACCTCTGTGAAGCTAACCAAAGGATTGAAGAACACCAACTATGAGCAACTTTATGCATTCCTTCTTCGAATGAGAGACATGCTATGTTTGAAAAAGGATTCTTGAACAGCTCAAAACCAACCATGGAGAAACAAGTTCGTCAAATGATTCAACAAATTTCTACACCAATGATGGAACTACTACCAAAGCATCTCAAGTCATTCCGCATCCAAGTTTCAAACAACCCGATGCCAATGCGGTCATGGAACACTTTATCAATAAACCGGCTCTTATGGTTAAACAAAACTTAACCTTCACTCCACATACTAATGACTTCACACTAACAATGAAATCGGATCGCATCCAATCTACACAATCATGCTTTGGTCGAGATGGAAAGGTTACAGACAACCACTCAAGGAAGACAATATGAACAAAGAAGAGGTGGAGTAGGAGGAGGGTATGTGGAAAATCAAGATAGGGAAGGAATGGAAATCAAGGACAAGCAAAGCCAATTAAGTGCTACAACTGTGGTGGTGATGGACACATAGCAAGGAACCGCACTTCTCCAAAACGCCTCAAAATGCGAGTACTTCAAAGACAAGATGTTACTTGTGCAAGCTCGGGATAATGGAGCTGTGTTGGATGAAGAGGAGCTTTTGTTTCTTGTCGAGGGCAATGCCAAGACATATGATGCGATGTGGATGAGCAACCAATTCAGAGATAGGTCATAATCATCGAATGCCTTTCAAGTTGCGGATCGTGATGCATACGACTCGACGTCGATGATGAACCCATCGCACAAACAATTTTCATGGCTAGCATTTCTCCAATGGTCTCTCCAAAGGTCCCTCACCACAACAAGCTAGTCCATCCAAAGAATCAATCATCTCGAGGTATTAAAACTATACGATGATGTTGATGAGCAAAAGATACATGACAAAGTACAATCAATCAAACTTTTGAGTCGATATTGAAAATATGGGTAATATCAATGTTGTCCCATATGATCAATATGTGAAACAAAGTGAAAGTGAGACTGTACCAAGTGATGCATCTTCTGCAATCAATGATGACTATATTTTTGATGAATACACCGCATGTGCTCATGATGATTCTCGTTGTTTCGAACCGAATGCCTATAAAGAACAAGTTGCTATTTATGAACAACAAGCTAAGTTTGAGTTAACCACCCGTGAGCAGGAAATGGATGACCAAATGCGCATAACTATTAGAAAAAGTAAGTTTAGAGAAGAAGTATTAAAACAAGAGTTAAACTCCTTACAAGAAAAGCTTTCTAAAACCGCTAAGCAAAAACAAGAACTTCAAGAAAATGTTAAAATGCTTAAGCAAGAATTCAAGCTAAGGAATCAAAACTTTTGAATGATTTTTCTAATCTAAAACCTTGAAAACAAGCTTGAAAATAAGTTGTACGCATACAAGGAATACCATTCGATCGCTCACATGATCACGAAGCATAGAGTTCTCAACCATAAGCATAGTATCCCCATTATAAAGGAATCCAACCCCGAGTATGGTAAGATAGCAAAAGTCGCTCAAAATGTTATCTATGATGGCAATGAAATCCTTAAACCTAGGCGTAAACCTAGTTGCGTTGAGTGCACCGAGGAAGATAAGAAATCGATGAGGTCACTAGGAGAAAATGGATAAGAAACTCAACAATCCTACATGTAAAGAGAAAACATAATTATCAGACCCCATGACTACAAAAAGGAAAATTGGATTTCCTTGAACATGTTTAAGCCTCAAACGTTGTTAACACCCGAACAAGTGTTCTGGAAAAAGGATTTAGATAAGCAAAAGGCAGAGAATCTTGTTGTAACAAACCCCCCCCTTAGGAAAATGCCTTCAGCAATTGTGTATCCTCCAAATACACCAATGCATTTAGTTCCTAGAACTATTGCCACTAAAAGCAAGACCTTAATCAGTCAATATGTTATCTTTCAATTATTTGTTGATTTTGAGAAAACTTGTAAGAAAAGGATCACACCCACTGGGATAATCAAGGGAAAGGGGTTTTGAGCAAACTAAAGAATGCTATTTAACCGAGATCATGCCTTTCTTTAAACAATTAAAAGGTCAATTTGAGAGTCTTAAAAGGGGATGGACTTAGATATTAAAGAAATGGAAAAGGAATTTGATGCGATGATTGTTGAGGTTAGTGACTATGAGCGAGAATTAAAATATAATGAGATTGAGAGGAAGAACTTGCATACCTTGAATGAGAATCTTATTTCGAATGTATTGCTCAAGATGTGTTTTACATCGCTACAAATTGTTCCATTAATGCTTCTCAATTTCATGAATTATCTGTTGCTCGAAAGTCTCCCATGATCGTGTCATTGAGCTTGAAAAACTAACTCTAAACCGCATGATAAAGTTGAACAGATGATCATGATAACCTGTAAAACAGTTTTCTAAATTGAAGTTGAGCATCTTGCTTTGCAATTAAAATATCAACATCCGAAAGAAAATGTTAAAACCTCAAATATCAAGACATCCTTGGATGTTCCCGAATTTGATGCGCTTTTTGAAATTAGCAAACGTGATGAATGATTCGAGCTCATTGTAACACGATCGTAAAGTTGAAAGCCCAAATCTCTCAATTAAAGGGTGAAAAGAACAATGCGACTGCACCCAAATGCCTCCTCCTTTAGATTCTCAGTATTCTCAAACTTTTCATCTTCAAAACTTAGTAAATGCTTTACAAAAGGAAAACGAGAGCTTTCTAGAAGAAAATGAAAAGGTTAAACGTCACTTTAAAGAGTTATATGATTCAATGAAAGTCACTCGTGACAAAAACAACGAAAAAATAACCTCTTTACAAAAAGAAATTGAGAATCTGAGGAGTCAGGAAAAAGGGAAACTGCCACTTGTTTTTAATGAGAATGTTGCATCAAAGTCATCCTCGATCGCAAATATATTGTGATCATAAATACATTCCTCCTCATCTTAGGAATAATGAACCCGTGTTTCACAACTATTGCGCTCACCTTAAGGATAGTCTAGAATGTCTCCGTGAGATCGTGGAAGAGGATTTCTTAAATAAGCCTCTTGATAGAGAAATTAGGTTTGCTTGCATTCGTGCCAAACGATCTCAAGAGTCGCTAGAATGTTTAATAGCAACATGTCCTAAATCCTTAGGTGCGAAAGGTAAAGTCGTGATGCCTTGTTCTATGCCTAGTGCCAAGCATACAAACCATTCCATGCCCAACTTTAAGAAAGTGAACACTAATGTGCCTTCTAGTAGTTCGATCCTTGCACATCTAGTTCAGAATGCAAAAGTAGATCAACCAACTAATGTTCCCATAATTCCCCACAGAGTAATCATGACATTAAAGCAAGCGGTCAAAGCCTCCGTGCAATACCAAGCAAGATAGGACCTCGCAAGCTAAGAATGTGCATTGGAAGAGAGTAGAAGACCAACCTAGGAACTTTAAGTTTGAGTTGAATAAAACGAATCGTGTTGATTCTAGTATTAGCCATAGGCGCATCGTAATTAATTCAATTCGATACTATCTCGCAAACCATGTAATGATGTCTGCTTGAATTCGCTGCTAATCATGAATGTGGTGTGAATGTTTTGTCTAATGTCACAAATGCCCGCTAAAATTGTTAATGCTAAAAATCATGCTAAGAAGGCTAAAAGGCAAAGACGAAAGAAAGTTAGAAAACAAGGAAACCCACAGAAGAACATTTAGTAAGATAGGTTATCAATGGATACCTTTTGGCCATAAGGATAATCGCCTCGCCTCAATCTTGCTAAGACAATGCCCACTAGAAAATGGATGCCTCACCGTAGAACTATTCCTTTAAGAAGTGAACATACTTTGAATAGGTCAAATACGGACACCAAGACTCATCTATTCCTAATGATTCCATTGCTTCTATTTCGATATGGGTGTTTCTATTTCGATGTGGGTGTTCCAATCATCACATTAACCAAATGGAACCCATTCTTGCATGGGGATCCCAATTATCCAGCTTATCCATTCTTGTTTGTGTTCAACCGCAGATCGCTCAAATCGCTCGTGGTACCGGACTCAGTCGCTCCAAGCATATGACCGAGACCGTCACGGCTCATGAACTTCGTGAGTAAATTCATCGAACTGTGAGATTCGGAAACGATCATTTTGGTGCTATTATGGGTTATGGAGATTATGTGGTTGGTAAAGTGTAATTTCGTGGTATATTATGTGGAAGGTCTTGGTCATAATTATTCTCTGCTTGGTCAATTTTGTGATTCCGATCTAGAAGTGGCTTTTAGAAAGCATACTTGTTTTGTTAGAGAACTTGATGGTGTGGAACTTCTCGAGGAACTCGTGGTTCAAACCTATACACCATCTCTATCGAAGATATGATGAAATCTTCACCCATCCGCTTGTTGTCAAAGGCTTCCAAAACTAAGTCATGGCTATGGCACCGCTGCCTCAATCACTTGAACTTTGGTACCATAAACAATCTTTCCGTAAAGGACTTAGTAAGAGGATTACCCAGATTAAAGTATGAAAAGATCATCTTTGTTCACCTTGCCAATTGGGAAAAAGCACAAAATATGCCCACAAACCAAAACCCACAAACTCAGAATGGAAGTTCTTCATACAATTCATATGGATCCATGCGCCCAATGAGAGTGCAAACGATAAATGGGAAGAAATACATTCTAGTAGTTGTTGATGACTACTCGATTTACTTGGGTAAAGTTTTTGAGGACAAAGGATGAAACTCCATGTCATCATCAAACTAATCAAACAACTTCAAGTTCGACTCAACAATACAATTAGAATTGTTCGAATGCGACAATGGCACGTAGTTCGTTAACAAAGACTTAATTCAGCTTTTATGAAAGTGTTGGAATCACCATCAAAGAAGTGTTCCACGAACTCCTCAACAGTAACGGTGTAGTTGAAAGACTAAATCGAACTCTTGTGGAAGCCGCAAGAACAATGCTAATTTATTCAAAGGTTCCAATGTTTCTATGGGTCAAGCCATTGCCACCGCTTGTTACACCCAAAATCGCTCCCTTATTCACACCTCTCATGGAAAAACTCCATATGAACTTGTCCATAAACGAAAACCCGATCTTTCCTACCTTCGTGTTTTGGTGCTTTGTGCTATCCAACAAATGATGGTCAAGATTTAGGTAAATTAAGAGCTAAAGCGGACATTGGAGTATTTGTAGGTTATGCACCAAATGTAAAAGGATACCGAATCTACAACAAGAGAACCCGAAATATCATGGAAACAATTCACGTTACGCTCGATGAGTCGACCGTCAAATGGCTCCGGACAATCCAGCTCGGACCCGATTTCAACCTTTCTCAAGTAGTCCTATTAGTTCTACTCTTGTGTCTAATCATTCACCAAAGAACTCCATATGTACCTCCATCAAAGATGATTTAAAGAAATTGTTTGATCCAATGTTTGATGAACACTATGAACCAAATGTCGATGAAATGTCAATTCCATCAACAGAGGTCGCTTCTATCCCCGCCAATGAAGTCAACCCTTCGCCTCAATATCATTAAGTCAAGAAGCGCCGCCGATCACTCTGCCTCATCAACAAATCATCAATCATCGAGTGTACATAATGGAAATGGTGTCACCGATGATGAAAACCCTTTGCTCCTCCGTAAGATGAACCATTTGAAAACATATTTGCTCCTCGAATCATCATCGTAACCATCGCCATCGGAGATATAGACTCGCTACTTCGCCCACAACAACAACCACATGAACATCTTAGAAAATGGACACATGATCATCCATTGGACAACATCATTGGAAACCTCTCTCGTCCAAGATCCACACGGAAACAACTTGCAACCGATGCCTTATGGTGCTTCTTCAATTCCGTACTCTCTAAGATCGAACCAAAAGACGTGAAAACCGCCATGAATGAAGACAATTGGTTCAATGCCATGCAAGAAGAAATTCATGAGTTTGATCGACTAGATGTATGGGAATTAGTACCGCTCCAGATTGTGCAATGATCATTGCTCTAAAGTGGATCTTCAAAGTAAAACTTGATGAGCATGGTGATGTTTTAAAGAACAAGGCTCGATTGGTTGCAAAAGGATACCGCCAAGAGGAGGGTATTGACTTTGAAGAATCATTTGCTCCGCTGCTCGTACGAGGCAATCGTAATCTTCTTGGCTAATGCCGCAAGTAAGAACATGGTTGTATATCGATGGATGTAAAGACGGCTTTTCTTAACGGAGATCTTAAAGAAGTCGATACGCCGCCAACCTCAAGGCTTTGTGAATCCGAGCATCCTACTCACGCTATCGCTTGAAGAAGGCTCTTTACGGTTTGAAGCAAGCTCCAAGGGCTTGGTATGATACGCTATCAAAGTTTCTTCTATCTACCGGATTCAAAGAAAGGAGCGCTTGATCCGACATTGTTCACCGTAAAGTCGTGCAAACATTTAATTCACGCTCAAATATATGTTGATGATATCATTTTGCCTCGATCGACCCCAATGAATGTGACCGCTTTCAAGTGAAATGGGTTCTAAATTTCAAATGTCAATGATGGGACAAATGTCATTTTTCTTGGGATTACAAATTTCACAAAGTCCCGAGGCATTTTTATAAATCAATCTAAATATGCAAATGAGATTTTAAAGAAATTTGGATTTGATTCTAGTGAACCTTTGACACTCCCATGATAGAACGTACTAAACTAGATGAGGACCACTGTGGATCATGGTTGACCAAACGAAATATCGTAGTATGATTGGATCCCGATGTACCTCACAACTAGTAGACCGTACATCTTGTTCATTGTTTGCATGTGTGCTAGATACCGTGCTAAGCCTACCAAAAGCACCTTGAAGTCATTAAACGGGTCTTTCGGTATCTCCAAGGAACCATCAATATGGGACTTTGCACCAAGGACACCGGTATGTCACTAACAACCTATGCAGATGCCGATCATGCAGATGTCAAGATACACGTCAAGCACGCCCGAGGTGCTCGCTTTTAGGTGATAAGCTTGTGAGTGGTCTTCAAAGAAGCAAATGAGTACTTCTATTTCCTCTACAGAGGTCGAATACATAGCCATGTCATCTTGTTGTGCTCAAATCCTATGGATGAGATCCCAATTATCCGACTATGGCTTTGAATTCAACAAAATCCTCTCAGATCGTGATAATAAAGTGCTATTGCTCTCTCATGCAACAACGCACAACACTCAAGAGCAAAGCACATCGACATTCGACATCATTTCATCGTGGAGCAAGTTGAAAACGGTGTGGTGGAACTATACTTTGTGAGGACCGAATACCGCTAGCGTACATCTTCACCAAAGCTCTTCCTAGAGAACGCTTTGAGTTTATCCTTCCACGACTTGGTCTTAAGAGCCTACAACCGAAACACTCAAACGCCTTCAAGAGGAAGACGAGGAGTAAAGGTCTTTCTTCATCTATCTCTTGTAAATATCTATTCAAAAACCAAAATACAAAATTACAAAACCTTCAAAAGCAAATAGAAAAATATAAAACTTTAAAAATCCATAAAATTTTGAAAATCTTGAAAATTCCAAAAATATTGTCATTTTGTCATGTTTTTCTCGATTCGATAATATCTACGATCTTTGTGTCATGTCATTCAAAGAATGACACGGACTTTAGATGTTGTTCGAATGTTTAAAAAAAAAAAAAAAAAAAAAAAAAAAAAAAAAATGGGAGAAAGTGAAAAAATGGTTTATTGTCATTTCGTGCAATAACCCGCTTTTCAAAGAAAGAACAGAGCCATGCTTTATCTTGTTTTTCAAATCTCATGCTCGATTCTATAAACAATTACTTACTATCTAATGAAAACTAATTGCTTTGAAAAATAACTCGACTCTATTTTTGAAAATCATCCGACTTAACGTTTGTCAAAATATCTATCTCTCAATCAACAACTTATGTCATTGATTGAGGGGAGAATGATTTCAATTAAATCAAAAGGTTATTTGTCATACAATTGTTTTCAAAAGATAATCATGCATGTTTAATCAATGGAGTTTAAAGTCTCAAAATCCGATCCTTATCGCTTAAAACGCTTTCATAATCAAGTCACAATTCTCCTTAAAAGCTTTCAAAATCAATTTAAATCACAGAGATCACAAATCTCAAATGATTTGATAATTGTGATCGGGAGAATTTGTGATTTAAATTGGATTTAAACCGATAATTCGATAAATGGTTTTATAAGGATGTACAAGCTCTCCTTCCCACATGTGCCAAACGATTTCAAATTTCCATGCACATGTTGAGGGGAGCATCTATCTTAAACCACTAAGATTTGAAACGTGATCAATTTATTTCAATGTGCGCTTTTTCCTAATATGTGCAAAACATCTTCAAATATCTATGCACATATTGAGGGGAGCAACTATTTTGAAAACCACATTCTTTATATAACTACTCTTAGATGCAAGCCAATCCTCAAAGATGAAAATTATTTCTATTACAAAATGATGCTTGATGCACATGTTGAGGGGAGCTCTTGTTCTAAAATTATCAAAACAATTCAGTACAAAATGCTTTGATAATATATCACAAGTATCTGGATTGATTTTCAAATGGTTTTCAATTGGTTCCAATGGCGTATGAACAATACCAAATAGACCGACCAACTTTACTTTATGTATGGTGATATAAGGATGATAAGGTTAGGTATTTGTTCCCATGATCCGCCGTAACCGGAGGGATCTACCAGGACAATCCACTAGATAGTGTAGAAGTCTTTAGGTATGATGAAAAAAGGAGAAAATGAGATATGGGAAGAGTGCGGACTAAGACCGAGCTAGTACCGAATAAACCCAACAAGGTTCTAGTTATGAAGTCTCGTAAGCACCAAGGGTTGAAGAATGAAAAGAAATGAATATGAAAAGGGTGAAAAGAAATAGCCTCCAATAATTCAACCTTAGGGCGTAAACCGGTTCAATTCATATACTACCGGTGGTTACCAAGGTAACATCGGTATTGAAGACAAGACGTCATGGACCCAAAGGACGACCGCACTTCAACTTTCCAAACCACTCAAGTTCCTCTTAAAAGGGCTTGTTTCATTCTCACGGGGAACCGACATAATCTATCGACTTTCTCTTAGAGATTGTTGATATTGAAGAAGGAGACCCTCTCCCTAGTCTCCGGCATAGGAACCAAATATGCACAATTGAGTCTAGAGCCACGAGATCATCAATAAATCTCATTAGGACACTTTCAATGAAGACTCTCTATTTCACACAATGTGGAAAGAGAGATTATATCTTATGAGTCCCACGATTATCCTTGTGGTATTGCCGAACATCCGAGTGATATGCAAACATATTCACAATGAAGATGGAAAGCCTTCGAGCCAACATCAAACAAGCTCCGGTGGGTGGCATGTGAGATCTATTCAATAGATCAACCATGTGACAACCGAATGTAAACAATGGGGTGATTCAATCTTTTGAATCAATCCGGTTCAGTTATGGATTGACGGATACCTTTGAAAACCGGTCGTTGTGCTTAAAAACTCTTTTCTTTAGCACATCGATCGTGTACAAATATTTCAAAATAAAAGGTGTTTATGATTGATAATTGATTTTCATTAAAACCTTCGTTGTATTGCAAAACAATTTCTATTGAGCGATACACGATTGTTTTTCAAATCTCTTTATCAATCGCTGAATCTCAATTCACCGGTTCACTCACTCCGTGTTGTCTTCTTTGAGACGCTCCGGTTTGAGAACAACTAGAGCAACGCGAAACCCCGTCAAGGAAATTCTTCGAATTTTACCGATCACAGCAAGATTTGTATCGATCAACGGGAACCGTGGGCCGTGTACCTCAATTCAACGAAGTGATCAAAGACACTTTCGTGTGCTTTATTGCTAATCGCTGTATGCAGGAACGCCCGACGCTTGCAAATGATCGTAATGAAGCGGTCAATCCATAGCCGCATGCTCACACAACACATTCATTTCTAAAGAAATCATGATAAGTGCATCAATGACTCGATATTTTCACTCCATGCTTCGCTACGCCGCCAATATCATGAATCAACGAAAGCTTCCGCTACTCGATGAGAATATATCATGATCCGTAATGTGAGCATGTCGGTCCAAAAGTCACAACATCACATAATACCAACACCACAATGGATGAGTCGAGATGTATGATTGCCGATGATCTCAAAGTCGGCTCAAAACTCATTATCACGTGGATCGCTTAAAGACCTCCACTTGGATTAACCAAACATGCAATGTGAAGAATCGATGACTACGAGCTTCAGAGCAAAGTACTACATCAAGAATGCAAGAACAATTTATAATGTAATATCTGTTTGTATTCAATGTAATTTTAATGTGTGTTTGAGGTGACCTCCTTGGGGAGATTGTTAGGATTTAGTAAATCCAGTATTAAAGAGTCGGTCACCTCAAGTATATGTAATCGTTAGAAAGCTCGTAGTCGAGATTATTATAAGTTAAGTAGTATTTAGTTTAAGTAACACCGTGGAGGACGGACGGGTCTTTACCCACTCGTATGCCCGATCCACACCCGTAGGTGGCGATTTATGTAAGAACTATAAATACTCTCTACCTTCCAAGGTAGAGAGTTGGAGCTCATAATAAGATTTTTCTTTCTCTCACTAAAGTTCCCAAACCTCTAACTTTCTCTCTAAAACCATAGTATACGCCTACTTATGTTTGTCTTATGATGTGTTATGTGAAATCCAATATGTTACAAGAAATAAAACCTTTTTAATGGAAATGGCAAGAACACAATCTCTTCAACAGACCCACAGTGGTGGGGATCTCGAATGTTGAATTTAAAACAAACAACATTATAGGCAATTTTGAATACCCCCAAATGTCCCACCTTATAAGGACATAATGAAATTTTATTCAATCGCCCACCGAAAACGGCCTTTACTCGGTCCTTCACTTGCACTCAAAACCTCCTCATGGAGTTTTGGGCTCTGACCGTGCCTATGACCCGACACCTCTACTAATGAGACCGACCTACGACCCGTGGAGTATCTCATTAAATCGGTCTTTTAACGGGAAAGATCACCACCCCGATTATAAAACTTTTGTACCTCAACAGGTTGGACTACAATGGGAACTATGTTGCCCATCCCGAACCTTCCACGCTAAGGATGGGTTAAAACAAATTGTTTTGGATCCAAAATTTTGGACAAGACTCAAATACCAAGAACTCATTTCGCGGCTTGGAAGATCCTGCTCACATTTGTGATTCGTGTTCTCTGGAACCACTCATCCACCGAACAAGTTAACTCTATTCACTGATGGTGGCATATTGTTTGATGAATGGGTCATGTCGACATCGGGGAGATCATTTACAAGTGATCTCAGAACCAAGATAATCGAGCAAAACTAGGACGAAATACGCTTCAGATCCTAGGTTTGTCTCATGTGCCTTACAAGTGTTACCGGGTAGCAATTACCCTCGTGAATAAAAATATACCGCTTACCCGGTATCCCGAGTCAATTAAACTTGCAAAAGGACCCATCCCAAGTCACCGATATTGAATTGACGCCCATATGGTTGTCAGAACAACCTAAGGGACTCGATGTCTCCAAATCCTGCTCCTAAAAGAGAAAGGGAAGTCTCGATCGACTAAGACCAAACCCAAGTCTCAGGCCCCGAGGCTTCGGAGCACACCTAAAAGGCAAAGAAAGGCCCGATCGATCACCCACCTAAGGAGACCAAACATCATCCACCCCGAGACAACGAAGGACACTGATACATCACAGCAAAGGTGCCCTTGGTCCCAACTACTACTCCCCAAGATCCGTAGGGAAACAAACAACCCACCGGTAGGGGCGCCTTCCACACCGCCTAAGGATGACATTCGCAAATCATGCTTTTGTCCGAGGGCCAAATGAATGATCCCAAAGACTCGTAGGAACCGAACAACCCGGATAGGATCGATCGCCATCGCTTCTAAGGATAGCACTGGAAACACCCATCGCTGCTTGAAGGAGCAACGGGACAAAGACTCGTAGGATTAATACCACCGACCGACATGGAACCCATCACCACCACTGGTTTCTCGACATTCCGAGGTTAACGAAATTCTATTCTCCGATGAAGAACAAGCTAAAAGTGAAGATGAAATTCTATCGCCAGGAGAAGAAGTGGACGATGATGTTCAAACCGAACAAGAGCATCACCGATCCACAAGAGCCTAAAGAGTCACCTTTCCACTGAAGATAATGACTCACTCTTTTGCATCTTCCCGTCCTAAAGAATTGTAAAGTTTGATAATACTCTTCCACCGACGCAGAGGCAACTAGTTATGTGGATCACTAAAGCTTCAAGGAAGCTATATTCTGGGTTATCAAACTCTATGGGATCAACACATCAAGATGCCGCCACCTATGCTTGACCTAAAAGTCAAGTTATTCTTGCCATACAAACGCCGATGAGCATGGATTTCATGTATGATAATCTTGAAAGGCTTGATGACAACTCAAGAAATTCTCATCAACCTTCAAGAGTCTCACACCGTCGGATGAAATTAAAGACACTCGGAAAGAAGATCCAACACTTAATTCTAAAGTGCTTGAGGCTACCGAGGCTTATATGAAGAATTCCTCCAAATTTTACTAAACTAATCAACATGCTCAAATATGCCAATATTCGTGGTCTTTAGTCTTCGGCCACTCTCTTCAGTTACACCGGGATCTTTGGATGCTCAGTGACTACTTTGGCTAAGGCATCATCTTCAATGGCTTGGAATCTGGGCCTCGAATGACCGCTTGAACTCTCTCAAAGCATCTGCGTAAAAGTCATCGATCTTCAAAGAATATACAACCGACATTAAGGCTATGGTCACGGAGATCTACCAAGCCTTCAAAGGTCAAGCAACACAAACTCCCCAAAGGTCCGAGGCAACTCTTGCTCTCACCGATGTTTCAGCAGAATGAGGAGGGGAGAAGACCATCAAGAGACTCCTCTCACACCGGGGGGAGCCAACTCAACCAGTTTCAGCAACACCCTTATCATCAGTCCTACTAACAACAACAACTATGACTATGACAGTGGCAACACCAATAATGACAACAACACCACCCTTGGTAGCATCATCCTCCTCAGGCCAGGATAAAAGAAAGGCCATAATGCAAACTCCTGAGCCTGAGAAGATTCCATTTACAATCGGCAAAACTCAGTACATGCTCACACCACAACAGCTAAGTGCCTATCTTGCAAAGGAAGAAAGGAGAAAGAAACTAGTTGAAGAAGAAAGAAAGAGCAAAGAAGCACCGTACAAGTTGTTGCCGAGAAGTCAAAATATTGGCATCGATCCTAAGAAGCTTCAAAGGGTCAGCCGATAGAAGTTCAAGAATGCTCAGTCGCTAAAATGGTCGAAATGAAAAGAAATTGGAAGAAAAGAACAGAAAGTCGCACCATCGACAGAAATCATTGACCATTACAACCGGACCATGACAAGTAGAAGGTCGCTGAGAAAATCATCGACGTAAGAATTATCCCCAATCCAAACCACGCAATGAATGTCTGCTGTGGGGATGATAAAAGACACTTGAAGTTCATGATCCCTTAACGCTCACTAATTTTGGGATCACCGAACTTGATGAGCTTGGTCCTATCATTGCAAAGAAGCGTAATGCGGTGGTCAAGGAGTCGATGAAATCCTCGAGCAAAAGGTATGAAAGACCGAGGAAGCACCAACACACTTGAATTCACCACTTCATCGCACACCTGGATATCAACCTCAATCATCACAAGGCAAACGAAAGAGGGTTGAGTTCGAGCCCGAGTTTAAAGTGCCCGGACTAGAATGCACAGGAGCTACCAAGGTGTAAAGTTTGTAAATTGTCTCGCATTGAAAAGCATGAAAGAGGACTTTTCTACATTGATGTCTATGGAAACCCAAAGATTCCAAAGGTGGAGTGACATTGATCGCAGCAGTGTGGCTACAATGTCGAGCTACATACCGTGGCCTCTCATATCCAAACCCCAAAGAACATCGTTCTCGCAATGACCGAATGCTAAGATAAGAGAGCATCCGATAAAGAAACACCTCAAGAAGAAACCAAAACTTGAAGCAATCGGAATCCACATTGAGTGACATATTGTTTTATCTTTGTACTAGTGATAGGAACTTTGTAATTGATCAATAAACGATGTATGTTTTGTTAAAATATTTAGTGTTCCTTATTATGTTCATTAGTACATTCAGTGTGAAGAAGCCATTTGCTCACTTACATCGATTAAACACTTAGGCTATTTGTATATCCAAATAGGGGAGACCGCTGGTTCAAGAATACCCAAACCCCTTAAGTCAAGGATTTGAATAGAAAATACCCTAAGTGTTTATGCCGTTAAACACTAACATGTCACCGAGTGCATAGTTTCTCAAACGAGCCATCTTCGTGATACTCAAGAAGAGGCGAAGAAGAAGTCTCCACCCGCATGGCGGAACTTAAGGGGTGAAGACCGAGTCAAGAAGAAGATGGTGGATTCAGGAGGTGATGACAATAACTCACTCAATCCCTAAACTCCTCACCGCCTACTTACATCAGACAAACCAAGTAGAAGACTAAAGGCAATAAAGATCAAGAATGAGCGGATAAGGCGGGACGAGTTTGAATCGATAAGATGAAGTCCTTATCAACCAAAGTCAACTTTCCTAGAATGGCTAACTATCGTGCTCAAATGTCATCACCGACTTATGGAAAGCAAATTTGTCTCTTACTTAATATAGTCCTTGTAAACAGAGATAAAATACATCAATATTTTGTCTTCAGAAATGTCGCTTGTCACTTAGGATAGAGTTAAAACTCATACTTGTATAAATAGCATAAGAGATGGAGTAAAAGATTTAAGCTTGTGAATTGTAAAACACACACACACAAGCCATCTTTCACTCCTCCAAATACAACTCGCTCTCGAGATAGCTCTGGTTCCTTGTAGTTGTGCTCAAACTTAGCCTTGAGCTTCGTGAGGAGTTACAACACTTTGTCATTTCAATCCCAAGTACTGCTCCGCAAGTACTTGGGTAATGTATTCTTTGATTGATTTCTAATAAAGAATATTGTTGAAAATTTATCGGTGTGTTTTTACTTATATCATTTCACCATTGATTCACTATTAGTCTATTTTAAATACTTAACTGTTTTTATACGATAGTGAATAGGGAACAACAGTCACGTTGGATGATATAGAGATAGACCCGAATTTGACGTCAAAAGAAGAACCAGAAGCAATACTTGGAAGAAACACAAGACAAATTAGAAATAAAGAAATTCCTTTGGTAAAAGTGCAATGGAGACATCGTAAGGGTACAAGTATTAGATGGGAAACGGAAGAAAGAATGAGGAATAAGTATCCTCAACTTTTTCAAGTATAGATTTCGAGGACGAAATCAAATTTTTGGAGGGGTGAATTGTTACACCCGTATCCCGACAAGGTATTATTATATATAGGTATTAGTCCTTTGTGTTATATTGATGTTGTAAAGTTATTTATAAGTTATAATTATGTAAATATGGTAGAAACTTAAGTGGCAAATGCATGAAACCAGAATATAGGGGACTAGAATTGCCAATAGGGCAAAGTAAATTTAATAAAATTGAAAAAAAAGTAAGTGTTGGAGGATTTATCCAGATAAGTTGAGAGAAGCTTGGAGAAAAAGTGCGTGGAGTGAAGGAGAAGAAAAAGAAAACCATAAACTATCAATTGTGTCTAATTTGACCTTGTTTTGGTGTTTATTAAGGCTAATAGGCTCTTAATTTCATTCCCCTAAATCAAGTAAGTGTTTTCCCTAATCTTTATGATGAGGGTTTTGAGTTTTAGAATTGAAAGTAGTAATAGAAGATTTCCAATTCATGGGATTACTAGTTGTAGTATCTAATTAAGACTAATTATTGTATAGGAAGCTTAAGGGAGCTTGTGACTCAATCTTTATAGAAAACCTATGGTGGAATTGAGGTAAGTATAGTGGGTTTATGTATTGTTATGCTTAATTATGAATTATTGATTTTATGTTATAGTTTTTGTTGGAGCTTGTAATAGTAGCTTTGGATCCATAGCTTTTAATTGTCAAAGTAGTTTAACTATGCAATTGGAGGTATGTTTTCATGTTATAGATGCTCCAAGAATTATATTGTATTGTTAAAGTTTCATTATGCATATAACCCATTTACTTACAAAGCATTTCGCTTATGTCATAGTTGATGATGTTTTTTAGGTTCTAGCAATGAGAATAAGGGTAAGAATCAAGTGTAAGATGGATTACACATAAGCCGTTAGTTGTTGAAGTCTTTTGGACCAAGGGTGTTGAAGTTGGAAGCCCCGAAGAGTCAAGTTTTGTTTTGGTATATTTCGGGTCGTATGGTTGTTTCTTCACTTTTGGTTTTGTGGTTATGTTCTTAGTATAGTCTAAATGTGTTCATTTGTTAGTGTCAAACTCTTGTAGTTAACGGGTCAAATTGTAGTAGAATGATGTTTGGGCGATGTCATTGATTTGTTTTATATGGTATGGGTAAAAAAGGTTTAATAGTAAAAGCCCTTGTGGGTTATGTTGGGTCATTTGAATCCTTAGTGCGGTTCTCGCAAGTTTTAGAAGTATAGTAGTGGATGTTGTGTAAATTTCGCACAAAAGTGCAGTCTGTCACCGCATCGGCCACAAACCTTGTGACCCGCCTAGTTATAAATTTTCCGAGCCATCGACAATTCCTCGCTTCGTGCGGCGCCCGCTTAAAGGATGACGCTGTCTGGGATGACTCGACACGCCGAGTGTTAAAACCCCTGAGCCGTCGGGCTTTAAGGTTTACTCATGAACTGACACCCCTTTTGAAGGGGGATGACGTCGCGTAGTGTGGGCGACGGCGTCCACCAGTCAGAAGGGAATGCACACGTATTTGTTTTAAATCAATTTAAAAAGTAAATTACGGGTTCTATCTCGTTCATTACTTTAAGTTCTTGTTTATTAACCAAAATGTCAAAGTAAGTCGGTCCAAATTTCGTCATTTTAAAAAGTTCAAACTTTTCGGTTTTGGAGGCGTAACATAGTTCCCCACTAGTTCTCCAACTAGCTCCCCTCCCAGCCTAGTGAACACGTCCGACCGTGGCCGTTGGACATTCTCCGGGCTTCGCTCCCTAAAGAGTTCAGTCTCTCAACTGTCAAGTCTCGAGACGACGCTTTGGGCTTCGTAGGATCGGATCTGGTGC
Source organism: Chrysanthemum lavandulifolium (assembly GCA_022545495.1). NCBI lineage: Eukaryota > Viridiplantae > Streptophyta > Magnoliopsida > Asterales > Asteraceae > Chrysanthemum > Chrysanthemum lavandulifolium. The sequence goes on along the minus strand of CM040242.1, from coordinate 176,848,292 downwards.
TCGGGCTATCCCTTTGCCTCTTTTTGGACTTCTTTTTCTTTTGGGACCCCGACTTGGTGTTCCGGGCGTGTTCCCGAGATCTCTCATTTCTTGTCTCATCATCCAAGTGCAGACGGGTTTTGACCCGGTCCATCTTTTCTTGATGAACTTTTTCTGCCATCAGAGGTAGAATCCGGTTATAGTGTAGGTCACAGAACTCCCTTATTGCCGTGTCTGGCACATGGCTAGGAGAATAATGTTATGTACCTTTTTCCTTCTCCTTCCCACCCGTGTTTCTAACTGTGGAAGGTTCGGGGGAGGGAGAGGGGTTGTCTGCCTGGTTACTCATGTAAGAGAGCTTCTTTTTAAATGCACTGTGATGGCGTCCCACTTGATGGCGCCAACTTTTAATACAATTGGGCTCTTCCACAAGGACTAGTTTAGACTATCTTTGGTGGAACAGATCTCAATTAAGTGATGGAACTGGGTTGTAGCCATGTAAGAAATAGAACATCAGTAGCCTCACCGCGGAAGGGTCTTCCGGTCAACCTCAAAGCGAGTAAGTATAGGTTATAGAGAGATAAAGTATTCTAGAGAGAGTGAGTCCAAGTTACCATTTGAACATGGCGAAGACCCCTATTTATATGTTGGACCTTCTTGTCGGGTTCTTATGATCACGGGTCATGAAAACGACATTTATGGGCGGGAAGAGCGCAAGTCAAACCCAAGAGGTTGTTTTGTTGCTGTGATAACGATGGTTTTAGGCGTTAATACGCAACGCTTTCCCTTTTGAGGATTGTGAGGAACAATACCTCATTCCTATGTAAGATTCCTTACCCTTTTTGTTGGTCCGTAGTTAAGCTTTCCCCGGACTATGTCACTTATCCGCGGCTACGATCCCCAGTCATGGTGACGTGTTGCGGGGTGGATGACGTCCGGGGTGGTTTTGGACCGATAGGTCTTTTTCCGGGGCTGGGCCGGTTTATCCATTCGCGCCCGGGGTATCGTACACGATCAACCTGACTAACACAAGACTAGCTTAACAAGCATAGTTTTAGCCAAAGACATAATAAATTACTATCAGTCACTAACGAGTGCTTAGACGATTGTCACATTGTGGCACGTGCTGCTACTCATATCTTTTGTAGGATCAATTTTGCGATAGCTAAAGGAGTGAGTGCCAAGATAGTATCTCGTCTTCCCACTAATTCTTATAAATCCTATTAATTTTTAATAAAATAATGTTTTAATAATAATAATAACAACAACAACAACCAACAACACCAATAACAATAACAATAAAAATACTAACAATAACAATAACAACAACAACAAGATTAGTAATAATAGTTGCAGATCAACCATAGCAATAGCGAGAGTAGTAGGTTTTATATATATATATATATATATATATATATATATATATATATATATATATATATATATATATATATATATATATATATATATATCTTTATCTTTATCCCTTATAAAGCATGCATATTCTCATCCTAACTCCGAGCCTCAATTTTAAGATTCAGCCATCCAACCCTTAGTCCGAGCCTACAAAATATAAAAGCCTACTTATTCCACACACCTCATTATTTACACACATAACACACACCTGTTTCTCTCTACTCTCTCTCTTTTAAAACCCTACTTACCTCAGTCACCACCCCGTCCCTGCCGCCATCTCCTACCACACACGAGACGCTGTTGGAATCTGTTGTTATCACCACATTCGAACAAACACCAGATTCGAACAAACACCCTCATCACCAACGCACACCACCACCGCTGAAATCCTACCGAAAGGTATTTTACTATTTTTCATATCTATAGGGTCGTTTTTATTTTTTTTAATTTGTAGATCTATCTTTATTTTTAGCATGTTTTCTAAAGTTTCGAAGGTTATAACATGTTTTCTTAAATTTTTAGCCGCCTCCACCACTGTTGATGGAATATTTCCCTGCCATCGCTGGAATCTTGGTAGCTGCCGCCACCGGAAACTGCATTTACAGATATGAACTAATATTACATTGTTACAATTTTTTAAGGTATACTGATACCATCGCCGCCATCGTTCATCTCAACTTTCTCCGGAATCTGCACCGCCGACGCCGTTGCTGCCACTGGAACAAGCTAATGTCACGGGTAAATGTGTATATTTTTAGTAGTTCATTGGTAAATTTGGTTGTAATATTCTTGTGTATTTTGTTGTGTAAATTATTTTGTATGTTAATCAATATTTTTTGTTATAGATTTGAAGACTTGAAGTGAACTTTGTTATAAAGTTTGTGTATATTTGACGATTTTTTCACAGATTTGAGTTTTAATATATTTGACGATTTTTTATTCGGATTTATCACGCCGACGCCGCTTCGCTTCTATCCGCATTGATCCCTGCTAAAAATGTATAGTTTATTTTAATTTAGTTTGTAAATTTGTTTCGTATTTTGTCGCTCGTTTTTTTTTTTTTTTTTTTTTTTTTTTTTTTTAGTTTGTTAGTTTTGATTGTATAAATTGTTACAAGGAAATTTTGTTGTATAATTTGTTGGTATATTTTTGGTACATCAAATATTAAATATTCTTAAAATGTTTAGCCTATGTTATCTAAATTTATGATTAGCTTATATTTGTGAATTATTAAATGTCTAAATCGTAAAAGAAACACTAAAAGTAAAGTTTTTGTTATTTTGGAAGATTTTGCAAGTTTTAAAATCTTTTAAAATTCTTGTAACTTGAAAAGTTTTTAAATTTAAATGATTTTAAAAGTTTTTACAAAATTTGAGGTCATTCTTGATGTTTACATCTCCCTTATGTTGTATGACATATTCAAGTTTTAGGATAACATAAGTACAAAATAAAGTAAATTTGAGTTCTTAAATTTTTAGTTTTCGACAAGGCTAGAACTTACAGGCATGACTTGAACTATATGACAAAACCATATTTGACAACCCCTATTGATAGAGACTTGGCAAAGACTTTATGGGAAATGACAAACTAGGTGAAGACTTAATACTTTTTTTACATATTTTTGAAATTTGAAACAACCAAAAGTTTTGAATTTTGAAAAATAAACATGCAAAGTATATGTAAAAGTATAAAAGTGGAAATGACAAATTGGTAAAAGTAAACATAGAAGATTGATAGAGACTTGGCAAAGACTTTATGGGAAATGACAAACTAGGTGAAGACTTAATACTTTTTTTTACATATTTTTGAAATTTGAAACAACTAAAAGTTTCGAATTTTGAAATAAACATGCAAAGTATATGTAAACGTATAAAAGTGGAAATGACAAATAGGTACAAGTAAACATAGAAGATTAAAAGTGGAGTAAGTTTTAAAAATCTTACAAGTTTTAAATTTAAATGTTATTATATAAAAACTTAATTCTCTTTTGAATTTTGAGATTTTGTCACTAAAGTCATGCACAAATAACGTTTGAAAGTCATGAATCATGATACTGACTTTGCACAAGTCTCAAGATATAGCTTTCAATATATAATGTGAGAGCTCAAAGCAAAACATCTATTTACATCAACTTATTCATTAGTGATCGATATCACATCATATTTTTGACGACGATCACAATTGTGACATAAAGATTATAAGCGCACACACCGTAACGCACAAATCGTAGCTCATGATCAAAACGCGATGCGAGACGCTCAAATAATTTACTCCCTCCGTCTCATTCAATAACTTGTAGCAACAAAATATGAATCACACATGTTTCAAATAATTTACTCCCTCCGTCTCAATTTAATTGTCAGAAGAGAGAAATCACAAAGTTTAATAAAAGTGGGGCCACTTTAATTTTGATCGACTTTATCATATTACCCTTACATAGAATAATTATTACATTCTTTAAAGATGCATTAAATAATTTGTTAGATAAAGATAAAATCGTCATTTTACTAAAAAGTATAAAAGATTAAACAATACAGTAATAATTATGTATCTTCTATCCCAAAATAATAATTTTAAAACTGAGGGTGTAATTTTAAATCTGAGATTACATATAATAGAAAAACGGTCAAAGGTGAAAAGTTGAAAAGTTGAATTGTTGAATTGGTCAAATGAGAGAGAAATACATAGTTGAATTAATACTCTCATTATAATACCTCATTACTTAAAAGACAATAATTTATTCACATCAGACAACCAATTAAAAACACATCTACCAAATTAAAAACAACCAATTAAAACACCCAAAAGTACAATAAAATTTTCATAACGTATAATTTAAAAAGCTACTCCTCCGTCTCTATAATAATTGTCCACTTTGACTTTTTGAGTATTTTTTGTTCAACTTTGACCATTAATATTTTTATTTGTGTTGTATAAAACTTTATAAAAATTATATCAAATGAAAATACATTTCAAACCTAATATATTCATATATTTTTCATCAGGTATTATATTACACAAATAAAAATATTTATGGTTAAAGTTGAATAAAAAAGACTTAAGTGAAAGTGGACAATTATTATGGCCCCCGGAGGTAGTACAACATAATCCAAAATATAAAATAATTAAACACACTAATTAATTATATTTTTAAAACACCCCAAAATGAAAAGTACATGTTATTATACACATTATACAAATTAATGAAACACACAAAACTTCATACAAGCTAACAAGTTGATGTTACATATAGTTTTGAAAATCTGACCTGACCGACTAACGTGTTCAACCGGAACCTAGTCACGCATCGGTTTTCTGGCTAACCAATTAAAGTCATCCAAAACGAACCGTAGAGGACCGTTAAAACCGACATAAACCTGTGAATCGCGCCTCATCGGATCTTTTCACGCTTATTTTAAACGTTATACAAATACTTACCACAATATCGCATATCGTTAATCGTCGCCGCTAAAACCGACGCCAAGAAAGACGGTGATTTTCGCTAAGATATATATATATATATATATATATATATATATATATATATATATATATATATATATATATATATATATATATATATATATATATCTTTATATGTAATAAAAAGTTTTTGAATGCCACCAACCCCTTTTCTGACGTCATAATGATGTCATATATATGATGTGTCATAATTTTAGGCCCATTGCTGACGCCCTTTAATAAACACAGAAAAAAAAAAAGTTCATGTTTTCTTAATACTCCTATGTTACCAGATTTTTTAATTCAACTTCTCCGAGGAAACACCAACTGTTTTCCTTTTTTTTCCCCATTTGCTAGCTTCAATGAGTTATCGTGATGTGATCACAGCTCCTGTCAAGTATGTGTACTACCTATTTTCGGTTAATTTAACTCTCCTAATTTATTTGTTAAACCCTAATTTTCTTACCTATGTTTTGATTGGAGGTCTTATGTGGATCAAGGTTTTATCCCTTTTTTTTCTAATTGACGAACATGTATGTTTAACTTTTGTATCTCATTTGTTATCTACCCATCTTTTTCAAGTACATGGTATTATCTTTATGTACATTAACTGTTTGTGAGAATGCCTCTATTAATTCAACTATTGTGTAGCAGCTTCTAGGTTGACAATTGTTAGTATCAAGGTAAATGGATGTTTTAGATGTTTATCAGTGTTGCTATAAACCAATTTGTTTTTGTTATATTAACTATCACACTTTTTGTTTAACCAGGATTGTTTTTGTTTGTCAGTATTTTCTTGGCACAATTTATATTAGTAACTATACTTATTACTTCTATCTAATGTAATGCCACCATATTGCCACAATAGGCATCCATTTAAGTCCATACATTATAATACATGGTCATTGTTGTACAATTGAAATTCTACAACATAAAAGGGTATAAAATATATTACAAGAAAAATCAATAGATGGCTTTGCTTTTGTAGGTGTGTATTTTGTGGCTTTCCTTGTATATATTACTTACATGCTAATACTCTTAGTCTCTTAATAACTTGAGTTATAAACCTTGTCACAGGAATTAAATGGCATGCCAACTTTAGAAATGCATAGTTTAACCGAAATAATTAAGGAACATGCGATTTACTATGTCTTTTTTGATATCACAATGGTACCTAGATACTATATAAAAAAGTTTAGTCCTATGCATGCTTTCTACTTTTGCTCCTCTCTTGATCTTACAGTTGAATTGCCATGCTTTCTACTTAAGCCATTTTTTTAGATCAACTCCTTATGAATGAGTGGAGTCTTAAAAACTTCAAATGGTTAAGATCCCTGAAAAACTTCTATATTACAAGACATGTTAATATGAGAAATGTAAATAATATTTTCTTCATTAAATGTTGTGTCATTCTAATGAAGTGAATTTTACTAGAGGAGTATGATGATTTTACTCTTAGAAGGTTTCTTTGTGCCCGTGATCTAGACATAGATAAAGCCAGTGCTATGTTTCTAAAGTTCGTGAAGTGGATAAGAACACTTGTTCCAAATGGTTGCATTTCTGCATCAGAAATCCCCGAATGATTTAGCTCAAAATAAGTTGTTCATGCAAGGAACAGATTATAGTGGACTTTTGATAACTATTGTGTTTGGAGGCATACATTACCCCCAAAAAATAGGAGGCCTTGAAGAGTTCAAACGTATGTTATTAACCTTACCACATATGTCCATCAACCCAAATCAACATTTTTTAAATTCTATTTTCTAATAATGCTTGTGAATGCATCACAGGTTATGTAGTCTTCACACTTGCAAGAAGGGCAAATGTTTTTAAAATGTATCATACTTGCCACCATTTGCTTTTGTGGGTAGTGAACAAAAGTTTTTGCTTGCTTTTGTGGGTACTTTTCTTTTAGTATGTTCTCTAAGTAGAAAATGGTTTAAGTGCTTGCGTGTATCGGTGTATTATGTTATTTTGTACCTTATTGATGTCATTGTATGGCTACTTTGGCAAACTGTTTGAGATGATTTATTTTTTACTATAATTGTTCGAACGTGACGACATCCATACATTGGATTGATGAGAAAGGAGATGTGCAAGTTTTATCAAATATGTACGTATCAACAAGAGTAGGATGTATACTTGTTATAGCTTTGACTGCGATGGCGTAACTCTTGTGTGTATGTTTCAGATTATTTTCCATAACCCCAATTTACTTAGATATTTTCTGCTTATTATTATATTTTTCAGTTTTATGTCTTAATAAGTTCATAAGTCATAATAAGCTCATATATTTTTCAGTTTTATGTCTTTATAATTTAATAGTCATTTTTTAGTTTTATTAATAAAAATAAAAAATGAGATTATTATATTTTCTCATTTTATTAATAATCTCATTTTTAGTTTTATTAATAAAACTGAAAAATGAAAATATAATAAGCTCATTATATTTTTCAGTTTTATGTCTTTATATTTTTCAGTTTTATGTCTTAATAAGTTCACAAGTCAGAAAAGAGGTCATATTAAAAATGAGCTAAAGAAAAAGCTTATAAGCCCAGAAATAAGCTAAAACAAAGAGCCCCTATGATAAGCTATAGAGATTTTGCACATTTGCGTTAACTTTTCATAATTGTAACCTGAGGAGTGTGCTAATATTTTTACTGTAATCTTGATATTCTGAACGAGATTCATATAAAGAAAATGATAATAGTGAGTGTGTTGGTAAGTTTAGTTTAATTATTGGGCTATAAAGCTGTGTGGCATGTGGAAGTATATCAATGCATGTATAAGCTCTAAGTAAACTTGATGGCTGATTTAGAAACATCTCATTTTTCAAAATTTTAATATCAGGATACCTCCAGGCAAAGAAAAGTTTGTGTCTATAGCAGATGTTCAAGGATGAGGATATTCAAAAAGGTGATATTCGTGGATATCTTGCCGCACTCACGATTTTGCAGGTTTAAAAGCACTTCACTCTTGTATGTGTGTGTACAAGAATAGCCTCTAATGTCAGATATATAGTTGCAGTATAATGGCCTAAAATGGACTGGTGGAATCCATTTTGACATGAGGTAACTTTGCCACCTCTATTCCCAAGGTTGAATGGCTAAAAGTGGGGGATAGCAATACAAGTTACTAACATAAGGTGGTTAAAGCTAAGATTAATCATAGCTAATTCCATGTGGTGACAAATATGCAGGGGGTGTTATGCGAAGGAAATGTTGTCCCTAATGTCTTTGTTGAGCATCATACATATTTGGGATTTCAGGTGTTGTTGAGCGTTTTGACGCTTTTAAGTTGTTTAAAAATATTCTTCATTTTCCATCAAAGTGATAATTTGGTGAATTTATAATAGGTTAACGATAGTAGTATATTATTGATATCCATGCTTTATCTGTGTATAGATGTACATTATATATCTCGTGATGTTTTATTTTAATAAACGAAAACATATTTCTTATTTTTCAAGTTATTTTTATTTGTAACTTTTATTTACTACCCGTGAAACCCATGGTCTATAGTCTAGTGTATATATATATATATATATATATATATATATATATATATATATATATATATATATATATATATATAAACAAATTTAAGTTTAAAGTACATGAGGTATTTCTCAAATGTATAAGATTTTAAGAATTTTTGAAAATTGAGAATTTCACACTTATGTCCAAAAATAAGATTTAAAATTTTAAGGTTTGATTGTAAATTATGTTAACCATAATATAACGTTTATTTACACTTAAATTCAAAATTTAAAAAAAATAAAATAACCTAATAATAATAATAATAATAATAATAATAATAATAATAAGACTAAAATACACTACGGTCCTTAAACTCACATCGCGCTTGCGATGGAACAAAGTTAGGCATTATCATCACCGAGGTCCAAAACATGGGCTTTATATGCCAAACTCGCCCTCGACCATTAACGCCGATGTCAACGTTATGTTGGTGAGGCAAAACCGCTTTTCATCAGAAGCGTACTCAATACAAACCATTGTATGCAGTGTTTGTAGCTAGTATATGTCTGTGTAACACGGTTTGGTCGTCATTTATCATCCATCCCTAAACTATCCTACAAAAACAATTTCTACAATACGATAATCGCTTCAAGATGGTACGTTCTTGGTGTGGTAAGCAAGCTATTATTCGCGACTCGTGGACCTCTCGCCAACCCAGTATGCCGATTCTTTGGTTGTCCCGTCAAGTAAGTGCGTCTTAATATTTATTGTATAAGTTTGTTTTCGCAAGCAAGAAAGTACATTGTAACAATGGTGGTTGTGTAATGACTTATCATAATCATGAATAGGGTCTTCTTATCGGTGGATACGATGGTATGATCCTCAAATCGTGCTCGCTCAAGAATGATCATACCAGCCTTTTGAGGGAGAAATGAGCTTGAGGCAAGATTAGTAGTCGCCAAGGTGATGCGTGGAAGTGGAAGATTACCCGGTGCTCGCTTGATATTGTTCTTGATTGTTTATGCATCGGGATTACTTTTTAGCTTTTATGTAATGAGGCGAGATGGTTAATGTTCAAGATCTTGAATTGTAGTAACGTTGTTATGAAGTATTCGATTTGGTTTATTTTGATTTTCAATGCCTTATGGGTACGCAGATGGTTAGCAATTTGTTTAGGTTTGAATTTTAAATGTCAACATTCTTACGAGGTTCTCGCTTAGCTTTGGTTACTTTTGATGCAAATTATTCATACATCAAGCTTAGTCAATCTATAAAAATACACAATAATGACATGGTTCCATAGTTAATGCAAATGGATATAATTCCAAATGCATAAAATTGCATACTTTTCAAAGCATGAGAACTACGCTAGACACACACACACATATGTTTTAGAGTACATAACTTGTCCATAGGAAAACTAGATGAAACATTGTCTAGCTAATTAGCATAACAGAATCGACCTATGGCGAGGCCATCATTCTTTCCAAAGTGCGACCGCCGCTTAGTCATTCTTCGTGTTGCAGTGGGTTGAAGCGTAAACCGCCGCACATCACTGACCGCAGACTAAGAATCGACCGTGGTTGATCATGTTCTTGGGATCGACACCGGGAATGCTCATGCATGCCGGATCGGCAATTGCTTCATCTTGATGTTGCCGGATCATGATGAGGATGCATCATGTATGATGGGATCTTCGCTTGTTTGATCTTGATTTTCGATTGAACACCACTTCTTTCAACCGCACTAACTTGACTTTCAACAACACATGTACCTTCACTTCTTTATCTCGCTACTACTTTGTTACCTTTAGGATGTGTCTTTTTGTCGCAGCTTTTGTAGGCACTTGTTCGACATTTCCTTATTGGCGCTCGCCTACTTTCACTCCACCATACCCTAGACATGTTTTCCGGTTGTGTCTAGCAATGCCACAATTACTACACTTAACACTCTTCCAAGCCCTCGATACCTACCATTATTCACAATCTCTTCACTTTCGTGAGCTATCCTAACTCTTTTCTACCTCTTGAGCTAGGCGGCTTTGTTTCGGATTTCGTGGAACAATTGTTGTTGGCACGCTTGATTTTTCCCAATGTTCACCGCTAGTTATAGTCGATATGGTGATGGTAGGTTGCCTCCCAAGTGAGAAGATAGTAACAAGGATGAGCCCATGTTTCTCAGCCCTACTTGTTGCCCATTTAAAGCCATATTCCAATTGGTAGCAACAACATGTTTACATGGTAAACCCGTTATCTCCCATCTTTGCAAGTACAAGACTTGTGTACAACATTAACTACACATTGTCACCCCATGGTCCACTAACTCGAAACTTAGTTCCCCATTCGATAAAACATTATACTTAATAAATTCTTCTTAATACCCTCTAGAATGTGTTGTGCAGTTGGTGTTATTGGCCCATCACTCTTCTCAATCACCATAAGAACATGCATTATCCTCTTCATACGGTATTCCATGATGTATTCTAAGGCTGTAATATTTGGTTTGTTTAAACGCTCAATTATTTTCTCATGAAACACTTGACACATGTTATTAAGTAACACATCAGAAGTAGCTCTCCCTAAAGATAAACCGTAATAAACATGTATTAATTATAATCGCTTATACCGCATTAAAAATACAAATTAACGAAATAGATAGATGACTTACATGAAAATGTGATCTTGACCAATGGATCGGTGGTATCTTACTTAACCAATCATGGTCGGTTGATTAAGTTTCTTGAAATTAGCCATAGCTTTCAAACTGTACAATAGTCGAGGTCATTGCACATTTCACATATGCTCTTTGAGGCCCTACCTTTCCATTGCGCTTCATTTTCTCATGAATGCTTCTAATACGTAACTGTGTTCTGATCCGGAAAAACTTCTCCTAAAGCTCTACTTATATCCTCGCAAAATCAAATATGTTTACCGTCTGCTTCAAAAGAGAGACTTAAATTCATGAATGTTAAGGAGTACCTTTTCCATGTCAAGAATAAAAGTGATGCTTGAGATTGGCTCAAGTGCTATATCATCGGATAACCAATGAAGAAACCAAGTCCATGATCCTATGTTTTCGATTCAACAAAAGCATAAGCTAAAGGGTATATACCATTGTTGCTATCAATTCCACACAATGTCATCACTTGACCATTCAAAGGACCACGAATCGAAAAGCACCCAATTTCAACAACGATCTCCCACACGCTTTAAATCCTTCCTTCAAGGCACCTAAACAAACATACACTCTCTTGAATTCTCTAGTTGGAAGAGCCTCATCTCGAGGTCATTCCACATTCATCACAACTGCTTGTATTAGGGTTTGTCTTCGCAACTCTTGAACATAATCTCTCAACATGGTAAATTGTAGCTTGAATTGACCGATGGATGTTATTGCTAAGTTTTTGGCCCTTAAACCTTCTCGCAGGACACTTGAAGCTCAGATTGGTTGGTAAGTTGATTATGCATGACTTGACAAGAACCAAAGGATTGGTTTCAATTTGTCTTTGAATTTTCATGAGATATAGCGAAGGCAAAAGCTCGATCGCCTTTGATTGCAAACAAGTGTGTTGCTCATTATATGTTCCGACCGACCACGCACTGCCTCACCATTCCCGCCGACAAACAATAGCCATGGGCGATATCCATCCATGACCTTCACTGGGCCCGAAAGTGGAACACAACCCTTACATCCGACCCTTATTCTTGTTTTGTCATTCTTCAAAAACAACTCCTCCTAGTTTCTATTGAATGCTCTCTTACTTTAGTTTTGACTTCCACCGCAGAGCAAACTCCCGACTGAATAGAAGAATGTGGTATAGACTCCATTTGCAAAGTCCGCCTGTTGGAAAGAAACATACTCACTGCAAAAGACATCATCAACCATCACAGGTAAATCATTTTCCAACTGCATGTCATCACTTATATTACTGGTTGTTCCTACTTCACCTAACTCATTACTCTGACCTACTTAGACCATAGCAAGTTGTGCATCATTCTCCTAACAAGTATTCTCTTCATTTGCTTGAATTGAATCATCAACTGCATTACCTAAGTCACTAGTGTCACTCACTTGTAACAGAGTAACATCAACAACAGGATCCTCTTCCATGTTATCATGAGTTAATTGAAACAGAGTTACATCCACATGAGGCTCCTCAAACCTGTTATTGACATCAACTAGTGCTCTTCCTGCTTTGTCTAAGTGCTTCTCCGAGTCAATTGAAACAGATTAACCTCAAAATTATCGTGCCCTCAAACCGTTATTGACATCAACTAGTGCTCTTCCTACCTTATCTAAGTGCTTCCTCGAGTCACTCGGAACAGATTAACCTCAAGATTATCGTGCTCCTTAATAGCATTGTCCTCATCAATAAGTACTAAAGCACGCCATTGTTATGAACAGTTGACTAGCAAATGATGTGTCTAGGGTGGAAAATACAGATCAATGTTTGGCAAATTGCTAGATTCACCAATATCATCGACGTCCATAGCACTTGTGTAAGTTGGATAAAAGGATCTAGGCAAGTTCATTATCAAGATCATCTAACACCAATCGCCTACAACAAGATTGAATAGCCAGCAGAGCAACTTTTCTCCTATCTTCATCCATCTCCCAAAACACAGTCTTAATTGATTGTGGGAAATTTCAGAAAGTTCTAATCTTGTCTTCCCTATTTCCACATAGACATCTATCAACTTATGCTCGTGACAACATCTTTCAACAACTCAACATTAGCGACTTCACGCAAAGTAAACAAACCGTCGTCCAATGTACAACTGTGCTTAAGAAAGTAGAAATAATTGGTTTGTCCAATCTCATAACCGATTTGGGTCATGTGAGCATCCACTTCATCAATCTGATACCTCTTTATTTCCACATGATCAACAAAGCATTTCTTGCCTCCTTGATATATTCTACCGGAAAGTATTTGAATGTACCTTCATAATGGAACCTCATGCTAAAGGATCCCGTTGACCATCAGATAAAAGATGTACAAAACAATGTTAAGATAAAGTTACCTAAAAGTGGAATAACTTAAACAATCGTACTAACATATGATTGTAATAGACTATAACCAAAAACACTTACAATATCTCCTCGATTGCGCCTTTTTCCTCAATTTCATGGTCATCAAAGAAAGGATATTCTCTTATTCGCCATAGAGTAAATCAAAGGTTGGTGTTTGTTATTTTCTTACTTAGATTATTTGATTTGATGATCGACATCAGCATTAGGTTTTTGGGTAGGCTTCAAAACAAGTTCGGGGATGAGCAATGAGTACACAGCTTTGTTATATTCTACATAATGGCGGAAATCGACAAGACATCCGCTATAGTACATCAAGTAAAAAGACTTTTCTACCCTCAACAATGATGGATAACGGGTTTTCGGAGTATAACGGACGCTGACATCGGCGTTAATGGTCAAGGGACGAGTTTGGCATATAAAGCCCATGTTTTGGACCTCCCACGATGATAATGCCCAGTTTGTCCCATCGTGAAGCAGAATGACAAGTTTAGGGACCAACGGTGTATTTTAGTCTAATAATAATAATAAAAAAAAAAAAAAAAAAAACCCTCAAAGTCATGCATATTTTCCTTTTTTTTCCCACCAAATTTATCAAAAGTTTATCAATTCAATTCAACATTGACTTTTATTAGCAAATAGGAGGGCTTAATTTTGAAACGGAGCTCTCGTATTGGTTAGTAAAAGAATTGATTGACACAAAATATTTTTTTATTATTATATAAAAGATTTTGTGAAATGTATTTTAAATATCAGGTATATTTATTATTATACGTTATTAGTAATGATAAAGTTAATAGACTAACAAGTTTAGTACTCGAGGGAGGTCTAGTTCAAACCTTATAGGCGATAATTTTGGGGTCAGCGTTTGGGCATCTATTCCTTCAGCGTAAATAATATTGTGGTTTAATTACAACTCTCTTAATTCGCATAAAACAACTGAACATTACTTAGGTTGATGCTTAGTGAAGGCCATTCGAAATTTACAAGCGTATGAAATTAAGCTTCTCTGTTGATTTAACTTTTTTGGAGTGTTAAGGGTGCGTTTCGTTTGCAATTATGAATCACTATTGGTATGAGTTTGATAGTATGTTGTAATGGGTATGGGAACAGATTTCTAAACCCACAATTAGAGATGGGTATGAGGACACTCTCATTTGTGGGTTTCAATCCGATATCAAAACACATATTTCTCAACCAAGCATTCTTTTAACATTCTCATTCTCATACCCCATTTTAAAACCCATGAACCAAACACACCCTCAAAGCATCTTCGGGTGTATTTAAACTGTTTAAACTTACGAGGACTAGATAGCAAAACCGCCAACCATCCTGGCCACCACGGCCACCCTGGAGTCCCAGGGCTCTTGGGAGGGAGGTCTTGAGTTCAAACTGCATGGGTTTGAATGGCGATTTTCCTTCGCCGTAGTCCTTTAACGGCGGGTTTGGGCCCAGAACCCCATGTTCAATCTTGGAAAGCGCTGGCTTCCCCTTATTAATCGTGCCTTCAGTGGATTAGTAGGGGTTTGCCTCTGTCTAGATTTAAATAAGATTTCGCCGAAATTTCTTCTACAGGACCCGGCTAGATAACGTAGCTTAGACCTCCACCGTCGAACCGCGACACGAAGACTTTATACAAAATTCACATTTCAAAAAAAAATAGCAAAACCGCCACCTTAAACTTACCGTTGGTGGTTTTCACATAACCTAAGAAAACACAAACATAGTTAAAGTAAACTAAAACTATACATAAAAGTCTCCACGATCACTTTCAATCAAACACACCTTTATACTCAACAAGTTTTACAGCACAAAACAACAAATAAGCATCTCACTGAAATCAATCAAATAAATATTATAACACACAAATGGAACCCCACATGCAATAATGGATGAAAAATAATAAATATTCCAATTTCTTCACACCGTTGAATTAGTTACTAAGCAACAAACAACCAAAGATAAGATCATAACATAGATTGAAACCTAACAAACAAGGTTTCATTTAATGATCATGGATTCATCATCATCTTTAAGTCATTAAGATTCATATCTCATCAGTCTTTTTTTGCATCAGTTAGATCAAATGATATTGAGCAACTAAAACTGATATTTAGTAAAGAAGATGATGATGAAAGCATTAAAACTTTAATGAGTATGCAGAATGAAGGTGGTTAAACTGCTTTGTATATTGCAGCTGAGAGTAATTTTAATGAGGTTTTTGGTTTTTTGTTAAAGTTTTGTGATGTTCAAGTTGTGAAAATAAGGTCTAAGGCGGATTTTAACGTGTTTCATATCGCGGCTGAACGACGTCATTTAGGTAATCTAAGTAGATCTTATGTGTTTTTTTTATATTGGTATTGGTTTACTTGATATTTGAGCTTTTGATGTTTCCAATTAAGTTTAGATGTTTTTTATGGAATATATTAGTGCCCAGGATTACTTATATGATTATTTGTGATTGGGATAATCAAATTTGAACTGCTTATTTTAGAGGATTACTTTTAGTTAAGCAATTGTAATTGTTTATCCAGAGATGCTTATTTTGGAAAGTAATAAGTAGATAATCAGTTTTAATAGGCATTCCCAAACACCCCTAAAATTGTTGAACTTGTTAATTTTGCTAATATAATATAGTATTTGTTCTGTAGTTCTGTGAGGGTTAACCTTCTAGCAATCTTGCAATCTTGGAGGTGTATATTTGGAGTCTTTAGTGTTATTGATTTCTTACAAAAAATTGTGTTGAGGGGTTGTAAATGTAACTGATTATATCATTATATATGCGACAGGTTTTTTCAGATGTCCAAGTTTAAAACAGTAGTGATTCAATAACTTAAACATTGTTGGAAGTCAAAGCCATGTGACTGATGTCTATTTGTCATCGCTTTTTAAAAAAAAAATATTTCTTTCTTCTCTTGTTTGACAATGTTTGCTATAATGATACAGGAATTGTGAGCCAACTTTTGGCATTGTGGCCCGAGCTTTGTAAAGTATGTGACAAGAAAAACACAAGCCCGCTGTATTCAGCAGCCGTCAAGGACCATCTGGATGTAGCGAACGCCATTTTAGATGCAGATGCTTCTTGCATAAGGATAGTGAGGAAGAATGGGAAAACAGCATTACATACAGTGGCTAGATACGGTAAGATAAGCATGTTAAAACTACTTATTGAAAGAGATCCAGGAATTGTACCAATTAAAGATAAAAAGGGTCAGACTGCACTTCACATGGCGGTAAAAGGGCAAAGTACTGAAGTGGTTGAAGATTTATTGGAAGCTGATCACTCGATTTTAAATGAGCGCGACAAGAAGGGTAGCACGGCCATCCATATCGCTACTAGGAAATCCCGATCACAGGTACTTTTTTTATAGATATATCTTATTGAATATTTTTATACATGCTAAACTAACAAGAATTGAAACATATCTAAAACTCTATAATGATATTGTTTTCGATTATCTAGCAACTTTTGATAATAATTTGGTTCGGCATGTGCAAATTTACTTTGGTGTGTTCTAAGATGTTGCAAATGGGGTGGATTTTGACATTTGGTCCAAATGGGTAATTTTGGTACCGAATCTGCCCTGAAACTCCTTTTTGTCCAAATTTTTTGATACTTTAGATGTGATTATTGTGTCGAATTGATAACTTTATGTTTTGAATGAAATGATTTAGGGGTTTTAAGCATTAGAAAAACACTTTAGGCGACTTTCAGCCCATTTTAAACCTTGACCTGTTTTACCCGTTTTAAAGGTTCAATCTTTATTTTGGCTTCTTTGAACGGAGTAAATTTTAATGTAGCTTGTTCTAATATAAAGGGTTTAAATTGTACAGATTGTAAGCCTTTTGCTGAGCTACAGTTCAATAAGCGTCAATGTAATCAACTTCCAACAAGAAACCGCAATGGACATAGCCGATAAGCTGAACTATGGACCACCTAAGTTAGAAATCATGGATGCTTTAACTGAAGCCGGTGCCAAACACGCGCGATATGTTGGTAGAATCGATGAGCAAATGGAACTCAAACGAACCGTTAGTGACATCAGACATGAAGTCCATTCACAACTTTTACAAAATGAACAAACACAAAAACGTGTATCTGGTATCGCTAAAGAACTCAAAAAGATTCACAGGGAAGCAGTTCAAAATACTATCAACTCATTAACAGTGGTTGCTGTTTTATTTGCGTCAATAGCTTTCTTAGCTATTTTTAATCTCCCGGGGCAATATAAGTATTCGGGTAAAGAAGCTGGTGAAGCTGAGATAGCTCACACTACAGCTTTTCGGGCTTTTTGTTTGTTCAATGCCACATCATTATTTATATCTTTAGCAGTTGTTGTGGTTCAAATCACATTGGTGGCATGGGATACAAGGGCCCAAAGACAAATTGTTTCAGTTGTGAACAAGTTAATGTGGGCAGCTGGTATTAGTACTTGTGGGGCGTTCTGCTCAATAGCATTTGTAGTTGTTGGGAAAAGAAGTGCATGGATGGCGATAACTATTACTGTTGTAGGTGTTTTGATTCTATTGGGGACACTCGTAAGCTTGTGTTACTTTGTATTTAGGCAACGTCGTTACTTTGGTAATGATTCTCAGAGGAGGATTAGGAGGGCGAGCGGAAGTAAATCTTTTTCGTGGTCTTACTCTGCAAATATATCAGATGATGAATCTGACCATGAGAAGATTTATGCTTTGTGAATGTTGAGCTTGCCACTGAGCCTTTGAAGAGGTTATGTATCCAGGTATATCAAGAGATCAAATTATTTATCTCTCTTATATATTTTGTAGGTTATGTAAATATTGATGTATAGAAATTTGAGTTTGAGTGTTTAAACCGTGTTGTTTAACCACAGTTAATGAAACCATGTGTACCATGTTTTCAGCTTAATAGCCCGATAAGGCAATAAAAATGAGTCTCTATATATTGACAAATTATCTTGCAGTAACAGCCTTTTTTATTTTTTTTAAATCAGTTTTTCTGTCAACACGTAATTCCGATATAAAGAATTTATACCATCCCGCTGCTATCCTCGTTTGACATAGTGGACAACACAAATACCTAGACTTATTATTTTCTTCCAAAGTTGGTTATTTGATTGCTATATGGTGGCCAAACATTGAGTATAAACTGCAGAAAGTTGGATCACAGTACAAACTGCAGAAAATTGGGTCAAAGGGCGAGGGTGGTGTTCTCGACCTTGACAAAAACGAGTATATGGACTCAAATACTCCATTAATCGAACACATTAACCTCGCTCAATTGGAGTTCTCACACCTGACACCCTACAAATTACAAGACAAATATACTCATTTCATATTTATCAAATATCATTTTAGTGCTTCCACTTTGACTCTTTATAACATAAAACGATTTGAAGAAAATATTTATACAATCGCTAGACCCATTCATGAAATGGACTTTGTATACAACGGAGTATCATATAAAGAGTACTAAAACACATTCCATGAGTTCCAGCATACCTTAAGGGATTGATTGCTTCAGATAAAGACGCCACTGATCAATATATGCCATTTTATCATGATCCATGCTTGGTAGTTCAAATATCTCTAGTCTTTCCATTATCTTTGTAGTCTTACCAAGAAGTTTGGCTGCAACCTTGACGCTTGCCTCGCGTTTGTCAATCACTCTTTCATGGCCTTTCATTGTTATTACTCGTGGTATGTTGGTGAAACAAGCAGAGAACATATCTACAATCATGCCATTTAAAAGTGCAAACAACTGCTATATACTAAGTTGTTCTGCGTTGCCTTGCTCTCTGAGCAAGATTGTTTGTGCAATTCGGTACATTGAATTGTAAGCAATCAACTCCTTAAAAATGTTGTTCTCCGTCATTTTTCGATTGGAACTTCTTTTATTTTTCATTACAGTCTCTTCAGCTTATCAACAAACCAGTTAAGAATTTCTTTGATGTTTTGTTACGACCGCTTGGGTCGTGTCTAGTCCCGTATGGCATAACGATTATGTCTTGGGCTAAGTCATCTTTATTTATCTTAATTGTTAGGTCGTGGGCTAAGCCCGTTGTCTTTCTCATTGTTAGGTTAAATGTTATCGGTTATAAATACCGAGCCATTATAATGAATGAAATCATAGTTATGTCAAACAAATAGTTCTTTTCTACTCTAATATTCTTAAGGAAATTGCAGCATTAAGTGGTCTTATCTCGATACAACCTCAACGGGTCGTATCAATTGGTCTTATTGGAGTCCTCGTTGAGACGGCTACCAAACTAGGGTTCCAATTTATTTATAAAAAAAATCGTTCATCGATCACTATTCACGAGTATCGCTCATCATGTACCATTAATCAAGTCTTGCTTCATCGCCAGAATTTACTATTCATCCCAGAGTTTACTGTTCATCGCAGGAATTCCTGTTTCATTATTTTCATTGCTAATGGACGAACCAACTATCCGTATGCTTTTAAAGGAACACTCTAACGCATTATATGCTAATCTACATACTCGACTTCGCGCTTACGAGATGGAGTTACAGTCTATTAAAAGATTAGGGCACAACCGACATGGAGCAGGCGGCGATCCAGGGATATCTCGGTCCATGCGTTTGGAGGTTCCCAAGTTTAATGGCACCAATCCTGAGAGTTGGATTTTTGCTATTCACGAGTATTTTGATCTTCTGGGAACAGCGGCAGAACAACGACTCGAGGTCGTCGGTTTTAATCTGGAAGGAGACGCAGACGAATGGTTTTGTTGGATGTCACGCAATAAGTTGATCAACAACTGGGAGGGATTTTTGGAGAGTGTTCGTAATCGCTTTGGACCTTGTAAGTATGGGGATCCATAGGCGCACTTTCTAAGTTGTTGCAAATGGGGACAAGGGCACAATATCAAAGCGAGTTTGAGAAGCTTATGAATCGGTAACGGGAATATCGACACCATATTGATCTCGCTTTTATATCTCGGTCTTAAACCAACACTATAACATGAACTGCTGGTATCTAAACCAACATATCCGGGTGAAGCTTTTCTTTGGCTAGTGTCACGGTAAGCACGTTTGGAGGATCAATGGTCGCTTTCTATCAACAACAAAGCGAGTAGTAGCACTATGGTACCCACAAAAACAACTCAATATACACCGATGAATGATGATACAGATTGTTTGTTGCTGCCTATTCATGTTGAGTCATGCACGATTGTGGAGAAGTGAATATCTCAACGTGGGAGAGGCAAGAATAAAAGTTGAGTGTTACGATGGTAATAAAAGAGAAGTAAAAGGCGTGGTTACTGATTCTGAATTTAACGATAAAAGTGTGGATAAACACCTACTTGGTGAATCATGTGGGCTGCTTAGAGGAACCCATCACTACACTAGTATCAACATTAAGGTAGATCCTTATGTTTGTGGGAGACTTGTGACCAGGAATATTAGTAACACATGCAATCACAAGAGGGGTACAGGAGCAAGCATCAAGACTACAAAGAGGGTTATATGGGGATGGTTTGTTCAAGAAAGGTATGAGCCGAAGACTGTGCGAAACTTCATAATTGTACTTGACTTTAGTTTGAAAGGAGCTAAACCTTTAGTAGCAGTCTGGTCTACACGTGAACCACAAGGAACTAAACTACAAGTCCATGTTTGGGATCCTGGAATTACATGAGGCGAGATTTTGAAGCAACACCTTGAGGACAAGGTGACTTTGAAGGAGAGGGGAATGTTACGACCGCTTGGGTCGTGTCTAGTCCCGTATGGCATAAGGATTATGTCTTGGGCTAAGTCATCTTTATTTATCTTAATTGTTAGGTCGTGGGCTAAGCCCGTTGTCTTTCTCATTGTTAGGTTAAATGTTATCATTGTAAGGTTATAAATACCGAGCCATTATAATGAATGAAATCATAGTTATGTCAAACAAACAGTTCTTTTCTCTACTCTAATATTCTTAAGGAGCTTGCGCCCGCTTGAAGTGGTGCCCTATCTCGATACAACCTCAACGGGTCGTATCATGTTTTCCCCTCAAAAGCATATTTTGATAGAGCATGCTTCAAACCAGTTAAGAGTATTTTCGGCTTCAAGCCATAAGGCAACATTGTCCCTTCGAATATTCACTAGAAATATTTAGGTTAATTTTCTTACACGAGATGGGTGTACGATAGACCTTCACCAAGACTTTTTTGACCAAGTTCTCAACTCTGTCCTTGGGAATACGCGGGAGAGCAACAACGATGCATGTTAAGGTCACTATTGGTAGACTCCAACTGTTAACAAGCTCAACAAAAATCAGAGGTTGAATATGATCCGTGTCAAATTCCTTGCAGCCTTTAAGATGAAGAAATTCATGGAGTTTGAAATCCCCTTGGTGTTTTTTCAGCAAACTCAATCTGTTGTGAATCTATAAAACATAGTACTAATTTAAGGTCTTCGTTTATTTCGCCACTTCTTGAGGCGATGGCTGGAGTAACAATTTTGCCTTCAGTGACTTCCAGCAGTACGAGCAATAGACCACAAGCCTTAGAACGACTATCGGGATGAGCCTTATCACTTTGCACAATACGACAATTACCTGTTGAAATACAATGCAAGGGTTGAGATCTCTTGCAAAGTGAAAAAATTAAAAAGTCTTATGTCCCCGCCCAATCCTTTTTTTTCTTATTAAATTCGGTTAGGGGGCATTTTGGTCCTTTTAACTTATTTTTTTATTCCACCCAAAAACTTCAAACGTAAATAACTTTTAAACGACAAACTTTTATGAAAAACCGATTTCACCATACTATTTTAAATTTAATTCTCTTTAATTTAGTATGCATTATGATATATGAATCTCTAACTTTTTTTCCAACTTTTTAAGTCGGTGTTCATTTTCTTGAAATTTTCGGCTCTAATTTTGACTAGTTTAAAAGCCGAATTTTACAAAACTTAAAGCATGAAAATTGTAGGCTTTTGACCATTCTTTACCCAGAAATTTGAATCACTCAAATCCGATATGATATGAGTGAGATATTAAATGTTAATGATGACGTCTTAGTCATATTTAGTGCATAAAAGTGTTTGATAAAATATCTAAAAGAGATTTTTCTTATAAAAGTACATTCAAATGCACTAATTGGTATACCAAAATACATCTTTATTTTTGTTATGTTTGGTTTATTTTTAACTGATGAACAACTAAATGATAAACTGATGAACATTGTGACCATAACTGATGAATATTATTTTCGACAACTGATGAACATTATGATTTCTTTTGAATACCAATAAAATAAACTGATGAACAGAATTTAAGAGAACTGATGAATAAGTTTTTTTATTGATGAACAATACTAACTGATGAACAAGACTAATCGATGAACTGATGAACAATTAACAGATGAACATTGCGATTTCTTTTAGACAATTGATGAACAATATAAAAAATAACTGATGAACGTTATTTTTTCGAAAACTGCTGAACATTATAAAAAACAACTGGTGAACGTTATAAAAAATAACTGGTGAACAATATAAAAAATATTGATGAACTAATGAACATTACTATTTATTTTTTATTTTTATTTTTTGAATACTGATGAACAAGACTGATTGTGACCTAACTGATGAACAACGTGATTTTTTTATTCGGAAACTAATGAAAAACACTATTTGTTTAAAAAAACCGATGAACAAGTGATGTAACTGATGAACATTATAATGTAACATCAAAGAAAACTTATGAACATTATAATGTAACATCAAAGAAAACTAATTGATGAACTGATGAACACTGTGACTCTAACAGATGAACATTGCGATTTCTTTTAGACAACTGATGCACAAATTTTTTATTGATGATCAACATTTTTTTATTGATGAACAAATGAACAACTATTTTTAATGACGAACAAAGAACAACTCTTTTTATTGATGAACATCACTTTTTATTGATGAACAAAATGAACTCTTTTTATTGACAAACAAATGAACAACTATTTTTATTGATGAACATTATGATGTAACTGATGAATAAAATTAAAAATAACTGATGAACAACTATTTATATTGATGAACAATACTTTTTATTGATGAACAATAAACAACTCTTTTTATTGATGAATAACTTTTTTTATTGATGAACAAATGAACATGTCTTTTTATTGATAAACAACACGTTTTATTAATACTTTTTTGTTAGAAAACTAATGAACAACGTGACTAACTGATGAACATTAATCTAACTAAAAATTAAAAAGTTATTGATGAACAAATGAACTCTTTTTATTGACGAACAAATGAACAACTCTTTTTATTGATGAACCAAAAACGTATCACATCACAATTAATCAAGCAAATTAAATAGAAATAGAAAAAAAACAAAATAAAATACAATACAATACATAAAGGGTCACTCAGTGATTGAAACTAAAAACAAAACATGGTCCACACTCACTCACATTGCAATCTGTCTGACTCTCATTTAACCATTTCTTGACTTTTGCTAGACTCCCACATGTAGACGAAATACACGAAGCACTTAATATCAATGTTTTGAAACCCGGGTCGACCTGGCCGGGTTAACCTATTGGACCGTTCCGGACAAAAAAGGTCAAAATAACTGGTTTTAAACCGGTTAACAGTTAGACCTGTCGGGTTTTGAGTGACCCGAGTCAACCGGTTTTGAAACCCGATCGGGTTTGTTTTAAATTTTTTAAATAAAATCGGATTGACCGTGGTTGAACCGGTTGACCGGTTATTTATTTTTTTTAATGGAAAATCGGGTTGACCCGGCGGTCGATCCGGTGACCGGTGACTCGACCGGTCGATTATAAACCCGGGTTTCAAAACATTGCTTAATATATGTGTACCGAATATAATCAGATCCCACTGAGTATTAAGAAAAAGTTAGCATTTCTAATTAGGTCACCATCCTGTCATCAGTTTTTCTTGAAAGAAATCAAGTTGTCCTGACCCGCATCCCTCTCCGGCGATCGAAGAAATGAAAGGTAACATTAATATATATCCAACCTCAGAGATGCTAATTACATCTCTTGTAATTGCTTTAAAACACTAAAAATGATAACAAATGGAACAAAACTCTACATAACATAAAAGAGGAAATTACCTTTGTATAAAGGTATGGTGTCGTAGAAATGCTTTAGCAATTTTTTAATAGATGAAAGATGATCTTTAGCGATAGTCTTTCATTTTAGCATTTTAATCGAAACTGGTGATGTAATTAGATTCAGGGTCGAAGAAATCAAACCTGCAATTAACGAAAGTAGTTGGAAAAAGAAATTTGTTGGAAAAGTAATAGATGGAGTCTTAAAAGGGTCTTGAATATAATTTCAAGTTTCCAAAACTACCCTTATCAATCGGGAAAAGGAGATACACGTGTCAAAGCAATATTGCTTTTTAGACTTTTTAAAGTTTGCTCTCTTTTTAATAGATCCGCTTTCTACATTGCAAAGGCTAAGAGTGATATTTTTCAAACTATAAAGGAGACTTCCCAATCTACGACTGCTTGATAGAAAAGGTATATGATTTTGTTTGGGCTAATTACACGATAATGTATCATCGTCGTCAAGATTTCCTTTGATATGTATCGAACAAATTTTTTTCAATTCTATGTACTAAACTTGCATTTTTTGTGTACTTTATGACCATTTTGCCCCTCCCGGATTAATAAAATGAGGGGCAAAATGGTCATAAAATACACAAAATTACCAAAAATGCAAGTTTAGTACATAAAATAGCAAAAAAATTTGTTCGATACATATATAAGAAAATCATGACAACTATAATATGTTTAGAGGTCATTAGCCCATTTTGTTTCCACTCATACAACTTTTGGGTATAATACTTTTCTAACTTAAAAACTATCAAATGATTCCTATTCCATATAGTGATCCATTTGATGCTTACAACCGAAAAAACATCTAAATATAGGAGCAATGCTACCCACCACGACCCCTATGGACTGTTATGAGAGCTCTAGGTATCGTAACACCGTAACACCAAAAAAGTGTCACAATTTCAGCGCCACATCACTTCAACACCAAAACATTTAACACCAAAAAATCACCCCTTATCATAACACCATCTCAACACCACCTTTTGGGACCTACTTTTTAAAAAAAATACTAATTATGGTAACTTGGGCATAGTGCGGGGTGGGGTAAGGTAACTTGAGCATAACTTGCATTTCCTCCCAAGTTACTACAATAATGTGGAAAACTAGAAGGGTGGTTGAATAGTTTTGCCGATTTTAAGTTAGTTTCTAAAAACTTTAGATTCGATGTTATGTGAAATCGTATGGATGAAGAGAAAGTATAGATCTAAGAGTAATGCAAGTAAAGTAAGGGATAAAAATGACACAACCGATTTATAGTGGTTCAGCTACAAGGACACCTTCCTTGCCCTACTCCACTCCCCGAGTCACCTACTCGAGAGTTCAAGCACTATGTCAACAAACTCCTTCAACTTGGCGGAGAAGCCTTCACAACGTTGCTTACACCTTTTTCTGGTACAAAGCTAAATACCGAGTCCGTAACACGGAGGACCAAACCAACACAACTATTACACAACAAATATGTGAAATATGAAGTACAAGATCTTTGTTACATAAATATTGTGGAGGAACAAATCAATCAAGGACCCCTTGCTTGGATGACTTGTAGAATGCTCGTGATCTCGCCTTAGAGAATGACCTATATGAGAATCACAAAATAGAAGAAAGAAGAGCAACTCTCTAGATCAAGTGATCTTTTATTAGAAGAGTGTAAGAATATATGAGAGAGTTAGTGAGAAGAGGGGTGAGTAAAAATGAAGAAATGTCTCTCTATTTATAGGCAAATTCTTGCCACTGTTGCACGGATCTCACGGATCCCTTGCTCAAGGGATTCGTCTAGTGTAACTCCAGGGATCCGTGGGACGCTCCTCTTTGCCCATGGGTTTTTGGGTTATGGGTCATGGGTCATGGGTTTTGGGTTGGTCCATGGTTATTTATTTAGATACAATGTATCTAATAGATGCAATGCATTTAGTCAATGGATCATGGGTTAAAACCATGGGTCATGGATATGCTTCCATGGGTATGGGTCATGGGTTGTGGTTTTTACCCATCCTAATAAACTATTACAACAAATGATTTATTACAACATTTTGTATTAAATGACTATATATAAATGCTTTACAAAAATAACATGTATCCTTATAATTTTACTTATGATAACATTATATTTGTTATCAACAAAACACAAAGAGATCGCTAAATATTAATAAACGTTTTTACGGTTTATTTGTATTAACAATCTCCCCCTTTTTGTTGATGACAAAACATAATGTTATGATGAGTAAAACTTAAGATTAGATGTATGTTTTGAAAGCTTAAGTTTTACTTCTTCTCTCCCTTTTTGTCGAAACAAAAAGTGTCCCTAATGAAGAAATAAAATGTGGAAAAATAGTCCACCTATCTCTAACTCCCCCTTGACGGTAGCTCCCCCTAGAATGGGGCGTCAAGTGATAAAAAAATCCTACAAAGAAAAGGTTAGTAGTAACATGCATAAATAATCTTGTGATTGACGAGAATCAAGATTGGGAGCCAAGGTATGTAAACAATGCCTTGTAATAAAATAACAAAATGTAGTGGTATTTATGCCACATACAAGCATGTAAAACTAAGAACAAGACATGTTCTTAAAAAAGACTCAAAAGAAAAATACTAAAAGTAAGAGAAATGATTTCTTCCATGCTTGCATAAGGTTATGGATGGAAGTTTTGGTGAGTGATGATGTTGATGCGATCAAGGATGAGGTTAAGTATGATTCGCATTTCTTCCCTAATTTCTATAACAAGATCCCTAGTGGATTGGCAATGTTCACAATGTAAGTGATGTGGGTAATGAGTGCGGAATTTTTTCGGGTTATTTTGATTTGTGAGATGCTGAAGTTGTGGTGGAAAAGTTGGAAAATACGGATCAAAATCCGTAATGTTTGGAAGCTGTGGTGGAAAAGAACCTAGATGTTCTTTTAACACAATGGGAGCTAAAGGTGGTGAGGTTTCAAGGTCTTTGAAGATTGTGTTTGGAGAAGTAGGAGGTGTCAAAAAGACTAGTTCTTTTTGCTTGGTTTGTTGAGATCTTGTTGGAGTCTTAAGGAGTTCCAAAAGAGTGACCTTAGGTGGTGGTTTGATGGGTGATGAAGATGGTGTACTTGTTGGTGATGAAGGAGGTGCTATAATGGAAGCATAATTTTGGATTTCTTGAAAGAGATTGTTTGCACTAGGTGATTCATCTATGTTGGAAGATCTTTTGGATGACATGATGATGTTTGTTTGTGAGGTTGAGAGTGATGAATATGCAAGAATTTTGGGAATCCTATTTATAGAAAAATAATGCATTGTAATGAATGCTTGACCCAAAATGTGGATTAAAATCTAATGATTAGATATGAACTTAAGGCATGTGATCATGAGAACACAAGCATTAAATAACATACTCCAAAAAATGATAAAAAAATGATGAAAATATTGAAGCTTTCATCCAAAGTGAGAAAAATAGAAGACAAAATTAGCTTCTGTCTCACGGATCCCACGGATCCTTCCTTTGAGGGAACCGTCTAGCATTAAGGCTGGGATCCGTGGTACTGGTGATTCAGGCAGCTCAAAATTTTCTTTTTGGAAACATTTGTGCCTAGTGTGTGCCTATATGCAAACCACTTGGAGTTGCGGTTATCTCGACTCCTAAAAAGAAAATAAAAATAAACTAGAAGTGAAAAAACACATTATTATGTGAGATAACCCGAGTGCTCCTAATTCATTGTTGCTTAAATGAATGTACCCGAAAACACATACTAGTTATGTGTCCTCTTTTGCATTCAAAAGACATGAGATGCAATGAAAACGGGTTTTTACTTTGTATTAATAATGAAAAAGCGATTTTTCCTAAACGTGAGAAATGGCTTTTATGAAAGTGATACGGGAAGAGGTATCCTTTTAGAAAACATTTTGAAAAGAGATTTTTTTGTGTGAATAAAACGTTTTTTCTTAAAAAAATAGGTAGGCAATTACGTGTTTGCAAAAGGTACTTGTCTTAAAAAAAATAAGAGAAGACTATGAAAGTACGAGTTATAAGTAAAAACTTATCTTGGGTTTTGAAAATTCCCGTATTGCTTGTGAGTTGTGCGTGAAATAGAGATCCTAGACTCAGAAAGAAGAAGGCTAGTGTTTACATACCTTGTAGAGTTTAAAAGCTAATTACGACGATTGTACCATGAGACCAAGACCAAGACGAAGTAGGTTGAATTGTTCCCGCTTCAACGGTTTGGTAAGGACGTCGGCTATGTTGTATTCGGACGCTACCTTCTCAATAGAGATGTTCCCCTTTTGAACATTGTCTCTTGAGAAGTGATGACGAATCTCTATATGCTTGGTGCGAGAACGCAATACCGGATTCTTGCTTAAGTCGATGGCACCTTTGTTGTCACATAGAATGGCTATGTCACATAGATGAATGTCGTAGTCAACTAACGCTTGTTTCATCCATAGTGCTTATTCGGCTTCGGTTGTTGATATGACCAATGTCGTTTGCTTATTTGAGAACCAAGATGTTAAACAACATCCCATAAAAGTACATACCCCACTAGTACTTTTTCGGTCAACATAATCACCTGAATGGTCAGAATATGCATATACAATTGTTTCTACCCCCGCACCCTTAGGATACCACAATCATAATTGAGTCGCACTTTAATGTACCTAAAATTCTTTGACGGCTTCTAGATGTGATGTTTTAGGATCTTCTTGAAACCTAGCACATAGACAAACACTAAACATGATATCCGGCCGACTAGTCAGTGAGGTAGAGAAGACTACCAATCATGCCACAATACTTTGTGTTATCAACGGATTCATTGCCTTCATCTTTTGTGAGTTTAGTGTCGGATGACATTGGTGTCCTTATGGATTTTTGTTGGGAATTATACGTTTGAGTTGATAAGACAAAAAGAATGAAACAAGAGGGACTTAATATGACAAGAAGGAAACCTTCAAAAAGATAGAAGGACTTGCTTGCAAAAGAAGTTTTATTTATTAGTCCTTATTCTCTAGTATATAAAGAGGACATAGGTGTAGGTTTTATATAAGTCTTCCATAATGTAGTCGACTAAAGGTGTGTGTGTGTCCTAGGCGTATAGTCTTGTAAACGCCTAGGTTATTAGTTTAGTTATCTAGACGTGTTCCTATAAACGTCTAAGGTTAGTTAGTTTATGGTGACGAAAACCTTGTGTCAATAACAATTATGTTTTGATTTATCCGCTGCGTATTGTCATTGTTATTGTTAAACCCTAAGGCTCAAAATGATCTCAAGGAGTCTAACAAACTCCACAATTGGTATCAGAGCTCGGGGAGCTCGTTACCTAGGGATTCACAAGGTTTCTTGGCGAAAAAGGAAGGAGAAATTCGAGTCTGAAATTTTTCGTATATACTTCTGCAGCACAGTTTTCAAGATGGTATAACTTTTTAATGAACCGTTGGATTGGGCTAAAATTCGAACTGGAGCTTCTTGGTATATCTATCTTTAATCTCACCGAAGGATCGTTGATCCGAGCTCTCAATCAAAAGTTATAAGTCGTCAAGTCTCTTCTAAACTAATTTTTTTTTCGTAAGGTTACTACAACCTTGCTTTGAAACGATCATAACTTTTTCGTTAACCGTTGGATCGTAATGAAATTTTAGGTGGACGTTCTCTATATGATAATCTAACTTTCCACCGTAGGGATTGTCGATTTGAGCTTTTATGTGAAAGATATATCTTTGTCGAAGTTGGTACAAAGAGAGTTTTCAAAGCACTGTTGTGTGTTTCAAAGCATGTTAGGATTTATTCAAAGTCTTGCTCTTTGATCAAAATCTTCTTTGCTTATGTTCAAAATCTTGCTCTTTTGGTCAAAGCTTCTTGATTTCACAAAGTAATCTTGCTCGAGGTTTCAAAGTCTTGCCCATATAGGTTGAAAGTCTTGCTCGTTGTTTTAAAGTCTTGCTAGTTTTGATCGATATCGGATAGAACGAATTGTTTTTGGTTCTAGTATGGTTCTAAATGTGAGGGGAAGCTCGTATGATTTTTAGCATTGATTCGATGGTCAGAACACACATACATGGGATATTTGGTTGTGATACACACACAAGAGGAAATTGGAAGTTGTTCTTAAAAGGATTTTAAAAGGCTCGTTTTTTATTGATTAATTGATTACGAAGAAGGTTAAATATCATTTATTTGATGTTGTAGTTGAGTTACACAGGTTTGTGTTCTTATCATATCTCAAAGTGGGTGTAACACTTTGGAGATAACTTGTTCGTGCTTCAATGATTATGACAAAGAATTGACATGACACTTAAAGGAGTGACGTTATTGTGCTCAATGATTATCGTCAAGAGATTGAGGTCTCCCTATACATAAGTATACGTTCAATGTCATCTATAGTGCAAGATATAAGATACAAGTTTGGGTTATTTTACTTCTTCATCAAGTTCGTTATATTTGGTTTTCTTCACAAGTGATCATTACATGGAGCTTACAGATTTGAAGAATTACTTGATGTTCATGCACCACTCAAGGGAAGTGTTTGGTTTTACTCATCATTGATCATTATTACAACCGCTAGTTGGAGTTTTCTCTTGTTTTGGATTCATTTTAGTAAGCATTTTGGTGTTCTTCATAGAGGGCAATTCAAACATTGGACGGCTTAGATTGGAAGTATGATATTGGTTCGTGGTGGTCAAGATCATTATTTGCATCGTTCTCTAATTGGATAATAACAAAAGGGGAAGAGATGTTTGAGTGGCATGGCATGGATTAAGGGAAGACAAAGGAAGACATACTTGTTTCATTCATGGTGAGATCCCGATCTCAATTTCTCTACTGCCTAGGGAAGTTCGTTCAAGAATGGTTTTGTCATTATCAACTAGGGAAGATTGTTGGGAATTATACGTTTGAGTTGATAAGACAAAAAGAATGAAACAAGAGGACTTAATATGACAAGAAGGAAACCTACAAAAGATGGAAGGACTTGCTTGCAAAAGAAGTTTTATTTATTAGTCCTTATTCTCTAGTATATAAAGAGGACATAGGTGTAGGTTTTATATAAGTCTTCCATAATGTAGTCGACTAAAGGTGTGTGTGTGTGTGTCCTAGGCGTATAGTCTTGTAAACGCCTAGGTTATTAGTTTAGTTATCTAGACGTGTTCCTATAAACGTCTAAGGTTAGTTAGTTTATGGTAGGGGTGAGCAAATGACCCGAACGGACCGGACCGACCGACCGACCGACCGAGACCGGACCGGACAGACCACATTCGGTCTGGTCCTCGGTCTATGCATTTGGGCTCATTCGGTTTCGGTCCGGTCCGGTCGGTCCGGTTCGGTCCGGACCACAAACCGACTATTTTGGCCTTAGTAGACTCCAAACGGTCCGGTCCGACCGACGGACCGACCGAGACCGGACCGACCACATTCGGTCTCGGTCTCGGTCCCGGTTTTTACCTTATTTCGGTCTTCGGTCTTGTCGGTCCAGTCCGGTCCGGTCCCGGACCGATGCTCACCCTTAGTTTATGGTGATGAAAACCTTGTGTCAATAACAATTATGTTTTGATTTATCCGCTGCGTATTGTCATTGTTATTGTTAAACCCTAAGGCTCAAAACGATCTCAAGGAGTCTAACAAACTCCACAATTTTGAGTCTTCTAAACCAAATTTCTTTAACATCTCCTTAATGTATTTAGATTGATTAAAGAAGATACCATCTTCTACTTGTTTGATTTGTAGACCAAGAAAGAAACTAAGTTCTCCCATCATACTCATCTCGAACTCGTCATGCATGATTTTAGAGAAATCATCACACATGTCTTGACAAGTAGATCTGAATATAATATCATCCACATATATTTGAACAATGATTATATGTGACTCTTTTCTTAGTAAAAGTGTGTTATCAACTAACCCCATGGTGTAGTTGTGTTTGATTAAGTATGACTTGAGTCTATCATACCAAGCTTTTGGAGCTTGTTTAAGACAGTAAAGGCTTTCTTTAACTTATACACATGTTTAGGTTTTTCGAATCGATGAAGCCGGAGGTTGAGCTACATATACTTCTTCATTAATAAAACCATTTAGAAAAGCACTTTTGACATCCATTTGATAAAGCTTAAGATCATTAGCACAAGCATAAGCAAGAAGTATTCTTATAGACTCTAATCTAGCCACGGGGCATAGGTCTCATCAAAGTCTATTCCTTCTTGTTGATTATACCCTTGGGCAACGAGTCTAGCTTTGTTTCTAGAAACTACACCGTTTGCATCTAACTTGTTTTTATATACCCATTTGGTTTCTATTATGGTTTGATTACTAGGTGGAGGGACGAGTGTCCAAACATCGTTAGAAACAAATTGATTTAACTCTTCTTGCATAGCCATTACCCAACTTTCATCTTTTATGGCTTCTTGTGTATTCTTAGGTTCTATGGTTGAGACAAAACAAAATAGGCTACTTTGGTTTTGGACTTGAGACCTTAACGTTCTTTCGTTTAACTTACCTATGACCTTATCTACGGGGTGATCTTTGGACTCTTTAATATTTATGATTTCATCATTTAAAGTTTCTTCTACTTCGTTTATCTTTTTCTTTATTACAATAGCTTCACTCTCGACAATCTCGTCATCGAAAATAGGTAGAGTAGGTTTGGGTGGACTCTCATCAAATTTTACGTTTAATGACTCTTCAACCTTCATTGTTTCTTTATTTAATATGACGTAAGCTTTGCTATTAGGAGATTAACCTAAAAAGATACCTTCGGTTGATTTAGGATCAAATTTTGTAAGGTAATCTTTAGTGTTAAGTAGAAAACATTTGCTACCAAAGACTCTAAAGTGATCTAACGTAGGCTTTTTGCCTCGAAGTAACTCGTATGGAGTTTTACCTAAAAATGGTCTAATTAAGACTCGATTAAGTATGTACATTGAAGTATCAACGGCATTGCACCAAAACTTTTGAGTTATGGATTGCTCATTTAGCATGGTGCGACTCATTTCTTGTAGGGTTCTATTCTTTCTTTCAACTACCCCATTCGATTGTGGAGTGCGAGGAGCCGAGAAGTTGTGAGTAATACCATTAGAGTCACAAAAGGCTCCAAATTTCACTTCATTATCAAATTCCCTACCATGATCCGTTCTAATAGACACTATAGGACTTCCTAATTGTCTTTGGATTTTCTTACTTAATATTTCAAAGTAATTGAATGTTTCAGTTTTGTTCTTTAAGAATTTAGTCCACGTGTACCTAGAGTAGTCATCCACTATAACCAAAGTGTAGTAGTTACCTCCATAACTTTGGATAGCGGATGGACCAAATAAATCCATGTGTAGTAACTCTAGGCACTTAGTTGTAGACACCATGTTTTTAGCTTTGTGACTAGAATGGACTTGTATTCCTACGTTACAAGCATCACAAAAATGATGTTCATATTTTAATTTTGGTAGATCTCTTACTAGATCTTTGGATGATAGCGATTGAAGAAGTCGCATATTGGCATGACCCAATCTTCGATGCCATAAGGTCAAGTATCATCCATAGAGTAAGACAAAGTTTGTCTTTAGGTTCATTACCAATTTTAATGACATAGACTCCATGTTTCCTAATTCCTCTACCTATGGTGATACCGCTTTTCAATATCTTACTATCGGTTTCATTAAAAGTACGTTGCACTTTTATCACATATTTGTCCAATACTTAAGAGGTTAAAGTTTAGGTTTTCTACGTGACACACATCGTTAATGGTTAGAGATTTGTTAGAAATCATACCTTTACCGATGATTTTGCTTTTGCTATTTCCAAATACCACATTTCCTCCATTGAAGGATTCATATGTGGAAAATAGATCTTTATTTCCGGTCATGTGCCTCGTGCACCCGCTATCCTTGATCTACTCATCCGGATCTAGGTCGACCTTTAAGCACACCTATGAAAACAATTAACTCAAAAGTTTGGTCCCCATTTGTTCATGGGTCCATTAGTGTTAAACATTCCATTCATGTTAGACATATATGGATAAGGTGAGTATGCGTTCCATGGTGGAAAGTTTTGAAATGGAAAGCCGTTTTGCATATTAGGATTCCATCCCATTCGATTGTTACTTCTCGGATAGACATTATTAGGTCTCCTAGATGTGTTTGGTTTTGAAAATGATGGACCTTTGTTTCTTGTAAAGCTTTGATTTTGTCTTGGAGGTGGTTGTCTAATAGTAACATGGGTTGGTTTCTTCTTATTAACAATAACAAAATCGGATCTAGATGAGGAAGCTATGTTATTAACACTGTTTGCTTCAGCAGACCCACGGATCCCTTGCTGTATACTAGCCGGTTCCCTTTTTGTGGGATCCATGACTGCAATGGTTTGTTTTTCTATTGCTTTTACGAATTGTGTTTCTTTGTTTTCACTAGTTGACGCATTAAATTCCTGAAAACCTAGACCTTTTTGGTTGTTTCCTGTTTTAACAATATCCAATATCATATCTAAGGTATTAGTGTTCATTCTAGCAATCTTAGAGTCTAGATGATCAACTAGTGTTTGAAGTTGAACGCAAAGTTTACATTCACCACTTGCTATCTTCCCCTTTTCTAGACGTTTTAATTTCACCTTTAACTCCATGACTTCCTTTTCTAAACGTTGGTTTTGATTTTTCAAAAACTTGTTTTTGTTGATTACTTTTAAGCTAATTTTGCAAAGTTTATCATATTCATTATGCAAAGAGTCATCATCTAATGATGAGCTACTATAGTATTCGTGACATACCTCGTCATTTGCCATAAGACAAATTTCTTCGTCCTCCTCCTTGCTCATTCCCCACGAGCCGCTCACGAATGCTTTTTGATCATCACGTTTGGGACACTTACTAATAAAGTGGTTTGGGTCCCCACATTTAAAGCAAGCGCGATCATCCCTTGCCTTCTCGTCCTCTTTGC
Source organism: Chrysanthemum lavandulifolium (assembly GCA_022545495.1). Classification (NCBI taxonomy): domain Eukaryota; kingdom Viridiplantae; phylum Streptophyta; class Magnoliopsida; order Asterales; family Asteraceae; genus Chrysanthemum; species Chrysanthemum lavandulifolium. Next base: position 176,812,980 of record CM040242.1, on the reverse strand, counting down.
TTTTCCGAATCCTTTTTGTCGTCATATGGTTGTTTGACGATCTTCCTTTCTTCTAAAGAACTTTTGAAGTCCCTTACCGCCATGGCATACTCCTCGTCATCACTATCCGAAGAGTCCTCTTCATCGCTGAGACCTTCTTGGCTTTAAGGGCAAGAGATTTGTGCTTCTTTTCACTTTTGAGGCTTCGGAATCTTTAGTAAGGACAAGCTCATAGACCTTTAAGTTACCTATGTGCGTATAAAACCGCATGTATAATGAGTATGCACTTGTAATGAAATGATGAGATGCTATGATGATGTAGTTATAGTTTAGGGTCAATGATACAACCTAGTTCTCTATAACTCTTGCTCTGATGCCAATCTGTCACACCCCCAAAATACATGTTTTGCAGCGGAATGGAATACCTGGGGGATGACTGCCATAGCATCACAATTACAGTTATATTGAACAACCTAAAGTGTCGTTTTAAAAGCACATCGTTTGGTATATTTAAACATTCAGAGTTTACAAAATATAGGTCCCAAAAGATAGCCAATGTATGCGGAAATAAGTTTGTCACAACCCAAACGATGTATTTAAGTGTAATAAAATATATGTGAGACGCGTCAACTCAGCGACTCCATGCAAGCCATGATGATATGCTAATACCTGAGATAAAACATGCTTAAAACAGTCAACACAAAGGTTGAGTGAAATCCATAGGTTTAATTAATTCGTTTGAACACAATATTCGTAGTGTGAGTTACGTTGTTTCACACTCATCGTTGAAAACAAAACAACATTTATTTCCACTAAGTTCATGACAACCAAAGTGTAAACCTCGTACCAATAGAAATTGGTAAAATCATTTCATCGCAGCCCTAGTAGGTAAACTTGCCAAATTACCTTATTGATTCGAATATAGTGCGTTCAATTTCCCCTAACTTGGTCAATAAGAACGGGTGTGTTAATCCCAATAGGCCTATTCACAATATTCGCGCTCACTCGCAAGTGACTAATGTTGCATGATGTAGGGACTTCAAACATGGCAATAGAATACTTAGTGACAATAAAGCATTTGAATATAACATACAATTCAAAGCATTTGTGTTCGATTAAAAATATAATAGCATGTATCTCCCCCAAGAGTTTGTAAAACAATTAAGTAATAGAAAGTGGGGCTATGAACTCACGGTAATCCTTAAAAGTTTAGAGTACTTATGAAAGTAAATGAAAATAGTTGAGCATGTATCTCCCCCAAAAGTAATTCAAAACGTATAAAAGTATAAGCTATGAAACTCACCTGATGCAATGATTATGATGACATGAGTGGATACACTGAAATGAAGCAAATACTCTAACTGCAACCTATTATGAATGATATGATCTATTATAAGTCATGAATTAATGTTGTGCATGCAATTTCATATGATATCCATACCACTTCTGCATTTGAAAATAAAGTTTATCGTCGAAAAATAAGTTTATAACGTCTTGTCAAGTTATAAAATACTTTACGCTTATATATGTTGAAACAACATCCCACGATAGTCGTTTAGAAATAGAACAAGAATTTATAGTTTTCGTCCGTAAAATAATATACTTTGACAACTCATGAAAATGACTAAGTAACCTTGCGAAGCTTAGTCGTAAAATGGTGAATATTGAGTGTTAGTGTTGAAGAAAATAGTTGTGCTCGTCGTATTTCAAACGCGAGTATCTTGGTCGTTATAGGTCCGTTTTCTACGATCTATATATCCTTGGTTTCGTGTTAATGTATACTAATATATTTTTGATAAGTCGACTCATTTAGATTATGTTTAAAACCCGGTTTTGCCCCTTGAAAATCCCTTGACAGCTTGTATTATTTCAGAAAATTAGTTTTCTTCGTTAAACTTAAAATTAACGTATCTTTTTCGTTATAAACCCGTTTTAATCCATTCAAGCGGCCACGATTTCGCTTTTAAGTCTATTTTCTGAATATCTAGACCAAAATAATCCCCAACCTACTGATTCTTCCAGAAATTACGGAAATGGACAGCCCTTAATTATATTGTTTCGAAAATGATTTTTCTAGTTTGAAACTTGTTCTAAACCATTCCAATCAAGACCAAATCTATTCTAAACCTACCATACACCTTCTTAGGGTGTCATGGTTCCTAAAATTCACCAAAATGATAAGGTTCGTGGGAATATTAATTATAACATGTAAGTCCATTTTATGTTGAAAAATATATATAAAGTGGTATAAACTCATGAGAATACTTGCATATATAGTACGAGGATATAAAAAATATATCAAATAGAAGTATGAAAGATTAGGAAAAATCATTAGAAGCTTACTTGAGTGATTGAAGAGGTTTAGGTAACTAGGTACTTAATTACTTCAAGGTTTTTATTTCAAAACCTATACTAGAACACAAAATGGATCTTGATAATACTTGAACTTGTAAAAATTGGTGATTTCTTCTTCTCTTTTGATGTATGGCCGAACCACAAAGGATGAGGAAAAGAGAGTTTTCTTGCTTTTCACCTTCTAAATTTGTGTTTTTATGTTTTTATTTTTAGAAATAAAATGCAAGTATTGGAAATATCTAGCCACAAGGGCAATTTGGTAATTTAAGTAGCAAAAATCAAATTTGTTACATCTTGTGACTAGGGGGGGCATGGCATATGGATGAGAAGAAAGACTTTGTTGCAAAATTTTGTAATAAAATGTATTAAGTGTAGATATTTTGTATATTAAGCTTAGATATTAAGTTTTTAGGTATTGAGCTAGCTAGAAATCGATTTTATCGGAACTAAATAAAATATATTGAAGTCATAAAAATTATACAATTACATTTCTCGCAAGTATCGGGAGATTAAATAATTATCCTATAGAAATTTCGTAAACCGTCGAAAATATATATATATAACAATATATATACAAAATAAATCCAAATCATCGGGTAAACTAATAATATATTTTTTATAGCATTAAAATAAGTATAAAAATATATCTGGACAATTGTTGGAAGTGTCGGATCAATTGATCAAAATAAATGATCGTGTGATAGCGTTTATTTAATAAATAAATATATGTTAATGAAATATGCAAACCAATGCATGAACCAATATGAAAATGATGTTACTGATGATATGTAGACTAACTCTAGTCTATATGAAATGTTCTTAATGATGTTCCATGAATACGTAGCTTAACCCTCGCGGCTACGCGAATTCGATACTCGTAAACCTAGTTTACAAAAAAAAATGATGAATAATAATCATGAATAGAAATTTTTCTCCGGGAATGAATAGTGTTTCGTGAATAGTAAAATTTTGAAATAACCTCTCAAAGTCTCAAACCGACTTAAAAAATGATGAATAGTAATCCGTGAATAGTAATTTCCCGAGATGAATAGTGAAATTTTCAAAGTTTGATAAATGACCTGAAATTACGATTTGTCACAGAGTCCTTCCCTGAAACAGAAGGGATCTAGCAATATAAAGAAAATGCCTATGTTTCCTCTCAACAATGCCATTTTGTTGAGGGGTATAAATACATGAAGCTTAATCCATAATACCATTTTGCTTAGAAAACTCAGTAAACCTTTGATTAAAAAAGTATGTCCCACTATCACTCCTAATTGTTTTAATCTATTTTTTGAACTGATTTTTAATTAAGTTATAAAAACCAAAACCGACTCAAACACCTCAGTTTTAGACTGAAGAAGATAACAGCCATGGAAAATCAACAACCAGGGTAAGAATTTATTCAAAACCATCTCTACTAGTAACCTTATAAGGACCCTACAAATCAAGATGAACAAGTTTACATAATTCAGTAGCAATGTGATCACTTGAAGAAAAAGGTTCTCTAGTTTGTTTAGCTCTTTGACAAATATCACAAACTGTGTGAGAATCATTATTTTCAAACAACAAACTTGGTTTTAAAACATTGAGAACTTGGTATGCAAGATAACCAAGTCTGCAATGCCATGTGTGTTTAGACAAAAAAAAAAGATATTATTAATAGAACTTTGAAGTTCTTTACCTTGATTTCCATAAAAGTAATATAAACCACTATGTCTACCAGTCCCCAATATTTTTCCTGTCCTCAAATCCTGATTTAAGATATAACAGGGAACTTCATCAAAAGCAACAATCAAGTTACTATCACTAGCAACTTTGTAAACAAACACTAAACTCACACAGTATTCAGGCACAACTAACACATCATACAGAGTCAAGTAATCGGTTAATGACTCAGTAATATAAGCTCTTGTCCCATTGGGATGTAAAACTTTAATTTTCAGATGAGAAACATCAATCACATTGACTAAAAGCTTATCAGTATATGTCATATGTTGGTTTACCCCATAATCTGTGTTTAAGCCTTTTGTGATAAGGTTTAAATTCATCATACTGTTACAGCAAAAAAAATTTGTCAACATTTTTATTAAAAACTTTGCTAGAGTTAAAAACAGTACCTGCCATATTTGCATGTACCCCTTTTCCATTAACAGAATTTTCCTTGATAAGCGAGATACTGAACCCAACAGAGTTGTTATTAGAAACATTTTTTTCTTATAAAATTTGTCCATGTTTCTTTTTTCCAAAATCAGCAGGATAACCAATGACTTTAAAAAATCTATCAATAGTGCGACTATTGTATCCACAATTTTCACAGACTAGCGTAGAACCCCTAGAAGGAGCCCTCCTATTATCATTAGGTCTAGTCATATTAGAAGATCTGATGTTTGGGTCCTCTGAAAATTTCCTCTGTTAGCAACACTAGAAGTAAACACAGATGATTAAGACCTCTGAGAGGTACTAGCACTACCACTAGAAATAAGTGTGACTCCTCACTAGAGATAATAGCATAAGCATTTCTAACATCACGTAATGGATCTCTAGAAAGAGTATTACTTCTAATTTGATCCAAGCCCATTAAAAATTGCATTAATTTCAATAATTGATTATGCTTTTAAAAAACAGCAGCAGCATGACAAGTACATTTAAGCAATTGAACCAATGCATCAAAATGTTTCTAGAGAGCATTCAAATTATAATAATAATCAGCAATAGATTAACCATTTTAACACAATGAATTTATTTTATAATGCATATTAATTGTGACAGATTCATCAACCTTATCATAAGTTTCTTTTAATTCATGGCACACGTGTGAAGCCTGTTCAGAAAAAAAAATTGCCCAAGATAAAGTTCCTAAAATATACAATTCCAAATCCAACCGAGCACAATAGAATTACATATATCCCATTGTCTACTAAAAATGTCATCAGTATTAGACCTTATGGAAGTACCATCTATAAACCCAATTTTATTTTTACCTTCTAAAGCCAGTAACATAGCACAAGACCAAACACTACAACTTTAAGTTCCTTTAAATTTTATGTACAACAGAATGAGTACCAGAATCATTAGGATGCAAATGCAATGGATGAGCAATATCAAGTTTACGAATCTAAGTTACATGTTCATCATCAGACTCAATCTCATTTCTTTCATAATCCTCATAATGCTCAAAATTATTTACATGACCATATTCCATAATGACAATAAAACCAGCAGAAAATAATATGAATACAAAAAACAAATAAACCAAACAATCATATCAAGACAACTGAATTAGAAATAAACAAATAAACCACTAGATAGCAATCAAAAAACCCAAGTCACAAAGTGGACCACAAAACAAATACCAGATCAAGATCAGTGACATGATTCCTTACTTCTTATAGAAGTAGGTTAAGTTTAATCAAGATCTTAGGGTATAAGTTTAGGTAACCAAACAATTGCAACACACATTAATTAGTCACCAACTCCTCAAACACAATTAATCCGCCATTCAATCTCCAAACTTCTCAACACAAATAATCCCCTGACCTAACCACCAATTTCTAATAAAACAATAAAAAAACAAATGAACTAAATAGAGAGTGTGAAAGGTGTTATAGAGCACGCAATCCATAAAACTAAACCACAGTGGAAGACTTATCTCACTACACTCTTGATTCACTTAGTCAAAAGATGTAGTAAGAAACCAGAAGCATATCAACCCAAGATTCAACCCAAAACGACCAATAACCACCACCAGAACCTTCAAAACAAAAATCCCCAAAAGCTTAGAAACCCTAATTTCTCAAAATTGGGCATTTTCTCTCAAACTTCTCAAGAATATGAAACAACCAAATATCTATCCGCTAACAATAGTTAATCGACAATAGAAGCCTTTAAAGTCAAAAGCCCCAGATTACCCAAACCCGAATTTTCTGAAATATTAGGTGTTTCTTAAAAACTTTAAATCAGATGAAATTAAACCACGATACATCAATTAACACAAGTTAATTTACAAAAGAACTCTAAAAAATTAAAAATTCCCAAAAATTATTGAAACCCTAAATTTCTGAAAAAACGATTTAGAGCAAGATCAAGAGACCTGCTCTGATACCATGAACAAATTTATAAAACACGCACAATCTATTGAATCTTAATTCAACACAAACACTAGTTGATCCACAAAGGCACAACTGCTAATCAGGTATGCCTCTTTTATCTAGATGATAAAAGTGCTATTACAAACCAAGAATCAATTAAATTGAACAAAATTGAGAGAGAATGAACAATAGGTGTGCTTGGGGGGGGAGGGAGGGAGAGAGATTGAATACCGGCTAAGAGTGAGTTATTAGATATTTAGGGCAAGTATAGCGTAGCTTCCATCTTTCACAAAGGCTACAGTTTAGTCCTTTCAACTTTAAAAGAATATCATCCATTCCTTCTAACTAGATTAAAAGCATAACTGCAAAATAAGACAATAGCAAAATGAGTCTTTCAACTGTATTATTCTGAATTAAATTAATTTTAACACAACGTACACCCTCCAGCCTTTTAGAATACATAGCACATGGTTAAACAGTAAAGTTTTTAGAGGAACGTAACGAAAAGACGCTCTTATTAGAGATATAGTTATGCTTGAGATGACCTACACTAAGTTATAATTATACACAAAACATGCTTATACCCTAGATTTTTCTCTCCTTTCCTTTTTTTCGTGTATATGCGATTATTCAACCGTCATTTACCATCTCTAAATTGGAATTTGTTTTTCACCATACCAAAAGTATATAAGAGAAAAATTAAACATCACATCATTGCATCTTCTTTTGCTTCACATGCACTTCATGCTTCAAACCAAAGCTAAGAATCTGATTCAAAGTCTTTTGATACCATTTTTTATTTATAAATCATGCTAGAGTTCAACAAAATGCGTGAACCGTTCTTTCTCAAGGATATTTGTCACACCCTCACCGGAGGCGGAAAACACAAGGTGTAACGGAAAGGAACGTAAGCACCAGATAATAGAACACACCAACGTTTAGATTTAAAAGAAATAGTACACCCTTACAACACCAGTTTAGCCGACATCGGCAAATATATTACAAAGTTTAGTTCCCAAAATATGGCGTTCTATTACATAACGATTTGTATTGACAAGTGAAAAATTCATTATGCAAGACCTGGTAGAAAAGCTTACTATGATCACCTGAAATGCATGAGAGAAAAACGGGTCAACTATGAAAATAGTTGGTGAGTAAACATTTTTAGTAAAATAAGAAACTCGTATGAAAGAGTCAAAGGTTTCGGTCATCGGAAAAATAGTCCACAAAGCAAAGGCCTTGTATATCCACCTAGTTCCAAGTTCCGCCCATACAAAACTTGCAACCTGTGTGTACACAACCCATTGCACAAAATATAGCGTGCCAAGTAGTCAAGTATAAGTGGTCATAATAGTTCACAATATAGTACCACGTATATAATAATTCGTAGATGCTCTTGATGAAACCAAGTTATCTTTGGGTGCCACTACCCAAAGTTATGTTGGGTGCCTCTTCCCAAAGATATCTTGGGTGCCTCTTCCCAAAGATATCTTGGGTGCCTCTTCCCAAAGATATCTTGGGTGCCTCTTCCCAAAGATATACTCCGAACATAGGAGACTTTATAGTGATGCTCTGTACATGGGAGACTTTATAGTGATGCTCGAACATAGGAGACTTTATAGGGATGCTCCGAACATGGGAGACTTTAGGTCAAGGTCATAACATGTACGGTTCAATAAGTTCAAATAAGTCATAATTTCATAATTAAGTTCAAGGGTTTGATTCAAGTCCAACGTTTAAGCCAAAAGTTAATTCAAGTATGGTTCATGCATTTAGCCCCAAAATATAGTAAAAGCGGTAAAAGGGATGTGATTACTCACTGTTGCAATAGTTATGATGATGAGTGGATGCACGAAATGAGACGCAACACTCTAACCGCGACCTATTATGAATGATATGCTCTAATATAAGTCATGAAACAATGTCGTGCATGCAAACTCATATGATATCCATACCACTTGTACATTTTGGAAAATAAAGTTTATCGTCAAAATATATGTTTATGACATATTGTCAAGTTACCAAATACTTTACAAGTACTTACGTCGAAATGATATCCTACGATAATCATTTAGTGATTTATTAAGTAATTATAGTTTTTCATCGCAAAATAATATAATTTGACAAGTCATGAAAGTGACTAAACGGCCTCGAAAAGCTAGTCGTAAAATGGTGCACGTCGAGTGTTAGGAAACAACTCAACGGTTTTGAGAAGCTTGTATCATTATCTCAAAGTTTTGGCATTTAAGTTTTCATCCTAGAGGTCTCGATCATGGTGAAAAATATAGGTTAAGTATGGTACTTTTGTCCAAAATATTGTTTAAGGGTGGTTTTCGGCAAAGTTTAAGCGACCGTAATTTATTCATTACAACTCCGCTGACGAGCGGTTGGACATTTTGGAAAATATGCTTGGCGAACTTACTTTTATTAGAAGACATCATGTTTTAAAAAGTTTTACATCAATGTTAAAAACATACTCCAACATGGTCACTTGTTGCCGTAAGGTTTGTGTAATAGAAATATATTAGTTTTTCTTATATAATATAGTTACGGCAACTTCATGTAAACACGTGTAATTTAATCGTTACAAGTCCGTTTTCTACGTTTTATATGTCCTTAGATTCGTGTCAAAGTATACTAATATATTTTGATAAGTCGACACATTTAATAACGCTTAAGCCTCATTTTTGACTCGTAAAGGGTGACATTTTTCATGCTGAAATTTCTGAAATTATTAGTTTTCGTCGTCAACTTCAAAAATTCATAACTTCTTCGTTATAACTCCGTTTTAATCCGTTCAAGCGGCCACGTTTTCGTTTTAAAGTATATTTTCCAAATATCTAGCCCAAAATATTATACCCACTGTCGGATTTTCCCAGAATTAAAAATATGGACAGACCCCATTTAAAACGTGTCGAAATGAGTTTTTCTCGCCAAACCTATTCTAACCCATTCAAAACAACTCGAGCTATTCTAATCCTACCATACACCTTCTTAGGATGTCATGGGTTCTTAAACATCACCAAAACTAATATATAACAAGGAATAATTTATAGGATGGATTATATATATTTAACACTTAAAAACCTTAAAAGTGGTATAAACATCACATAACTTGCATGTTTCTCAAATAGAATGATATGACCATAATAATGAATGTGAAATAACAACATGAATATGAATGCTTACAAGAAATATGATGAGGTTTAAGGACAAAGGGTTTTCCTAATCACTTGAGGTTTTTATTGCAAAACCTATACAACAAGTGATACTAGATTGTTAAATAACTTGTCTTGAAAAATTTGAGATGATCTTCCCTATGGTCTTGAGGCTGCCGAATTTTGGAGAGGAATAGAGGAAAAAGAGAAGACTTTTATTACACTTTGAAATAATTGTTGAGTGTGTAAGAGTTCGAGTGTCAAACACTATAAATAAAGATCTTGAATTATTTTAGGTGAATCACCCAAATGACTCACCCCCTTTGACGTCAAAAGGGGTGTTATCATTTACTTTGATGTATTTTTTTTTTACAAATATGTATAAGTGTAATTATATGTAAGTTACTTGAAGACTTGTGGTAAATCGTGTACACATTTGAATATTTAGGGTAGCGTTAGCTAAAAATAAATTTTAACGAGTCAAAGTAAAATATATTGAGGTCATAAAATTATAAAATACATTTCTTGCAAATTTTGAGTGAAATAATAATTATCGTGTAATATTTAAGAAAACCGTCGTAATTATGTAAATATAACAATTTATATCTGAAATAAATTTAAAACACCGGGTAAACTAATAATAATATTTTTTTTATCATCTTAATATGAGTATAAAAATATATCGGAATAATTTTTGGAAGTAATGGATCAATTGTTCAAAATAAATAAATCACGCGATAACGTTTATTTAATATGAAATTATGCGTTTAACGTGAAATGAAAAATCATGCATGAACTAATATGATGAATATTGAGTTTAAGAAATGACCGGAAATTGAGAATTGTGACAATATTGAATAATTTTATGTAACAAACTATGCTTGAAGTTTGCAAGTAACCACCATGGATATCCATCCACTAAATCAACTTGATTTACTTCTTGGTTAGTTTCTATACTATAAAAATTATGATTATGCTTCATGATTTCGGATTTCATTAAAATTCTAGTTTATATGTAAACTGTATTGATCCATGTTGGCAGTTGGAACAGACACCAGAGATATAACTAAATAGGACTTAAGTAGAAGGGAAGGGGAAGCTTGATGAGAAGTAGTTCAATGTTTGGAATTTTGCGCACTACATGAAAAATGCCTTTTGGCAACGTTTTTAGCGACATAGTTTAAGTCAACAACACTATTAGCAATTTCAAACAGCTGGTCGATGTAAAGGAGTCGCAAACTTTTGCGACATGAATTTTTTGTCGCTAATAGTAGCGACATGTATAATGATACGTTATAAATGTATACATGTCACTAAAAATGCGTCGCAAGGTTTCACAGATGTCGCTAACCAAGTCGCTATATGCATCACCATTTCTAGTAATGTAGCTTTTTGAGTTGCTATTTACGTCGCGATTTAATAAAGACGCCTATGATGCAATTTAGTCGCTGTTTTTCGCGGCACTTTTTTAGCCACACAACCTCCGCATCACTTTATTGAATCAAGCATAACAATCTATTATTTTTTAGCGCTCTTTTCATATTGAAATTGTAATGCGCTAGACTAGACGTATATATATAATATGCAAGGTTTTCAAGATCAGGATCCAACTTAGAATCGATTTCGTCTTTGCAAGATCGAGATCGTAAGATCAGATTGGGATTTTAAGATCCTACCATATTGTCATTTTGTTAATAGTCTTTGTAATATTATACAAATCTATAAATTATTATATATCAAAAACACAAATTATATAAATGTTTCATAAAAATGTTGTCCTAAATTATGACTATGAAGTGTTTAAGAATATTAACATGTTGTTTTTTAAATTCTACAAAACACAATCCATAAATTTGTAGTTTTTTAGTTTGTGGTTCGAGAAAAGTAAGATCGGATCAAGTTAGATCTTAAGATCCTATGGTCAAAATCGAGATCCTATAAGATCTTAACCTTTCAAAGATCATATGTAAGATCCGGATCGTTTTTGGTTTGTAGTATCGTAAAATCGTAAGATCTGGATCGGAATCCTGACAACCATGATAATATGTACATAATATTACGCAATTGCATGACCCAGTACGAATCTCATATACTATAGAAAGATTAGGACATCAAATTTTTGTTCTTTTTTCTACAACAAAAACAAATGAAATCGAAACAAAGCGATAGCCCACAATGCCCATGCTAGACCCCCATAGTTAATTCACAACTAACAAAGATAAGCCATTGGTATGTCAGCACGGTATGAACTACAATTCTTTATATATTTCCCTCTGGATACACATGTGGAAGAGAATTTTCCATTACCTTAGAATCATTAGAACCTTTATCAAGTTATCATCTCCGCAAGTCATGACCAAATGCAGGTAACATAAAGCAAGTGCACTTACTTTGACCCAGTAACTCGGTATCAGTACAAGGTTGAGGAAATCAACATTTACTGGATTTAGTCATCAATTTACAATGGAGCTATAATTACTTAGCGTCACCAGGGTATCTTAACACATACAAGTTTGGAGTTGTTTAGTTCATGGAATACATCACCAGCAACAAATTACAATTGTAAAAGAACAAAAAAAAAAAAGTGATCTGATAGTGAAATGGTGAAAGTATTCATAAATATGTAAAATCTGAATGCTAAATGCTTTAATGTATGTATACACCAAGTATAGTTTTAGAAATGTACGAAATTGAATGGATCTAAGACACATTCAAACTTCAAACCTGGTATGGATTATCCTATATCATAGTTTTATTATAGTGCTTGGTACAGTTTAAAAGAAGCGAGTTGGATCAGTGGTTAGCACATGCTGCTCTGATCTGATGTCGAGGTTCGATCTCACCCTGCAGGCGGAGGTCCTTTTCACGCTGGTAGAGCAGAAGCAGCCTCTACCTGGGAGGTAAAGGTTGTCTACGTCTCAACCTCCCCATAACCCGTCGAAGACGGTATTGGGAGTTACTTTACTTTACTTTTTACTATAGTTTTATTAGTTTACTAGTTAGAGATCATAAACTGAACGTTTGTAAATTGACATTCATGTACCAAACAAAAGACCTTGCGATTTCTTATTATAAGAATATTATCGAAGGGATCTTCCAATTCTAACTCAAGACATCTAACCTCTGGTCTTGTGGTTTTCAATAAAAATAACAGAACCACAAGAGCAATTAAGTAGTCCAGAGTAAAGAATAGCTTGAAGACATCCAAGCACAATTCTGAAAACCAAAAACAAACTCAATACAACCTTCACGTGTTCAATGAAAGCAAAGTGGGAAAGAATACTATGATATACAATCTACAATCCATAAGGGATTCGGACTCTTGATCATCAACATCCATTATAGCTGCAACTGTCCAGGACTTTTGCGTGATAATCTTGATGGAGGCCTGTTCAACTCTGGCACAGGCGGGCCTCTAAATACTTCAGGTTTTTGGACCTCCTTCACCTGCAGATAGGCAAGTTATGTCTAAACACTTTAATATCATACTGAGTTTCTAGTTGAAGGTAGGGGTGTAAAGGGGCCGAGCCGTCACGTCTATGAAGTAAATTTAGTTTTTTTATGTTTTCTAAAAGCCAAAATGTTAGAACCAAGAAATATATAAATATATTATATACGTAAAAGCACGTTTAGACTCGCTAGCCTAATCGAGCTCCATGTTTGAAGCTCGAGCTCGTTTATCAAACGAGCCTCATGTTAAGCTCGAGCTTGAATCGAGTTTTTAGCAAGCCGGGCTCGAGAAGCTCGCGAGTAGCTAACAATTAGCTCCGGTCATTAACACTCCTAGTTAAAGGGTTAAAAATAATGGTAAAACTAGAAATTTATAATTTGGTGGTTTAAACTTTTTTTCGTAGAGGTTCGTTCCCTTAAGTTTTCTCATGTTAGATTTGACCAACAAACTATCATTATTTAATTGATTTAATGCCTACGTTTCTTTTTCGTGGTATAATCGTTAAAAAATTTGGTACTCGCAGAAAAGTTTCTTATAGATGATCAAAAAGAAGTTCAGGGTCTAAACCATTGCGAAAAATAAGGTTTAAGAGTTAAATCTGACAAATTGGTGATTGTACCATTATTAGTTGTTAATTGAATACATAAGGTGACCAGCAAAAGGGGAAGAACCTTTGATGAGGATGTGGAGCTTTTCTGTGACTCTGCATGTGACTTGTAATGCAGACGATGTTGTTGCTGCATCTGTTTGAACCGTTGCAACCAAGATGCAAAGTTTATTCCATTATGCATGTTCCGGGAATCATCGTTCATGCTATTATCATCTGCAAAATGCATCCCAGATGATGTACGCTTGAGTTGCTCCTTGCCAAAGGAATATAAAGGCACTGTCTTCAAACGAGTCCTCAAGATCTTAAAGGCTGCACTTTGCTGCAATCATGAGTAGAGAGAGACATGAGATGGGAACCAACATACATCCATCAGTAGTAGACTAGTAGAGGTGGCAATTGCTGATCAGGGTTATGTTATATTAATAGGATCAAACAGATAAAATTAAGAAAAAATTAGTTTAAAAGAAACGGACCAAAAGTATGTTGCTTTATGCTTAATACATCCTAGTTGATATCAACAAGTTAATTTATTAAATTTATATAGACATGTAATCATATCAAACACACTAGCTATTTATAGAATAATTATAATAATTTTGGACAAAGTGTTTCAGGTCAATCCAACTCGTATAAAGAATTCCATTTTTTAACCTTGAACCCAACCCACCCCACACGGCGATTTTTGCCACCTCTAAACAGTAACATCAAGAATACAGCAAGACCAGCAAAAAATATAGATAACTGACAAATCATATTTAGCAAGACATACCTGGGGAAGCAGCATAAGAAGACCATATAAGGCTTTTAACAACCAAATATATCTTCCAGGTTCAAGAAGCTGCAAGTAAGATGAAAAAGCTGATATGATTACACAAGAGAGATGATAATAAAAAATAAAACGAAAAAGTCTAAATAGTGCATGAAATCAGTAATGTCAAGTGGATGTAAGCAGCTTCACGCTAAATTTACTAATTCGATAAGCAAACCAGATTGGATACTGATTTTCAACAACTCGATAAAGAAAGTGGAAACAACGCACCTGCAGCCTTAGATAAGCAAAAATTGGAGTCTCCAATAAGTGTATTAGCTTATCCAGCTGAACCAAAAATGTAACATTTATATCCTCCTCGGTTAGAGATTGAATAACTGAACTTGCATGCGGATAAGCCTATAAGAAAAACAAAACTAACCATTAGGCTTGACATGACAATATATTATCTCTGCTTTTCTTTCCCTATATTTATAGTTTATCATTATTATTTGGTGAGTATGGAAGAGGGAGGAGGGGAGAATATTAATGTAGCCTTACAACTAAAAGAAACGTAAGAACTTGCCTGTGCCAATAAGCATAAACTTATTATGGCCATTGATGAATGGCTCCATGACGCATATAAAGAAAGAAAGAAATCCTTTCCAGATGCATTTACAAGTGATTGCTTTAAAAGATTTCTCAGGTCAGCCAACTCGGAAGAAGTGAGCAGAATCAAATTCAAAGCCTGGAATAAAAATAAAACATTAAGACTCGAATCAAATTTACCTCTATTGAATCTAAATAAGTTTGAGTGTAAATTGCAAAAATTGTCCCTGTGGTTCATCTAAATAGCAAATCCAGTCCTTACTTTTTTGAAAGTGCATACAACGTCCCTGTGAGAAACCTTTGGTTCGCATACAGTCCCTGCCTAAAGTAATATGACTTAAGTACCCCTGTCTTCATTTCCTTGAATTTCTTTCTATTTTTTTTTTTGTTAACTTTCTTTGGAATAAAAGTTCTTCTAGCTTCATCCTCATTTATCCATATCCCCATATCCAGATCCCGATTCATCATTTGAAAATAAAAACACAAACAAAAAACAACCCGCAGAAACATATGCACAAACTAGAACAAAAAGATCTAGCACAGGCACAACACATACCTTTTATCTTTATTAAAACTTATAAAACTGAAAACCCATCTTTAAAATCACCACTAAACCAAAAGATACCAAATCAACACCAAACCCAACACATCAGGAACTTGTATTTCTGGCAGCGGCGGTGATGAGCGGCTGCAGTGGAGGGCAGCGGCAGTATGCTGGTGGTGTGTGTGGATTGATTTGATTTTGGGTTGCGTATGTTTATACTTTCAGATTTGGGATTTGAATTTTATGAAAGTTAGTTTTTTTTTTTTTTTTTCAACTGAAAGTGGGTTTTCTTTTTGGCTGAAATATTTGGTTGAATGATACTTATGGTTTTTATGATCCAGGGATTTTAAATATGCTTAATTTTGGAAGTTCTTGATTCAACTGATATTTTTTTTGTTAATGCTATTTTTTTGTTGTAAAATTGATTTGTGTTTTTTTATTACAACTTGATGATATTTAGTAAGTATTCTTGTGTTTTTCATGTTCTTGAACTTTTATTTAAATAAAAATCATAAATTGAGGGGTAAAAGAGGTTGAAGACAAGGGTATTTTAGCTAACTTCAGTTTGGGTTAGGGACGAATATTTAACCAAAAGTTTCCCAGAAGGGCCGTGCCTGCACTTTCCAAATGATTGGACTATGCCTATGCCTGCAACTTCGTCAAACCACAAGGATGATTTTTGCAATTTATAGACCCCATGACAAGGAGTTTAGAGAGTAGCTTTTACTGAGTTACAAATTCTGTCATGCCTTACAATATCACCTCTAACCAAAGAAAGAGGGACAAAAAAATAGAACCTGAACCATAGTAGATGCAAAACCCAGGTCTGCTTCCCCTTCCAGGATTGTAGAGAGCTCCCGGTAAACTCTTTCGGCATCTATAAGTACACAAAGCCGGCGGATTATCAAAGGACCACGCCTATAGAAGGACGTAACAAGAATGAATATAAAATGAGGAAATAACATTTGGTCAGACCAATCTTTCTATCTATGAAACAGAACATGTAGCTCACTTTTCCAGGAGTACGTCATCTGTGCGGAATTTATGAACCAAGAAAATAACAAGCTGACGGAAGTTATACTGGTCCTCTGCTATGCATGCATGTACCTCCAGCACCAGTAGCACTACCTACGAAGTTAACACAACCAGATGTAAATCGAGTAAGATGAAATAAATATGGAAGGTAATAAAGCAGCAACAATCAGATTACCTGATCCGAGGGATCTGACAGAGCTTTAAGAAGTGTGTCAAAGATGTCATTCAGAAATGACAGTACCTGTTGCATGCATAAACCATTTCCTAGTTAGTTTTATTTTTTTTCCTTACCAAAAGAATCTCAATAAATATTATAGTAGAGAACATAGATAAAAGTGCAAAATCAGATACATTTAGCAACTTGGTAATTGTCAAAAAAGCATATGGGCACGTATTGTGATGAGAAAGGTTACCTCTGTCCGATGTCTGTTTAAAAGCGTTGAAATCCAGTGCAACGATTCAATCCGAGTGGCCTCATATTCACTAGACAACTGCCTGGTAAATCAAGTGAAAGAACAACATTCAAGATAAGCATACATATCGTACAGACTTTACAGCATGGGTAGTTTCAAGTCGATTTTCAATTGTCAATAAGGAGGCAAAAAGCTCTATAAGCCCCATACTTAAGCTTAAGTAACATAATACTAAGTTCAGACCTTTTTACAATGGAAAGGATTGCTCCCACATCAAATCCTTCTGCAGGATCTGCCTTGATTGCAAGAAGCTCTTCGTTTGTTTCACAAGCTACCTGATAATCACAATAATAACATATTTAGAATTATATAGCATTCAGAAATATGTATACAAACTGTTATCAAGTTCGAAAAGGATTGTAAACTTTCATGTTCAATTACTTAAAGATTATAAACCTTAATATGCATCTATCTAAGTTCAACTATACAGGTAAACCTTCACATCTTCTAACAGCCAGAGAAGAAAGAGAAGACAAACTTACAACTCGTATCTTTTCTTCTTTATCAGCTATGCAAGGTAGGATAGCTCCCAATATATCCGCATAATAAGGAACCAGCTGATCACCACCAAGTTTTACAAACTCGTATATCTGCATAAATTAGTTTTCTAATCAGCATACAAACTTACAACCCGCATCTTTGGTATAATACAGTATCTTTACCCAAGTGATGGCAGTCCAACGAGTGAATTCATCTGGTGAAGCTGCCCTCTGTACAAGTATTTCTGCCATGCGACCATAATCTACAGACTTCATGAGTAGCACTGCTAAAGTCAGAAATTTACAAATAAATGATAAAAATTACTACTGAAAAGATATTAGATGTTCAATCAGGAAACTAGTCATTGTGTCCTTTAATACAAAATAGTATGACAAAGTAGCATATAGTACAAATATCATAGAATAGATGAAAGTTTGATGACAGAAGTCGTACTGGGGAGTTCTTGATCTCCTGAAGGAACTCCGAAAGCGCTGAGTCAGCTTGCTGCCGAATTTCATGGCTGGAATCACTTAACATATTAAATAAACCTGAAATCTCCATGTGTCAGTGGCATACAGCAAAGATCTGAGACAACAAAACATGCTCATCGACGAATAATACCATTTAATTCTGAAGTGAGATCATTTACCATCAAGAAAATCAGGAAGAAACCCAAGCATATCTATGTCTGGAACACTGTCCAACACCGTGATCCATCCAACCAAAAATTGGCGGACATAAGGATTCAACACGTTCATTCTCTCTCTCAACAGAGGTATAAATTCTTCAATACTGACAAAAAAAAAGGGGGATTACTTTTGATCCAAATTAGTTATATGCATAGCTACAAAAACTAAAGATAATCACCTGAATTGATCACTCTCGGTCACAATGTCCTGTTTCCAACAATAAAAGCATCAGTTTCTTTTTCATAAGTAATTTGTAACTGGCAAATTGATTAGAAAAAGTAACTAGATCCAGCCACCAAACTGTGCTTGCTCATATGTCTAAACAAAAGAAAATAACGAAAGAAGACATTCACCTTCACAAGTCTATCTAACAGATGAGCTGCACTCTGTACATTGGGGTCCGAGTCTGCTGAAAGCTTACATAAAGCATCAAAGATCTGGTTGAAGAACACAATGATATCTCCTCTCACAACCTGCACAAAGGCATAAGCTAAACCCCAGATATATTGTTTCCACCCATTTGATGAAGCCAGAATTAAGTCTCACCTTCGCAATGTTGTATAAAGCTTCACAAGCATAGTAACGAACTCTGCTATCTTGATCCGAGAAAGAGTTGATCACCGGTGGTACAATTTGCTGGCAGGTAGGTTGTAAGGGAAACACAGATAAGGAAAAAACTTCAGTATTGTTTATCAATGTAAACAGCTAAAATAGAAGCTTAGCAAATTGTTATCTTTATGACGCACATAAGAACAATGGCCTTTTAACATCAAGTTAACTTAAATATCAAGTATGTAATAGCAGCTAAAAGTTCCATGGTTATATCACTCTTAAGATGGATAGCTAAAACTAGAAATCTTTTTGAGTGTCTTTTAAAACTATCAACCACTAGTTATATCAGTTTTACAAGTAAATATCAAAGGATGGATGATGCCTGGCATAGTACATTCAGTTAGCAATTACATGTAATACGGATAGTTAAACAGTTTTACCATTCCAGTTTGCTGCAATATTGAAAAACAAAAAACGCCAGGACTCGAGTGACAATTGTGTGGAAACTCAAAACATTCAGATGTTCACGACTCACTCCATGAAGCATGATTAGGTGTTGCAACTTTAAGATGACTAGCAACACTTAAAACGGGTAAAAGGATGACGTTTTCCCTATTCAGGTTACCGGGGGAGGGCGAGTCATTGACTCAGATGTACGCGGCTTAACCGGGGTATCCTCGTGACGGTTTTTCAACCCTTTCCGTGACCACCCCCAAGATGTGTACCTAGTGAGGTTTGAACCTGAGACATCTAGGCCACCTTGGTGGTGTTTCAACACCTATACTACCAAATTTGTAGGATTTGGAGCCTAACTAATTTGAAGCCGATGGACACTGTATGCATCCAAGTGACTTGTCATGATATAGAGGATTCCCTTCTCTTGTCTGAACTTTATCCCCTATAAACTACATTTTCATTGTATGTCACAGGGTTCCACAAGAACAGAGGGGAGGATAAAAATTAAGTTTGATGGGGAAGACTATTCATCAGAAACAAGCCGATTCGAGACTATCTGTACCAGAAAACTCTACTACACAAAATCAGACACAATTTAACAGGTTAAGCGGGAGCATCTGATCGGGCAAACGTAGGTTTGGTCCACAAAACACTACTCATAGAACATTATGTTTGCTACTCATGTACATGCTAAGGCTGATAGCATAGACATACCTGATCCTAAGGTTATTAACGTGTTTCCGATAAACTTGGATATCAGTTTTTTGAATGCTAGACATTTAAGACTATTAAGACATTATCATGTAACCACAGATGGAAAAAGCCCAATACAATACCAACAGAAATGTTTAGATTTCTTATTATAATTACACAAAAGAAGAAGTCGGGGACGGCCTCAAAAGATTAGATAGCAAAGAAATCACTAAAGGTGACTCTGAATTATATATTCGCAATCCAGCCTAAATTTAGATAGCCATGTCTACATTCACAGTTTCATCACTTATATTTTCATTTTCATAATCTAAGTGCTTATGCTATTCATCAAGTCACTAACTAGTCAATCAATGATCACAACATTCACGACCTTACAAATTGTATACATCCAAAAATCGCTAAAAACATAATATATCAAACCAAAAAACACTTGAATGCTTAAACATTTTAACCCAAACCTCGAGATGTTGCGCAGCTTCCGCACTTAACCCAACCGTAGCCGCAGCCAAACCAATCAACCCTCCCTATTTACACAAACAAACATCATCAAAAATTATAACTAAAAATACCTTTAACTAACTAACTAACATATTTAACTAAGGGTATGTTCGGCAAAGAGCGTTTAGCGTTTACAATTAAAACCTCGTTAGCATTTTGTTTTTTTCTAAAAACACTACTTGAGAAAGCGTTTATCTTTTACGTCATTGTACACTTTATTATCACTGATACAGCTGTTATAGAACAAACAGCTACCGCTAACTTCTACTGCGGTAACTACTACGGATTTTACCAAACATATCTATGTTCGGCAAAACAGCTGTTACTTATAAAAGTGTAAAATGACACTAACGCTAAACGCTCATTGCCAAACGCATCCTACGATTAACTAATTCAATTACAGTCTACCTTACGATAATTAATTTGCGGGGAATAGGTAAAATCATGAGTCAACAAATTAATGACGCTAGTAATCTTATCATGATCACCAGCAGCTGTCAACTGTTTCACTATACCTTCAACCTAACAACAAATAACAAAAAAAAAAACAATTAAGTAATTAATCATCTCAAAAAAAAAAAAATTAATTTTTAAAAAAAATAAATATAAGTAGAATAACCTCAATAGCAGCATTTTTACGCTTTTCGTAAAGCTTGTCTGATAAGTTACGAAGTACGGCTGCTGGAATTGGGGTTAAACTGTCTGCCATAACTAATTTAAATTCTTATAAAAAAAAAAGTATTGTGAACATTGAAATGAAGGTTAGTAGTATTGTGAGATTAATTGAAGTTTTATAGATCTAATAAAAGTATTTGAACTCAAGATTTTGGGGTTTGTTTGATGATTTTGGGAGGGGGTGTTTTTGGCGTAATTTCAAAGTTGGTAACAGCCGTTTGCCAGCTTTGCTTTTTTGGGTTCAAAGGACAATTCTGTAATTTACACCTTTTTTTTATATTTTTTGTTACGATACACACAAAGAGCGACTATACACAATCCTCTCTGAATGTTATCACATTTGACAATGTTATCAAACCCAAAACAAATTTCACAAAAGGCATCACTATCTCAGGCTCGAAATGACATTTGCGTAAAAAAAAATCACCGAAAGACTGACACCAAATTTAATGTATGTAAGGTTTGACCTTTAGAACTCCATCAAGCCCAACTAAGTAGTTTACACATGATGATTTGTACACTCTACAATTTGATTGTCACACTCAATTTTAGTGTATATTGTTATTTATGCTCTTACATCATTCATACTCTTTTTCATCCTCTAAAGATATAAATGGCAATACAAACTAAAATAGAGTGTGACAATCAAATTGTGAAGTGTACAAATCACCTCCCTTTACACATTTATCTTTTTTATTTTTTAGGCCATTCTTTAAAATTTGGTTTATCTTGAATTTAGGCAAAAAGAAAAAGAACTCGACATGATTGTATGATGTTCCGGTTAAAATCATTTAAAATTGTTTTGAATACAAGATCATCCATCTATAAGGTAGTATGATTTGTTTTAGAATCATAATTTAGAAATTGTTTTGCATACAAAATCATCTATTTATAAGGTCGTAGCTCGATTTTAAAATCACAAATCCGGTTTAGGATCGTATGATCGACCATATAATCACACAATCATATAACTTGTATCTTGTATTAATTCTCTCTTTTGATTAGATCATTATCTTTTCACTATTATAATCACGTAAGCAAGATTTGTAGGAACCAATTGTAAAAAAAAAAATATTTTCCTAATTTACAATATTAATTAATAAATAAATGTGAGTTTTAGACTTATATGTGTGAGTTTTAGACTTATATGTTAATATGAAGCATAGCGTCAGTGTTTTCTTCAAATGATCTTCAGTACAAAGTGAGTGTTTTCAAAATTAAGATCACAAATCAAGTCGAAAAATTAAAATCCTAGTGCAATATTTTATTGCACATATGTTGCAATTAAGAGCGGAGGGTGTGGCTCCGTTGTAACTCGTCGTGGGGTGACTTTGCACCTCGTCGTGCCTCGTCACCACACCGTCCCCTATCGTTATGGCTCGCCGTGTTGTTTCACCGCCGCACTACCGCGACAACCCGTCTTTCGGTCGTTTCTCGACACAATTTACGCCTCATTATTTCAACATTTATCGTGAACTTGGTTTACGTGTTCCAAATTGCGAACTCGAAGGTTTAGCGGCGGTCACGATCATAACATCACGTACATTTCATATGACCAAGATTAGTCCACACTTCATTGACATCACTTACATCACGTTAGTTTATTCATGACATTTCATTTCACATTTATCGCGTAATTTTTATATTAAATAAACGTTATCGCGTGAGTTATTATTTTGTATATTTAATCCACATTTCAAAATGATCCCGATGTATTTTTAAACTTACATTTAGTTTATAAAACTATATTTTTAGTTTTCCTAGTGTTTCAAATTTATTTGGTACATAAATCGTTAAAGTTAAATTATTACGACGTTCTCTTAAAAATTATACGATAATTATTTTATCACCCAAATTTCACAAGGAATGTATTTTTACAATTTTATTATATCATTACATTCTATTTTGACCTATTAAAACTTACTTGTACCAAAAGTTACCATTTACCTTTAATTATACATTTTCCTACACATTACTTACACTTTTCTTGAAATTGTTACAAGTAAATATTATATACAAGTAAAAAAAAAAAAAAAAAAAAAAATATATGATTGGGAACACTATCCCTAAAACCGCCTAAGGGGTAACTCATTTATGAGTTGGTAACAAATTATTACTCAAGCTAGATATACACTTCACCTTCATTTCACTCTTCAATCATCTCTATTATTCACAAGTTAGAAAACATTTCTCTTTGTTTTCTCCTCTCAAAACCGGCCTTAGAAGGATCACAAAGGGATCACCAAAATTTTCTTCTCAAGTTCAAGTTTTATACAATCTAGATAATACTCTTATTAAGATTTTGAAATAAAAATCTAGAGTATTTAGGCTAAACCTTGTTCTTGCACCTCATCATAATACTAGTAAGCATGTTTCTTTCATTTTCATGTTTCCTTATCATCTCATATTTATCTTTTCATTTTTGGAGCAAGCATGTATGATTTGTGTTGTTTATACCATTTTTCATGATTTTTAGCAATATATATATATATAGTCATCCTATAATTATTCCCTTGGTATATTTTGGTCTTGATGATGTTTAGGAACCCATGACACCCTAAGAAGGTGTATGGTAGGATTAGATTAGCTTTGGAGTTGATTTGAAGGGATTGGAATAGGTTTAGTACGAGAAAAACTATTTTCTACAAGTATAAAATGTGTTCTGTCCTTGTTTTGATTTTCGGAAAATCCGACAAGAGGCACGACTTTTGGCCTTGATATTTAGAAAATATACTTTAAAACGAATCCGTGGCGCTTGAACGGAATAAAACGGAGTTATAACGAAGAAGTTATGGATTTTACAAGTTTGACGACGAAAATATAATTTTCGAAATTTCAAGATACTATATTTTTCTTGTACGAGTCAAAAATGAGCCTTAAGCTTCACAAATTATTTCGACTTCTCAAAAATATATTAGTTTACTTCGACACGGGCTAAGGACGACATTATCGTGAAAACGGATTTGAAGCGACAAAGATATGCACGCTTTCATAAACTTGCCGTAACTATTATTTTCCGAAAAACTATATTATTTTTACGATACAAGTGTTACTGTAGTATGAACGTCCATGTTGAGGGTTGTTTTAACGAGGTTGTGAAACTTTTGGAACAATTGTCTTCTAATAAAATCAAGTTCACCGGCATATTTTTCAAAACGATGTCGTTTGTAAAGCGGAGTTGTAGTAAATTATTTACGGATGTTCAAACTTGGCGAAACTCATTTTTCTCGCACAACAATTAGCCAAAACCACCATCTTTAACCCTTATTATCTTTATGTTCGAGACCTTTTGGACGAAAACTCCGAATCGAAACTTTTAGATATCGATGCAAACTTTCCAAAACCGTCGAGTTTGTTCTCTAACGATCGACGTACACCGCTTCTGACTAGTTTTCCAAAGTTATTTTGTTAATTTCATGAAAATTCGACGACGTTGTTTCTTACGAAAAGTGAAAATTTCACCATAAATCATTATAAAACCATTGTAGGATGACATTTTGACGTAAAACTTGTAAAGTCATTTTGAATGGTCAAGACGTCAAAAGAGTATTTTTCGACGATAAGTATTATTTTCAAAACTCGAAATGGTATAAATAACATACGAAATGCATGCATAACATTACATTGCAACTCATTACATATCATATCATTCCTAATAGGTCCATATTAAAGTATCACGCTATACCTCGGTGTACTCACTCTTGTCATCATACCGGTTTATCAAGTGAGTTTCATAGCCCCTATTTTTACTTGCTTTCATAACTGCTTTGGGGAGATACATGCTCAACTATTTTCATTTACTTTCATAGTTACTCTAAACATTTAAGGATTACTTGAGTTTCATAGCCCTATTTTTACTTGCTTTCATAACTGCTTGGGGAGATACATGCTCAACTATTTTCATTTACTTTCATAGTTACTCTAAACATTTAAGGATTCTTGTGAGTTTCATAGCCCTATTTTTACTTGCTTTCATAACTGTTTTGGGGAGATACATGCTCAACTATTTTCATTTACTTTCATAGTTACTCTAAACATTTAAGGATTACTGTGAGTTTCATAGCCCCTATTTTACTTGCTTTCATAATCGTTTGGGGAGATACATGCTCAACTATTTTCATTTACTTTCATAGTTACTCTAAACATTTAAGGATTACTTGTGAGTTTCATAGCCCTATTTTTACTTGCTTTCATAATCGTTTTTGGGGAGATACATGCTCAACTATTTTCATTTACTTTCATAGTTACTCTAAACATTTAAGGATTCTTGTGAGTTTCATAGCCCTATTTTTACTTGCTTTCATAATGTTTTGGGGAGATACATGCTCAACTATTTTCATTTACTTTCATAGTTACTCTAAACATTTAAGGATTATGTGAGTTTCATAGCCCTATTTTACTTGCTTTCATAACTGTTTTGGGGAGATACATGCTCAACTATTTTCATTTACTTTCATAGTTACTCTAAACATTTAAGGATTCTTGTGAGTTTCATAGCCCTATTTTTACTTGCTTTCATAAGCTTTTGGGGAGATACATGCTCAACTATTTTCATTTACTTTCATAGTTACTCTAAACATTTAAGGATTCTTGTGAGTTTCATAGCCCCTATTTTTACTTGCTTTCATAACTGCTTGGGAGATACATGCTCAACTATTTTCATTTACTTTCATAGTTACTCTAAACATTTAAGGATTACTTGTGAGTTTCATAGCCCTATTTTTACTTGCTTTCATAACTGTTTTGGGAGATACATGCTCAACTATTTTCATTTACTTTCATAGTTACTCTAAACATTTAAGGATTACTTGTGAGTTTCATAGCCCCTATTTTACTTGTTTTCATAAGCTGCTTTTGGGGAGATACATGCTCAACTATTTTATGACTATCATAATTATTTGAAATTACATGCTTCACCGAACTTAATGTTTAGTCATATATTATATCATACATCATTGTCTTTGAATGTCTTGGGATTATCATTGAATTTGAATGTCTTGGGATTATCATTGGGTTTGAATGTCTTGGGATTATCATTGTCTTTGAATGTCTTGGGATTATCATTGGGTGAATGTCTTGGGATTATCATTGTCTTTGAATGTCTTGGGATTACCATTGAGTGAATGTCTTGGGATTACCATTGAATCAATGTATTGGTATAATTATGTTAAGTAAACATTGATACATTAAGTCATGCACTATTATGTGAATTCATTTGACATCATGCGCTTGAACATAGACTATATACATTTTGGCAATGGGTTGTGAATACACAGTTGCAAGTTTTGTATGGGCGGAACTTGGGCCGAGTGGATTTACGATGCCTTTCTTTGCATAAACGATTTTGAAAGGCTTTACATTTCAATACAAACTCTATGAACTCACTCAACCTTTGTGTTGACACTTTTAACATGTTTTTATCTCGGTATATAAGGCATTCACTTCATGGCATGCATTTGGACACATCATGGAGTCGCGATGACGACGCTCTCACTTGGGTTTTACGTGCTTTAAAACATCGTTTGAATTGTAACAAACTTATTTCCGCACAAGTTGATTTTCATTTGGGACCTACTTTGTAAACTCGATTGTTTTATTAAATCAAACGATGTTCTTTTCAAACGACACTTTAGGTCGTTCAATATATCTCAGAATCGTGATGCTATGACAATCAATCCCGAATTCCATTCCATTCGCAAAACATGTAATTTGGGGTGTGACAACGCGAAGTGTAACTTGTCATTTTTTCTCTTTTTTTTTTTTTTTCTTGAGTTTTATTTTTGGAAGGGTAAATAATTTTGAAGGTGATGTGTTTTATAAAGATTGAAAGGTTCGTGGAGGAAAAAGAATGCAAACATAAACGCATATTGATTAAAACACAAATTGAAACTTGAACAATTAATCGAAAACATGAAATACATAATACGCTTAAACATAAAAACTACAACGCATATTGATGAAAACAAAACTACTAAAACTTAATAAACGAATCATCCGAGTCTCAACCCTCGAACTTGAAGGAATTAAACTCGCCATTAACGAGTAGAGTCTCCATTATGTCAAAGTAGTTATCTTGAAGATCTTGAGCTTCCTTGCTTCTTGTTCACGACGGCGGCTTCCTCGCGTGCTTCCTCTTCCATAATATCCCTATAGTTTTCTTCGTCTTGTTCAAGTTGACGAAGGAAGCCTCACTTAACCCGAATGGGTGTTTTCAAGATCCACCTGTCTTGCTCATGTGGAGTTGGAACAATTGAGTCATTTTCAAGATCCACCGGAAAGACATTTTCGGTGGTGTTGAGTAAACTTCAACTTCTTACGAAGTTGGAAAGCTAGTTGGAGGAAACTGTGGTGAAGTTGAAAAGCTAGTTGGAGGAAACTTCGGTGAAGTTGAAAAGCTTGTTTCCGGCAACTTTTGTGGACTTGGGAATTGCTGAGAAAAATCTTTGTGAGACATTTTTGTGTGTGAGTTGTGTGTGTAACTTGTGACTGGTAGGGTTGTATATATAGGCACATATAATCCGCTCAAAACTATATCGTTTGAATTTAAATTTTGAATTTGAATTTTAAATAATCCCGCTCCTATTTGAATTTGAATTTTGAATTTGAATTTGAATTTTGAATCTGTTTTTTGAATTTGAATTTGAAAACCACCCTTTAAATAACAAACTATAACCACCATTTTTCACATCTCGCATCAATTAAAAAAAACAATGTCTCAAAATCCGAAGTGAAACAAGTGCGAAGAAATGTTGCTTGCATGAGTTTTGATAGAAATTTCGCAAGCTCTAGATATGGAAATAACTGTTCGAATTTTTTTGGAGCGACGTTATGGAGATGTTCAATGATCAAACTACCGATGACCATCGTATAAAAATTCAATCACGGAAAATGGACGAGGATTAACGTCGATTGCAAAAATTCAACGCGATTTACAAACATTTTCGGTCAAGTGGTCAAATGACCACACTCATCTCGAGAATGCGAAACTAAACTTGACAACAATTTGGTGGAAAGGAGTTCAAGTATGTTCACGTTTGGAGATTTTGAAAAATTGCCCGAAGTGGGATGTCGAAGATCCGATCCATTAGTCTGTGACCCGTGGCCTTTTTTTTTCGTATCGTATTTATTTTTATTATTATTGTGTTATGTATTGTATTTTTATTTTTAATGAAATGAATTTAGTTTATTTGGAAAATTGAATAAAAAAAATAAAGTGGTAGTGGTGGGCCCCAAATGAAGAGGTTGAGGTTTGTTATGAGGGAGAGGGGTTTGTTGTGGTTAGTTGTGGAGAAGTGAGATGCTGATGTGATGCTTTGGGGTGTGATGATAAAGAAATTAACCTCCATCACCACACCTTCCGCTCTTAATAAAATTTAGGAAAATGATATTCTTTCTTACTATTTGTACTTATAAATTGATCTCAATTTTAAAGAGAATGATATGGATGACTAAAAACATGACTAATTATATAGATTGACTATGTGGCAAGAGTTTATTGGTTGTAGCAGTAGGGACCCACTTCTTCACAAACCAATAAACTCTTGCCACATAGTGTTAGACATATAATTAGGCATGTTTTTTAGACATCCTTATCATTTCTCTTTTAAAAATACTCACTTTATACTGAAAATAAAATACCATGCTTTATATTGACATAGAAGTGGCATTTATTTATTAATATTGTAAATGAGACTAACGAATATTTTACAAAAATTGGCTAAAGGATGTTCCGTAAGCCAATTTTAATAAGTTAGGTGGTGTTTGAATGCAACTTAATTAATTTAATATGAAAAAACTTAATTTATTAAGTCATATAAAAGTTATTTGTTTTCACTTAATTAAAATAAATGACTTAAACTAATAAGTGATAAAAGTGAGGTCCTCCACATTAAGTCATTTGTTAGTTAACATTACTTAGGCTATGTTTGGCGACACGTAAAGAGATGCGATAAGTAGTAAGCGATAGCGATGGTATCGTAGTTGTTTGTTTAAAAATGTGTTTGGTAACATAGTCATGCTAGATCATTATAAATTGTAAAATTACGAAAAAGTCATATACATATTAAAATAAAATAAATGATTAAACAAATGAGGGTATATATGTAATTTCATAAACTAAACGCTTGGAGCAACAGTGGAATGCTTAATTAAGAAGCATTTAGATTGGAGCGGTAAGACAATATTCTAACGCTTGCTGAGGTGTTGCCAAACAAGCTTTTCATCTATAATGCTTACCGCTTGTCGCTCCTAAACGCTTCCAAATGCTTGTTGCCAAACACACCCTTAATAAAAAAAATTAAACAAACAAGCCATTAGTTATGTTGAATAAGGACAAACTCACAAACATTATATTCAAAGGGAATCTATTTATCTATGATTAAGCAAACAAAGTGACGTATGCAAGAATTACGTGTTTTTTTTGGACTTTTCAGTCTTTCTTCGTATCCATCTACAAAGCATGACATGGATTGGATATAGTTGAAAGGTCGTTGACCAATCAAGTTCAAAACTTTCAATATAGGCAAATATAGAGAGAATTTCCTAAATAGCCCGTTTTTAATTACTTTACGAAATTTAACATCACATATATATTTTTCCAAAATAAATTTTTAAATATTATCCGTTTGATTGAGTAGTAGATTACATTTTAAGCATATACATGTATACCACATGGACGGACCCACATGTATGCCGGGTGTGGCACGGGCTACACCCAATTTTAGGTCACGAAGTGCAAAAAGATTTCAAAACTGTCGTTTTGTGGTATGTGCAACCCTTAAAATATTTTTGCTACATTTATTTCTGTAAGAAAGTATCAGCAACAACAGAATCACAACAATACTTTATTCAAACCAAAGCCTCAATAGTTGGCATAGATTGAGCCAACAACAATATCCAAAGTGTTACAATGTCAGGTTAATGTCAATGAGACAATAACCAGACAAATACAAAGAAGAAACATGATCAGTACTGTGATCAGAAAAGAGAGAGTATGAGACAATGACTGCACACACAGTTGTGTCTAACCCTAGATTGGAGGGTGGGTTATGTAAGGGAAAAAGATACACAACGACCCCCTTAACTCTTCTAAGATAAGCACTATCAGCAATAAACTTCCACACCCTTTAAACCACTTATGCTTTGTCCAAGAATAGTCCCTGTAATTAAGCCTGCACTAAACACAACTTAATAGCCATTAGCAATTGATAGAATGATATGTTTACCACATATTATGATCTCATATTCTAACATTCCCCCTTAATCTGTTGGGCAAACATATCAAACAATATCAATTTTTCACACAAGAATTTATGCTGATAAACAAGAAGATTTTTGGTAAGAATGTCTACAATTTGGTTTGAAGAGCCAATCTTTTTGGCCCTTATAACACCTCTTGCAATTTTTTCTCTGATGAAATGAACATCAATTTCAAAGTGTTTTGATCTTTCAAGGAAAACAGATTGATGACAAGTTGCGAGGCGGTTGTTGTCAAAAATTAATGTGAAGATTGATGTCAACTTTTAGATCTTTTAAGATTTTTGAATCTAATAATTTCACAGAAAGATGAGACATTGATCTATATTCGCCTCATGGAAGATTTTGAAAGAGTGTTTTGTTTTTTACTTTTCCATGAGATCAAACAATCATTAAAGAAAACACAATAACTCGTGATGATTTCTGGTCTTTTGCATTTAGCCCGATGCATCACTATACCCTTCAAGATGATTGTCGGAGTTCTTTGAAATTATACCTTAGACCTTTTCTTGGAGCTCCTTTCGGATATCTCGAAACATTGAGGCACATTCTAAATGGGATTTCAAGGAGAATGCATATATTGTGCCGGACAATGAACCGAATATGAGATGTCGTCCGGTATGGGTGAGATAAATAAGTTTCCCAAGTAACTTCGATAACCAAGAATGTTTACAAGTAAGGATCATCGGCGGTGGGAATGTATGGGAGAACGAGTTGGGTTCCATAGGAGTGGACACAGGTTTGCACCCAAGAAGTCCAAACTCTTTGAGGAGTTCAAGACAATATTTTCTTTGGGTGAGACTATAACAACCCGTAAAATTTCTCAGTCTATAACAATTATAAACTCAACTCATTTCCAAACTGTGCTATTGTTTTTTCTTTACGATTGGATAACTGACATATTACGTAACTCACAAACGAGAAGTTATATTGTAAGGCGTGGAAACGGTACTTAACGCTTACCGACGCTGACTGGGTAACGACAAACGGTTATAATCAAATTCTTACGTAATAATAATGCTATAATATTAAGCTTATGAAAACGTTTCTAAAAATGTAATTTTTATATCTTACGGGTATCGTGGGTGTACAATTACGTGAAAACTCGACAAAACCCGGAGTACAGTTAATACCGTAAATAAAAATAAAACAAACTAAAAACCAACCTCATCCTACCCTATTAACCGCCCACCCTAAAACATTGCTTTTGTGATCCATCCCTTTCAACCAAAGACATGCTACGCCTCTTTTATTATTTTTCGTCTGCTTCCAAGTCCATCACCACAAAGCAAGATATCTTTTCCTCTTTCTTGTCCCTCTCGCTCCAATGCCCTACTATAATCAAAAGACAAATCAAGGGTCAACTCTTCTGCTTCATCTCTTTCACGAGACCACATGGGTTTTCCGATTCAAAGGCGACCTTAGCTTGTTTTGCATCTTCACAAGGGCTCCATCAAGAAAGTATAATAAAACTCTTCTACATTGTTTTCTTTATATAAGCTGTCAAACAACAAGGGGATTCACACACCCATCTTCATCAATTTCACTCTCACACTCTCAACTCACATACTCTCATCACACTCACTCTCACCTTCCTGTCGAACAAAAACAAAACACCAACGCAAGCCATTCCCTTGTTCCATTGCTTCTGACGTGCGAGTAAGAAGGGAGAAGCAAGGTGTTGAGTTGGGTTATCTTTCCAGTTCTAAGGTCTCTCTAGTTATGATACGTGACGGGTTAGAGTTTTGGAAGTCTTGGAGTTTTGGTTTCCCTTGGCTCTCTTACTCGACATTCGGTTCGCACGTTCTTCCCACACTCACTGTAAGAAGTTGACTACTCCTTAAACTTGTGTTATTTCACCACGTTGTTTAAATAAGCACACTGTCAATCTTATATGCATGCACGTCAACATGTTAACTTATAAAAACTAGAGAATGTGTTTCATGTACACTCGACATGTACACAAACATATACGTGTACAAATAAGCATGTAAACATAATAATATGGTTGTGTTGTGAAAACTTGTGAGGCATTTTGTTCAAGCTTTAATGCTAATAAGCTAAAGAAACCACACTCGTGCTCATTTATACTTCATCCGACCCACTCGAACTAAATAAGCTAAATAAGACGTTTTGGATACAAACTAACTAGAGGTGAACGTAAAAGAAACGTAAAACTTGAGTCTTGGCTCCATCTTGGATTAATGCTCATCTCGGTTTGTTGGCTTAGTCCGTGTTTATTTCGGGTTTGTACCCGTTTTGAACTCATTCTACTCGATATGTATATTCATACTCGACACACACATAGATATACGAGTTAAACTCGTGAGATATGGTATAAACTCTTGGTACGAATAAACTACAAGGTCGAAACTCAACTCACTTGTCTCGTAAATATACCGCGGAAGTCATAAGCTAAACGTTTTGTAAAACTTGGAAACCCATGTTATAATTGTCGAATGTCAACTGAAAGGGAAGAGAGAAACACAACTCGAAAACATATACATGCAAAATGTGAAGGTTCTTTTTTTACACATATATATAAAATAGTAAAGTATGGGTTAAATAAAAAGAGTTAGGAAATATGGCACTATTGGCCTAGTGGCTCAGCTGGGAGGGACATTTTCATTTACACTAGAGGTCGCGAGTTAGAATCCTGCCCTTGACAGATTTGTTTTTATTTTGATTAGTTAGTTTGCAAGTTTCGCATTTTGGCACCCTTAGCCCCTCAACTTCAAATCCCTTACCACTTTTCTTTAAACTCTTATAAGTTTGTAACTTATATATATGTTTTTGCAACTATAGTCCCTTAACTTCAAACCAACTAACAATTTTCTAAGAAAGTTATATAAGTTTTGAAACTTATAATAATCCTTGCAACTTCAATCCTCAAGCTTAGTACTTTGACACTTGTCACCCTAAAACTTTTACAAACTTGATGAACTTATACATTTTACCACTTTTTTTTCTTCGTTTAAGTAAATATATTTAACACATTTTATTTGAAGAACACATCCCCTAAACTATAAATATTATATTTTTCTAAATATATTATTTTCTAACAACTCCGATAAATATATATCGTATATATAAAATTTTCACATTTCAAAGACTAATAAATCCAGTAAATACAATGCGACTTGTAATTATTCTCACTTCAGTTGTACTGGAGCCAATATCTGAGCCGATTCTTACGAAAGTTTCGTATGCATCATTCTCCCATCTATTCCAAGAGCCAACACTTAGGAAATATTTTCGCAACTACATTTTATATACATCGATAATCAACTAAACTTATGAAACATCCACCTAAGCTATTTAACACAACCACATGAGAATGTTTTTGAAAACATTTATTTTTGAACTATAAGCATTACCACACAATTTAAAACGATACGAGTGTCTCATAGCAAATCATTTCTCTTTTTTTTAAAACATTACCATTTAGGGTCGTAAACGGAATATATTATCTAATACTTGCCATATCATATCTAGGTTTCGTGTTGAAGCCGTTATCATATCGTTCTTGCTATTGTTGTGCATTTCCTACCGTATCGCTAAGGTGAGTTCATAGCCCCATTTTTACTCTTTTAACTGTTTTATAAACTCCTTGGGGGAGAATACATGCTACTACTGCTTTTATGATCACAATTGCTTGAAAACTGTTTGCTGTACTCTTGATATTATGACTCTGCCTAAGTTGCCAGCCAAAAGTCCCCTACATCATGAACCATTAATCACTTGCGAGTGAACGCAAATATCGTGGATAGTACTATGGGAATTGACGACCCCGACTCGGTTATCGGAAATAACCGGGGCGCACTATATTTGGTATCTCTATGTAATTGGCTATTACATCTCGTAGGGCAATTTTATTTACTTACACCAAGAATTAGGTGTATGCGTTAGTATTGGTTTCATGAGCTTAGTGCAATAATATCAACTATCTTTTATGGGCGATAACAACGTAGCCCATGGCTTCTTTTAAACTTGAAAATCTTGTGATCAATCGCTTATTACTAAACCTATGAATTCACTCAACCATTGTGTTGACTTTTTAGCATGTATTTTCAGGATGAAAAGGCGATAGCTAACTCTGGAGGCGCTTGGGCATTGGCATGGCATGGTCATAGATGACTCTGATTTACGTATGGGGACCAAACTTTGTTAATGGGCCATTTTCCGCAACAATTCAAACTTTGTAAACTCTATTTTACTTCAATAAATGAAATTTTTTGAGAAAAATCTTTATTTTTCACTTTGTGTCATGATCCAATTGAGTAGCATCCCAAAAACCTTTTCTTCCGCTGCAAACCATTTTTGGGGGTGTTACAGTTGGCATCAGAGCCTTGGTTATAGAGAACTAGGAAATTTTCAAAACCTAGACTATAACCACTTTTACAAAAACTTAACCCTATGACCGACAAATGCCTGCCTGCCAAGCTGAATGCCTCACTTATGACTCGTTGAAGTCATCTTTGATAAGATATGTGTTTTATTACTGACAACTTAACCTCACTGTTTGCTATGATTGCTTTACTTATTTGCATGTTTACGTACCACTGCTGTAGGATCGATATATATTTGTGTTGATGATTCGGGTGGTCTTGGATGATCAAAATACATGTTTGCCATAGTTAGAGAGTTAGTTGAGAGAGAGAGGGTGTTCTTGCTAGAGGTTTACACAAAGTATGGAATATTATATTGAAAGCACCACCCCTTCCATGGATGGAAGGGGTATTTATAGTTACATAATACACGACCTCCTATCGGCCTGTGGATCAGGGATACAGTGGGTAAAGACCCGTCCTTCCTCCACGGTGTTGCACTATGCTAAACTAGACTAATAACTAACTAATAAAACAATAAATAACGTAACTAACGATTTGTCTACGAGCTAACTTATGCTAGATAACACTTGGGGTGACCAACTCTTTACTATGCAATTTTCTAATTCCTAACAATCTCCCCCTAAGGGAGGTCACCCCATGTTTTACATTTCGAATCCTAGCATTCTATTCTTGACTTTGTTCTTGAGCTCGTAGACTTCAATTCTTCAATTCTGCAATCTTTGTGCTTTAGCAATGACTCTTCAAAGTCCGCATAGATTTGTACTTTTAGTGGAGGCCTTTAAGCGATCCATCTTTGATGATCTTGAGCTTTCATTGAGATCATCACCACGAAAATCTCGGATCACCCTTTATTGTGTTGCCATCATGTGAAGTTGTGACTTTCGGACCGACATGCTCACACTTTTGAATCATGACATCTTTCCATCACGATGGCGGAAGCCTTCTCGGTTCATGATATTTGCGGCGAATGACGGTATAGTATGAAATATCGAGCCGGGTTATGTAGATATGCACCACCATGATTTCTTCAAATTAAGTGTGGATCTTTGTGAGCATGCGGCTTTGGATTGACTCCTCAATTCGATCACCGCAACCGTCCAAATGTACCGCAAACAACAGCTTAGCAATAAAGCGCACGAAGTGTCTTTGATCACTTTCGTTGAATTGAGGTACACGCCCACTTGTTCCCGTTAATCGAGACAAGTCGCTTGCGTGATCGGTAGGATTCCTAAGAATCTCCTTGACAAGGTTTCGCAATGTTCTAGCTATTCTCAAACCGAAGCGTCTCAAAGAAGACAACACGGAGTGAGTGAACCAACAAATTGAGATTCAGCGATTGATGAAAATGATTTGAAAACAATCGCGTATTGCTTGAAGAAAGAGTTTTGCAATCTGACGAAGGTTTTATGAGAAAGATCAATTTTCAATCAAAATACTTTTGTATTAGAGAATGAGTACACATTCGACGTCTAGCGAAAAGAAGAGATTCTCACATCGAATGGTTTTCTAAAAGTATTTTTCAATCAAATATACTTTTGAGTTTGAAATGAATACACATTGACGTGCTAGAGAAAAGAAGGTTTGCACATCGAGCGGTTTTTCCAAAAGTATTCGTCAAATCCATTCTCGACCAAGGTTGATTCAAGAATGAATCTCCCATCGTTTCTATCCGGTTGTCACAAGCTTGATCTTACGAGAAGATCTCACATGTCACCCACCAAGAGCTTGTTTGATGTTGGCTCTGAAGGATTTCCATCTTCATTGTGAATATTTTTACATATCACTCGGATGTTACGCAATACCACAAGGATAATCGTAGGACTCTTAATATATACTTACTTTCCACATTGTGTGAAAAGCAAGTCTTCAAGAATTTAGTGTCCTAACGAGATATTGTGGATGATCTCTTGGCTCTAGACTCAATTGTGCATATTTGGTTCTGTCTGGGAGACTAGGGAGAGGTCTCCTTCTTCAATATCAACAATCTCTAAGAGAAAGTCGATAGATTATGTCGGTTCCCGTGAGAATGAAACAAGCCCTTTTGAGAGGAACTTGAGTGGCTTGGGAAGTTGTAGTCTTGATCGTCCACTGGGTCCATGACGTCTTGTCTTCAATACCAGTGTTACCTTAGTAACCACATAGTAGCATATGTATTGAACCGGATTACGCCTAAGGTTGAATTAATGGAGGCTATTTCTTTTCACCCTTTTCACATTCAATTCTTTTCATTCTTCAACCCCTTGGTGCTTACCGAGACTTCATAACTAGAACCTTGTTGGGTTTATTCGAAGACTAGCTCATCTCGATCCGCACTCTTCCCATTTCTCATTTTCTCCTTTTTTCATCATACCTAAGGACTCACACTATCTAGTGGATTGTCCTCGGTAGATCCCTCCGTTCGCGGATCTTGGGAACAAATACCTAACCTAACCATCCTTATAACTCCATACATAAAGTAAATTGGTCGATCTTTTGGTATTGTTCTTTCCTTCATGAAACCAATTGAAAAATCATTTGGAAAAACAATCAAGGTACTTGTGATACGAGATCAAAGCATTTTGTACCTTAATAGTTTTGATCATTTAGAAAACCTCCCCCTCAACATGTGCGTGTGATTTAGAAATTGTTTGGCACATGGAGGCAAGAGGACTTTGAAATATTTTCTTTGATTTCAATTTTCATACGAAAAAGCCATTTGATTTTCTTGGTAAAATTCTCCCCTCAATATGTGCATAGGATATTTTAAAACATTTTATCACATAGAGGCAAGAGTTCTTTGAAGCACATCCACGATCACAAAATCCATTAAGAAAACCATTTGAAAACTTAATCACGGTACTTTATAAATAACTTTTTAAAAAGCTTTTGTACTCGATAGTTATGCTCCCCTCAATATGTGCTTGAGATTTGAAAGCGTTTAGCACATATGAGAGAGCAACTGCACAATTAAATCAAAACGATCATCTTATATCAAGTTTCATTATTAAATCACAAATTCTCCCCGATCAAAATATCAAACCCTTTGAGATTTTGGATCTCAAGTGATTTAATCAGTTTGGAAAACATGGGAGAATATGTGGCCAGGTTTAAATACTCATCTTGTTTTGGATAAATCCTCCTCCTCAACATGTGCATTGTGTATTTGAAACCGTTTGGCACATGGAGGCGTGGAGTGCCTATAAAGGACTAAACCGATTCCATTAAAGCAGATTTGAGATTTAAATCACGATCTCTCCCGATCAAACCATTTGAGATTTGTGATCCCATCCGATTTAAATCATTTAGAAAGTTTGGGGAAAGACGTGGCAAGATTTAATTTTTGAAAAATGACGATAAGGAATGCAGTTTTCGACATTAAAGATTGTTAGTGTCATGTATGATAGTTTTAAGAGACC
This sequence comes from Chrysanthemum lavandulifolium, assembly GCA_022545495.1. Classification (NCBI taxonomy): domain Eukaryota; kingdom Viridiplantae; phylum Streptophyta; class Magnoliopsida; order Asterales; family Asteraceae; genus Chrysanthemum; species Chrysanthemum lavandulifolium. Next base: position 176,774,861 of record CM040242.1, on the reverse strand, counting down.
TTTTAAGTAAAATAAAATAATTTCACAATCAAACAAGAACAGAAAAAATTTCATTTTGACAGATCTTTGAGTTTTAAAGAAAATCATACCATGACATAACATTAAATCTTTAGATCACCACATAATTTCGTACAAGCGGACTTCTGATGAAATATTGTTTGAAAAATATTTTATTTTAAATCACTCTCCCCCTCAATCGATGACCGAAGTCGATAATTGAGTGACTTAGGTTTTGATAAAAATGAAGTCCGGTGATTTTCAAAATTAAGTCCAATTTATTTTCAAAACAGTATTTTTCCATTTTCAAAAACAATATTATTCAAAGTTTTAGAAAAATGGTATCATCACTATTATCCCTACACAAAGATACGTTAGGTGGTTGAGAAGCTTCTGTTATTGTTGCTGTAGGGTTTGGAAGAAAAACCGTCTGCAGATGCAGTGAGACTTCTTCTTCGTTGCATTTTGAATGCCAACCGAGGTCAAATTAAGCTCCGTTTCTTCAATCACTTAGAGAAAACCATCTGCGATGCGGTGAGACCTCTTACGTTGCATTTATGCCAACTCTCCATAGAAGTCCAATTAAGCTCCGTTTCTTCATTTGTCAACCCAAGATATAGTTACCCTTTCCTTCGGCATCCAATCATCTTCAATTGTGGGATCCGGATCGGGAACATTATTATATACCAATATACCGCATACGTTAGTGAACACACACGATATATGGTGGTCGACATCACCCAAACAAAGAATCGACTAATAAAAGTCAATGTAACATATCAATCGATCATATAAATGTATGGAATAATGTATACATCAAACTCTAATCATCTAATCCTAGCAATCATATCCTAGGCACCTAGTCCTTCAACATAGGTTAACATCATTTTAATTAAGCATATTAGGATAATTAAGAAAGCCCGTTAGATGATATAGATTTGAAAACATTATCCCCTCAATCAATGACTCAATTTGTGAAAAGTTTAAAAGTCAAGTCATTGATTGAGTTTGCGATTTAATAAAAACTCAAACCGATTGTTGTTAAAGCAACTCATTCTACCACCATTTTGTAAAACAACAAATATTTTTCAAGAATTTTAGACGGAAAAACATTTGTGTAGGAACAATGATCCTTGACATACTTTCCTCAAAGTGTTTTAGGATAAGTGCGATATATTGTGAAGAACGTTTAAGCGTAGCACTTTCCTTCCTTTTAAGAGCGGGTTGCTATCTCAAATGATAGCAAGCCATAGTTTAAGCACGGTCACGATCAAGTAATCGCAAGCCATTATTTGAAGCACGGGTTACATGCGAAATAATCAGTAAGCCACTATTTGAAGCACGGTTACAATGCAAATAATCGTAAGCCATATTTTTGAGACATGTTTAAAAGAAATATTTACACCTCTGCTCGAACTTCATCTAAAGTCCGTGCCATTATTGAATGACATTTCTAAGACCGTAGATGTTATCGATACCGAAGACATGTCTTGAGAAACATATTTTTGGTCTTTTCAAATTTCCATGTCACAATTCTCAATTTCGGTCGATCTCTTTGGCTCAAGAGCTCTCATACTTCTCATATTCATCATTTCATCATTTCATAACGTTCGTGCATGGTTTTGCATTTCACATTAAACGTTTATTTTCTTATTAAATAAACGCTATCGCGTAAGTTATTATTTTGAACATTTAACCCGATACTTCCAAAAATTATCCCGATATATTTTTATACTTACATTTAGTTTATAAAAACTATATTTTGAGTTTACCTAGTGTTTTAAATTTATTTTGTATATAAATCGTTAAATTTATATTATTACGACACTTTTCTTAAAAACTACACGATAATTATTATATCACTCAAATTTTGCAAGAAATGTATTTTTACAATTTTTATGATCTCATTATACTTTACTTTGATCTATTAAAAATTACTTTTACCTAAAACTACCTTAAATACACTAATGTATATACAATCTTACAAGTTATTATTAACTACACATGTTACTTACATTTTTTTTTACAATTATACACAATATATAAAAGAAAAAAAAAAGTATTTTTACAAATACTTCCCCCCTTGGCCGACCAAGGGGGGGTATGCAATTAATGATTGGTAAATTTTTCTAACTTGTATAGTTTTATACTTCACCTAAACTTTCACTCATTCATTCATCTCATTTATTCAAGTTAGTAAAGTGTTTTTCTCTCTTGTTTTTCTTCCTCTCCAACCGGTTCTACATAGGTGCTAGAAGAGATCATAAAGTTTTTCCATAATCAAGTGTTTAACAATCTAGTTACACTCTTATTAAAGGTTTTGAAATAAAAACCTAGAGTGTTTAGGTTTTATCCTTTGTTCTTATCACCTCATCAAGTAACTAGTAAGCATATCACTTTCATTTTACATCTTTCATTTTCATTTCATATCTATTTCATCATTTTTGAGCAAAGCATGCAAGACTTATGGATATTTATACCATTTTTACATTTTTTTTGAGTTATACATATATAAGTCATCCTATAATTTATCCCTTGTTATATATTAGTCTTGATGATGTTTAGGAACCCATGACACCCTAAGAAGGTGTATGGTAGGATTAGAATAGCTTTGGAGTTGTTTTGAAGGGATTGGAATAGGTTTAGTACGAGAAAAACTCTTTTCGACAAGTCTAAAAAGTGGTCTGATCTTATTTTGTATTTCTGGAAAATCCGACAGTAGACATGAATTTTTGGCCTAGATATTTAGAAAATATACTTTAAAACGAATCCGTGGCCGCTTGAACGGATTAAAACGGAGTTATAACGAAGAAGTTATGAATTTTTCAAGTTTGACGACGAAATATATATTATCCTGAAATTTCAGCAAACTATTTTTGTTTTGTACGAGTCAAAAACGAGTCTTAAGCGTTATAAATTATTTCGACTTATCAAAAATATATTAGTATACTTTGATACGAAGCTAAGGACGTATAATACGTGGAAAACGGATTTGTAACAACTAAAATATACACGTTTTCATAAAATTGCCGTAACTTTATTATTTACGAAAAACTATCTTATTTTTATTAGCCAAGTGTTACGGTAAACAAAACGACCATATTGAAGGCTATTTTTAACGTTGACGTAGAACTTTTTGTAACGAGATGTCTTCTAATAAAATCGAGATCACCAAGCATATTTTTCAAAATGACCAACCGTTTGTATAGCGGAGTTGTAATGAATTATTCTGGTTGCTTAAACTTTGCGAAACTCACTTTTAAACCACATTTTGGACAAAATCACCCTACTTAACCTATATTTTCTTTATGAGCGAGACCTCTAGGATAAAAACTTAAATACTAAAACTTTGAGATAATAACACAAGCTTTCCAAAACTGTTGAGTTCGTTTCCTAACACTCGGTTTGCACCATTTTGCGACTATCATAGGAGGTTGTTTCAACGTAACTACTTGTAGAGTACTTTTAATCTGACGGGATGTCATAAACATATATTTTGACGATAAACATTATTTCCAAAATGTACAAGTGGTATGAATATCATATGGGTTTGCATTCACCACAACATATCATAATTCAAGTCATAACATTCATTTTAGGTCGCGGATAGTTTCCGAGCCTCATTTTCGTGCACTTCATTTTGTTAGCATATCAATCACACCAGTCGCGGATAGGTGAGTTCATACCCGCTTTTACTCATTTAAATTCCTATAAACTATTTGGGGCGAGATATATGCTTATTTATCCAAACCTTTAAACTCTTTTGCCAAACAACATTACTTATACTTTAGACTTGGTGCGTGTAGTGACTAGACTTAAACAAACATCCCATCATTTATATGTTGGAAGGCCATTTATTTGGATACTGACCCAACGTGAGTCGTTGGAGGAACATCCCAATATTTATATGTTGGAAGGCCATTTTATGGATACATTAGCGTGAGTCGTTGGAGGAACATCCCAACACGAGTTGTTGGAAGACCCTTGTGGTGATATTTATACTTTTAACTACCTTAATGCGTATATTCATGATTGTCATTCTACTTTAGGCAATGGGTTGTGAACACACGGTTGCAAGTTTTGTATGGGCGGAACTTGGGCCGGGTGGATTTACAATGCCTTTCTTTGTGTGAACATTTCTCAAAGTATTTTAGATCATTTTATTACAAACTTATGAACTCACCAACCTTTGTGTTGACACTTTTAGCATGTTTATCTCGGTCTTAAGGTGATAGCATTTCATGGAGCTTTTGGGTCACATGGCATACATTGAGTCTTGTGCTTTTAACAATTACCATTCGACATGTTTTGTAAACTCTTTATGTATTATCAAACTTTGTGATTTCTTGTTGTGTAAACTTTAACATAAGTAATCGAATGGTAAACTTTTCAAAACGTCTCATTATAGAGGTCGTTTTACGTATCCATACTTTGTGCTATGACGTCATACCCCAATGACACTATCGTTCATTGCGATATTTTGGGGTGTGATGATTAGTATCGAGCCTTGGTTATAGAGAACTAGGTTGCATTTTAGTTCCTAGACTATAACCGCTTTCATGTCGATCCTTTCTTTTCCTATCACCTTACACACTTTTCGTGCGCATATGTTTTCTGCAATTTAGACTAGACCCACCTCATTAGATAACATGGTTTCCTTGTACCGATAGGGGAGTCCCAAAATCTAGTTGAGTCATCAGAGATATGGAGCTCAGTAATAAACACTTATCTAACTTGATCTCGTGACAGTTCTTGTTTGATGAGACACGAGATCGAGCTAAATAAGTGTTACTATATAGCTGTATAGATTTGATGATTTTGCCCGAGGATGGGAGTTCTCTTGAGGATACTTTGGGAACTGTTGGCGACCAAACCTCATCGTGACTTTAGCACCTAAAGGAACTTCCTATACACCAATTGCGACTCTCCATAGATACCTACCCTAAATTCCTCCTCCACCATTTAGAATCGGATGATAGACTGGCTACCTATTTAAGTAACACCAATCGCCGAGACATGTATGCTTGGTGGTATGTACATGTGTGAAATGAGGCAATTATAATTATGGTGGCCAACATAATTATAAATCGTCACAACCCACGTGGACATATGCGACCACGCATCGTAGATCGATGTGGGTACACCTTAGGAACCAATTTGTGGCGTGGTATTATGTTTGAGAACGTTAAGTATAGACATTGGGAATTCAACGGTTCTTTCCCTTGCGAGATCATGGCACCAAAGAGGTAACACGCAAGATCGGCCGAGGTGGTGCGGCACCGCGGGTGGAATGACGGTGGGCGTGGAGGTAGAGGAGGTGGTAGCGGCGTGGGTAACAATGACAACAACATCGGCGGAAACCACGATTTTGCCGCCATCATCGCTCAACAACTTCAAATCTTACTTCCCACTATTGTCACACAAGTTGGAAATCATATGAATAACTCGGAAACCACGGGAGCAGGAGCAGTCTTGGCGACACCAACAATGTAGTTGGCGGTAACAACAACAACAACCAACAACAACAACAATGAATTGGATGCACATATAAGGAATTTTCGGCATGCAAACACGTGGAGTTTGATGGTATAGGAGGTGCTTTGGCGTATACTCGATGGGTAGAGAAGGCAGTCGATGATCGACATCGACAATTGTGCCACACATCGAGGGGTGAAGTATCTTGCTTGCTTGCTATCGGAAAGGCATTGACATGGTGGAACACACAACTACTGAGCTAGAGCGAGAGGCAACTATAGGTATGACATGGGACGAATTTAAGGCGTTATTGAAGAGGAGTCTTGCCGGACAATGAAATGCGAAATTGGAAGATGAATTTTATCACCACTCTATGATAGGGGTGGTCACGCACCCTACAGACCGATTTCATGAGTTAGCGGACTAGTTCCTCATCTAGTTACCCCGAGTCCAAGAGAATCTCGAGGTACATATATGGTCTTGTCCCGAAATCCGTGGGCTGTGAAAACAAGCGAGCCGTCTACAATACAAAGTGCAATCGAAGGCGGGAACCACGATGACGAGATGGTTAGAAATGGTACGTTGAAGAGCGTTGATAAGAGGAAGGAAGCAAGTGGGTCGAATAAGCGAGATAGACGTGGTAGCGAGACAACAAAAGGGCAAGAGTTTTGTGGCAACCGTAATGAACAAAGAGAGTATGCGGTACACATCCCAAATGTGCTAAATGTGCTTATCATCACCCAAGTCCAAGCCACGCCGCTTATGTACAATATGCAATCGGTCGAGTCATTTTTCAAGCCGATGTAGAGGCGTGCAAGACCAATAACAACGGTTAACACGGGCAACATGAGGAATAACCAAAGGACTTGCTACGAGTGCAATAGCCGAATCACTACCGGAATAATTGTCCTCGGTTGAATAAGCCACCGATGCAAGCTCCTCTAGGCGTGGCAATTGAAGGAAATAACCCAAACCACATACTCAATATCGGTCCACCCCGAGGTCGAGCATTCTATATAGGGACCGAGGCGACCCGCAATGCGTAATCGATGCGTTTTCCTAGACCATTAAGTGATCCACCGTATTATTCGATTTAGTGAGTCTCATTAGATAAGAAACTTAGGCGCGTAAGTTTTGGCTTAAGCACTTTGACCATACATCCTGATTTCGCGAACCCTAAGGGAAGACCTTTAAGTATCATCGATTGAATCGCGAGGACGCGATTCCTCTAACAGGGGAAGAATGTCACAATTCTCAATTTCCGGTCATTTCTCATACTCCATATTCATCATTTCATAACGGTTCGTGCATGGTTTTGCATTTCACATTAAACGTTTATTTTCTTATTAAATAAACGCTATCGCGTAAGTTATTATTTTGAACATTTAACCCGATACTTCCAAAAATTATCCCGATATATTTTTATACTTACATTTAGTTTATAAAAACTATATTTTGAGTTTACCTAGTGTTTTAAATTTATTTTGTATATAAATCGTTAAATTTATATTATTACGACACTTTTCTTAAAAACTACACGATAATTATTATATCACTCAAATTTTGCAAGAAATGTATTTTACAATTTTATGATCTCATTATACTTTACTTTGATCTATTAAAATTACTTTTACCTAAAACTACCTTAAATACACTAATGTATATACAATCTTACAAGTTATTATTAACTACACATGTTACTTACATTTTTAACAATTATACACAATATATAAAAAAAAAAAAAGTATTTTTGAAATACTTCCCCTTGGCCGACCAAGGGGGTATGCAATTAATGATTGGTAAATTTTTCTAACTTGTATAGTTTTATACTTCACCTAAACTTTCACTCATTCATTCATCTCATTTATTCAAGTTAGTAAAGTGTTTCTCTCTCTTGTTTTCTTCCTCTCCAACCGGTTCTACATAGGTGCTAGAAGAGATCATAAAGTTTTTCCATAATCAAGTGTTTAACAATCTAGTTACACTCTTATTAAAGGTTTTGAAATAAAAACCTAGAGTGTTTAGGTTTTATCCTTTGTTCTTATCACCTCATCAAGTAACTAGTAAGCATATCACTTTCATTTTACATCTTTCATTTTCATTTCATATCTATTTCATCATTTTGAGCAAAGCATGCAAGACTTATGGATATTTATACCATTTTACATTTTTTTTGAGTTATACATATATAAGTCATCCTATAATTTATCCCTTGTTATATATTAGTCTTGATGATGTTTAGGAACCCATGACACCCTAAGAAGGTGTATGGTAGGATTAGAATAGCTTTGGAGTTGTTTTGAAGGGATTGGAATAGGTTTAGTACGAGAAAAACTCTTTTCGACAAGTCTAAAAAGTGGTCTGATCTTATTTTGTATTTCTGGAAAATCCGACAGTAGACATGAATTTTGGCCTAGATATTTAGAAAATATACTTTAAAAGCGAATCCGTGGCCGCTTGAATGGATTAAAGCGGAGTTATAACGAAGAAGTTATGAATTTTCAAGTTTGACGACGAAATATATATTATCCCGAAATTTCACAAACTATTTTTGTTTTGTGCGAGTCAAAAACGAGTCTTAAGCGTTATAAATTATTTCGACTTATCAAAAATATATTAGTATACTTTGATACGAAGCTAAGGACGTATAATACGTGAAAGCGGATTTGTAACAACTAAAATATACACGTTTTCATAAAATTGCCGTAACTTTATTATTTACTTAAAAACTATCTTATTTTTATTAGCCAAGTGTTACGGTAAACAAAACGACCATATTGAAGGCTATTTTTAACGTTGACGTAGAACTTTTTATAACGAGATGTCTTCTAATAAAATCGAGATCACCAAGCATATTTTTCAAAATGACCAACCGTTTGTATAGCGGAGTTGTAATGAATTATTCTGATTGCTTAAACTTTGCGAAACTCACTTTTAAACCACATTTTGGACAAAATCACCCTACTTAACCTATATTTTTCTTTATGAGCGAGACCTCTAGGATAAAAACTTAAATACTAAAACTTTGAGATAATAACACAAGCTTTCCAAAACCGTTGAGTTCGTTTCCTAACACTCGGTTTGCACCATTTTGCGACTATCATAGGAGGTTGTTTCAACGTAACTACTTGTAGAGTACTTTTAATCTGACGGGATGTCATAAACATATATTTTGACGATAAACATTATTTCCAAAATGTACAAGTGGTATGAATATCATATGGGTTTGCATTCACCACAACATATCATAATTCAAGTCATAACATTCATTTTAGGTCGCGGATAGTTTCCCTCATTTTCGAGCCTCATTTTCGAGCCTCATTTTCGCACTTCATTTTGTTAGCATATCAATCACACCGGTGAGTTCATACCCGCTTTTACTCATTTAAATTCCTATAAACTATTTGGGGCGAGATATATGCTTATTTATCCAAACCTTTAAACTCTTTTGCCAAACAACATTACTTATACTTTAGACTTGGTGCGTGTAGTGACTAGACTTAAACAAACATCCCATCATTTATATGTTGGAAGGCCATTTATTTGGATACATTAGCGTGAGTCGTTGGAGGAACATCCCAATATTTATATGTTGGAAGGCCATTTTATGGATACATTAACGTGAGTCGTTGGAGGAACATCCCAACACGAGTTGTTGGAAGACCCTTGTGGTGATATTTATACTTTTAACTACCTTAATGCGTATATTCATGATTGTCATTCTACTTTAGGCAATGGGTTGTGAACACACAGGTTGCAAGTTTTGTATGGGCGGAACTTGGGCTGGGTGGATTTACAATGCCTTTCTTTGTGTGAACATTCTCAAAGTATTTTAGATCATTTTATTACAAACTTATGAACTCACCAACCTTTGTGTTGACACTTTTAGCATGTTTATCTCGGTCTTAAGGTGATAGCATTTCATGGAGCTTTTGGGTCACATGGCATACATTGAGTCTTGTGCTTTTAACAATTACCATTCGACATGTTTTGTAAACTCTTTATGTATTATCAAACTTTGTGATTTCTTGTTGTGTAAACTTTAACATAAGTAATCGAATGGTAAACTTTTCAAACGTCTCATTATAGAGGTCGTTTTGACGTATCCATACTTTGTGCTATGACGTCATACCCCAATGACACTATCGTTCATTGCGATATTTTGGGGTGTGACAAGATTATATCTACGAATCACCGATTAAGCCCTCAAGTGAAACGGTTGGCGCCTCAATGTACACAATTCTCTCTCCTCGATGATTGTGATAACATCGAGATCATCACGCACTTGTGTAACTCTTTTATCTTCGAAACTAACTCTTCCATCGCTTCCCACATAGTTGGAATAAGAATACTAAACGCCTTGATGAGTAAAACCTTGAGTTTCTCTGCGGTCATGACATTTGTTTTCCGGGATATCTTCAATCACTTAGAAGAATTAAGTTCATCAAGTTTACTCGCCATGAGTCAAACCTTGAGTTTCTCTCTGTAATAACATTTGTCTTTCGGGATATCTTCAATTTCTTAGAAGTATTAAGTACATCAAGTTTACTCGCGTTTAGATGCTTGTCTCCTTCCTCTTTCTGGTTTTGATACTTGGAATCAACAACTCTTTGAATGCCCAAATACTTGAAATTTGTTGAGAAGATCGCTTGAAGTCTTTGTGAGAATCAACATGTTTGAATAATGTGAGCAAGTCTAATTGGGATTAAATTTGACATATCACATTCCCCGATTAGTGCTCTCCCTGACCGACAATCTTTTTGATAAATGCCCAGTTAAGAAGAAGTCTTTATATCATTAAATGCAACTCGCCTTTGGTCTTCTAACATATAGCAAGAAATGTAGAAACAGGGCGTAGACTCGACCTTCTTCAAGATTGTCCAGTTAGAATAGATAATTAACATCTTCAACTCACACCAAAAAGCATCCCACCAAAAGCATCCCAATTAACACATCTTGCAAATCCCTTAACTAAAATCCTCCCAATCAAACAAGAACGAAAGATGTTCATCAAGGAAATCGACAATCGGGCCGCAACGAACACACAAGATGGTAACACCAAACTACCAATCACATCAAACAAGAACGAGAGATTGTTCGGAATCATCATGTTGATGTATCGTGAAGCATTAACCGGAAGCACTTTGTCGATAAACTCATCAATCCGAGTGAAGATGTCAACCAACGGCTCTTGAAGAAACACCATGTAAAGATGATCCGATCAAGAGAAGCTCGGTTCTTACATGAGTTTGGAGCCGTTTGACCATTTATTCTCATATATCAATCAACCATGCAAAATTATCACACTTTTCTCCCCTCAAGAATTGCATACGGAGATGACATTCTTGATTAAACAACGAAAATCATCCAAATGTAGTCAATTCACACTTCTCCCCACAAAATTAGCACGGGATGTCGCCATCGTCATCATAGTTGAGCAAGTGGAATAAGAAAACAATCATCGGTAGTCCGGTTCACTTGATAAATGAAAGCGGAAAAAGCATAAAGCATGTTGATGAGAATGGTCATTAATGAGAAGATTTCTTCTTCCAAGATAAAGCGCATCGACACGTATACTTTTCTTTTCTTTGAGGAACGAGGCATGAACTGTTGTGTTCATACGTCATAAGAAGATTTCTCTTCGAAGATAATGCGCTTGAAACGCATACATTTCTTTTCTTTAGAGTACGAGGCATGAACGATGTGTTCATACGTCATAATCTCTCTTTTTCAATTCTCTTAGCAAAACATGTAATCAACCCATTATCATTGGTGAGGCCCTTTGTCGTGACGGTGATGGAAAAACCCAATATGATGAATTTGACCACAAGTAAACTAACCCGAACTCGTGACTTAAACTTGCACATATGTAACAAAGAGCGGTGTCGAGACTTCATGCCCATTTGAATCTCTAAGTACTCTATACTCTTCAACCAACCAACCATCAAGTATAAGGCGTACATCACCTCTTGAAAATCCACAATTAAATGTGACCTTTGAGCACTACAACGTAACTCCTTAAAGTGATAGTTATTTTGTGGCAACAGAGCCCAATTCCCAGCGTGGTAAAAGGAAAAACTCCCAAAATAACTAGATTTCCAAGTCTTCGTTTTGGAAAAAGCTCGAACAAGGATCTCGAAGAATCTTCATCCAACCATCCCGATACCTTCGGATACTAAGTACACTCGCCTGTAATATTTCACTTCAACCTCAAATGAATATCTTGAATTAATGCATTGTCACATCTTCGATTAAAAGCTCAAAACTAGCCTCCTTTGACATTTTAAGTGATCTATGATAATGGTTTCATCCGACCATGGTTAAAAGCACATAACCCCGTAAAACCATGTAATAACCAAAGCGCCATGAAGACTGTAGGATCTTAAATATTATGTTGTTTGATGATTCGGTGGTCTAGGACAATGATTAAACAAGAAAGCCATTTAGATAGATGAAGAGAGTTGAGAGGAGGTTTCTTGAAGAGAGTTGCTTTACAAATGAAAGGTTAGATTCAAAGAGCCACACCCTTCCATGGATGGAAGGGGTATTTATAGTTACAAACAATACGACCTCCTATCGGCATGTGGATCGTGCATACGATGGGTAAAGACCCATCCTTCCTCCACGGTGTTGCACTAAACTAAACAACGCTACAAACTAACTAATAAACTACTAAATAACGTAAACAACTATATGTCTACGAGCTAACTTATGCTAGACCATAGTTGGGGTGACCGACTCTTTACTATGGAATTTTCTAATTCCTAACAATCTCCCCAAGGAGGTCACCCCATGTTTTACATTTTGCTTCCTAGCATTCTATCTTTGACTTTGTTCTTGAGCTCGTAGACTTCAATTCTTCAATTCCGCAATCTTTGTGCTTTTGTAGCGATTCTTCAAAGTCCGCATTGATTTGTACTTTTAAGTGGAGGCCTTTAATCGATCCACATCTTTGATGATCTTCGAGCTTTCATTGAGATCATCACCACAAGAAATCTCTGGATCACCCTTTATTGTGTTGCCATCATGTGAAGTTGTGACTTTCGGACCGACATGCTCACACTTTGAATCATGACATCTTTCCATCGTAGTAGCGGAAGCCTTATCGGTTCATGATATTTGCAAGAATAAGCATAAGCATAGTATGAAATATCGAGCCAGTTATGTAGATATGCACCACCATGATTTCTTCAATTTAAGTGTGGATGTTGTGAGCATGCGGCTTTGGATTGACCGCTCAATTCGATCAACCGCAACCGTCCAAATATACCGCAAACAATAGTTAGCAATAAAACACACGAAAGTGTCTTTGATCACTTTCGTTGAATTGAGGTACACGCCCACGGTTCCCGTTGATCGAGACAAGTACTTCATGTGATCGTAGGATTCCTAAGAATCTCCTTGACAGGGTTTCGCAGTTGTCTAGCCGTTCTCAAACCGAACGTCTCAAAGAAGACAACACGGAGTGAGTGAACCAAATGAATAGAGATTCACCGATTGATGAAAATGATTTGAAAACAATCGCGTATTGCTTGAAGAAAGAGTTTTGCAATCGACGAAGGTTTTATGAGAAAGATCAATTTTCAATCAAAATACTTTTATTAATGAGTACACATTCGACGTGCTAGCGAAAAGAAGAGATTCGATCGAATTTTTCTAAAAGTATTTTTCAATCGAGATACTTTTGTGTTTAAAGAATACACATTCGACGTTTTCGAGCAAAACACATCGAACGGTTTTTCAAAAGTATTCGTCAATTCCATTCTCGACCAAGGTTGATTCAAGAATGAATCTCCCATCGTTTCTATCCAGCTTGTCACAAGCTTGATCTTTTGCAAGATTTCACATGTCACCCACCAAGAGCTTGTTTGATGTTGGCTCTAGAAGGATTTCCATCTTCATTGTGAATATTTTTACATATCACTCGGATGTTCGGCAATACCACAAGGATAATGCGTGGGACTCTTAGATATATACTTACTTTCCACATTGTGTGAAATAGCAAGTCTTCAAGAATTTAGTGTCCTAACGAGATATTATGGATGATCTCTTGGCTCTAGACTCAATTGTGCATATTTGGTTCCAATGTCGGAGACTAGGGAGGGTCTCTTCTTCAATATCAACAATCTCTAAGAGAAAGTCGATAGATTATGTCGGTTCCCGTGAGAATGAAACAAGCCCTTTAAGAGGAACTTGAGTAGCTTGGGAAGTTTAGTGCGGTGCATCACCGGGTCCATGATGTCTTGTCTTCAATACCGATGTTACCTTAGTAACCACTAGTAGCATATGTATTGAACCCGATTCGCCCTAAGGTTGAATTATTGGAGGGCTATTTCTTTTCACCCTTTTCACATTCATTTCTTTTTCATTCTTCAACCCTTCAAGCTTACCGAGACTTCATAACTAGAACCTTGTTGGGTTTATTCCATTCTAGCTCTATCTCATCCGCACTCTTCCCATTTCTCATTTTCCCTTTTTCAATACCTCTACACTATCTAGTGGATTGTCTCTCGGTAGATCCCTCCGGTTACGGCGGATCGTGGAACGAATACCTAACCTAACCATCCTTATAACTCCATACATAAAGTAAAATGGTCGGTCTTTTGGTATTGTTCATTCTTCCTTGAAACCAATTGAAAATCATTTGAAAACAATCAAGGTACTTGTGATACGAGATCAAAGCATTTTGTACCTTAAAAGTTTTGATCATTTAGAAAACCTCCCCCTCAACATGTGCATATGATTTAGAAATTGTTTAGCACATGGAGGCAAGAGGACTTTGAAATATTTTCTTTGATCACAATTTTCATAGAAAAAGCCATTTGATTTTCTTTGGTAAATTCTCCCCCTCAGTATGTGCGTAGGATATTTCAAAATATTTTATCACATAGAGGCAAGAGTTCTTTTGAAGCACATCCACGATCACAAAATCTATTAAAAAAACCATTTGAAAACTCAATCAAGGTACTTTATAAATCTCTTTAAAAACTTTTGTACTCGATAGTTTATTTGCTCCCCTCAATATGTGCTTCGAGATTTGAAAGCGTTTAGCACATATGAGAGAGCAACGCACAATTAAATCAAAACGATCACCTTTTATCAAATTTCATTATTAAATCACAAATTCTCCCCGATCAAAATATCAAACCCTTTGAAATTTTGGATCCCAAGTGATTTAATTAGGTTTAGAAAACATGGGAGAAAATGTGGCCTTGTTTAAATACTCATCCGGTTTTGGATAAATCCTCCTCCTCAACATGTGCATTATGTATATTGAAATCGTTTGGCACATGGAGGCGGGAATGCCTTTAAAGGACTAAAACCAATTCCATTTAAAACAGATTTGAGATTTAAATCACGATCTCTACCCGATCAAAATTTCAAACCATTTGAGATTTGTGATCCCAAAAGATTTAAATCATTTAGAAAATTTATGGGAAAGACGTGGCAAGATTTGATTTTGAAAGATGATGATAAGGACCATTTTAAGACATTAAAGATTGTTAGTGTCGTATGATAGTTTTAAGAGATCTTTTAAGTAAAACAAAACAATTTCACAATCAAACAAGAATGTAAAAATTTCATTTTGAAAGACCTTGATTCTAAAGAAAAATCATACCATGTTAACATTAAATCTTTAGATCACCACTTATATTTGTACAATCCGGACTTTTATGACATATTGATTGAAAATAATTTATTTTAAATCACTCTCCCTCAATCGATGACCAAGTCGATAATTGAGTGACTTAAGTTTTGATAAAATGAAGTCCGTGATTTTCAAAATTTAGTCCAATATATTTTCAAAACAATATTTTTCCATTTTCAAAACAATTTAATCAAGTTATTCAAAATTGTTTAAAATGGTATCCCGCACAAAGATAAGTTAGGTGGTTGAGAAGCTTTTGTTGTTGTTCTTGTTGGGTTTGGAAGAAAACCATCTCGCTAATGCAAGTGAGACTTCTTCTTACGTTGCATTTTGAATGCCAACCGAGGTCAAATTAAGCTCCGCTTCTTCAATCACTTAGAAGAAAACCATCTGCGATGCAAGGAGACCTCTTACGTTGCATTTATGCCAACTCTCCATAGAAGTCCAATTAAGCTCCATTTCTTCATTTGTCAACCCAAGATATAGTTACCCTTTCCTTTCGGCATCCAATCATCTTCAATTGTGGGATCCGGATCGGGAACATTCTTATATACCAATATACCGCATACGTTAGTGAACACACATACAAATATATGGTGGTCGACATCACCCAAACAAAGAATCGACTAATTAAAGTCAATTCAACATATCAATCGATCATATAAATGTATGGGGTTTATGTGTCATCAAACTCTAATCATCTAATCCTAACAATCATATCCTAGGCACCTAGTCCTTCAACATAGGTTAACATCATTTTAATTAAGCATATTAGGATAATTAAGAAAGCTCGTTAGATGATGTAGATTTGAAAACATTCTCCCCTCAATCAATGACTCATTTTTATGAAAAGTTTAAAAGCTACTGAAGTCATTGATTGAGTTTTCAATTTTACGAAAACTCAAACCGATTGATTTTCAATCAACTCATTTACCACCAATTTCGAAAACAAAAATATTTTTCTCAAGAATTTTAGACGGAAAAACATTTGTGTAGGAACAAAGAATCCTTCGACATACTTTCCTCAAATTTGTTTTAGGATAAGTGCACGAAATATTTGAAAATTTTGTTTAGCGCAACACTTTCCTTCCTTGAAAGAGCGGGTTGCTATCGAAATAATAGCAAGCCATAGTTTTAAGCACGGGTTACAATCAAATAATCGCAAGCCATTTTTGAAGTGCGGTTACAATCAAATAATCGTAAGCCTTTTTTTTTTTTTTTTTTTTTTTTTTTTAGACATGTTTAGAAAAGAATATTTACACCTCCTGCTCGAACTTCATCTAAAGTCCCGTGCCATTATTGAATGACATTTCTAAGACCGTAGATGTTATCGATACCGTAAGACATGTCTTGATAAAACATATTTTGGTATTTTTTAAATTTTTGATTTTTATGGAATTTTTTATATTTTCTATTTTTTTTTTGTTGGTTTTATATTTTGTATTTTGTTTTTTGATAAATATTTACAAAGATAGATTAGATGATATAGTTTAAGAAGATGATGATACGAGTACCAAGATAAGGATATCGAGCAAAGACGTCGTAGAAGATAGAATCATTATCTCTTAAACATTCACCACCAAAGCTTCCGAGGCTCTTGAATCGAATGTAGAAATTGAACCTTCGAAAACGAGACTTTGGCGCTTCCCCAAACCGAAAATCCTTATGTTGAGCGATTCAAGCTCTATTTCAAGCTTGCCTTAGCCAGTGCACAAGGTAGCACACCATTATCATAAATCCCACCGCTCCATTTAAGAACGATAATCGAGGATCTCCATTCGGGTTATATCATCAACAAGAACAACAACGTATCATCCCACACATAAATAATCTTCTCAAATTTCATTTTCATCAAGTCCGAAGCAATCCATTCCAAAAGGTGTCAAGAGAACACTTCCCCACGTAGTTGAATTGATGCGCCGGCCTCTTAGAATAATGCTCAAGAACTCTCCCGAATACACATCATGAGGGTAATGAAGAACACCTCCTTATGTTCACATCTTTCGTCCTTGATGACTGTATACTCAAGAACCCAAGTACACCAATACCCAAGAGCTCCAATACACATCATGAGGGAATGAAAACACCTCCCATGTTCACATTTTCTTCCTTAATGATCATGTATGAAGCTCAAGAATCCGAAGTATACCAATACCCAAGGAAGGAATAACCGATAACATTGAAGAAGCATGCCAAATCACCGATTATCTCTGCGGATGACAATCTGCGGATGTCAACTCCGGAATAAGTGATTATATCTCTAAATCACGATTAAGCCCTCAAGTGAAATAGTGAGCGCCTCAATGTACACAATTCTCTCTCTCCGATGATTGTGATAACATCGAGATCATCACGCACTTGTGTACCTCTTTATCTTCATAAACTAACTCTTCCATCGCTTCCCCACATAGTTGGAATAAGAATACTAAACGCCTTGATGAGTAAAACCTTGAGTTTCTCTCGGTCATGACATTTGTTTTCCGGGATATCTTCAATCACTTAGAAGAATTAAGTTCATCAAGTTTACTCGCCATGAGTCAAACCTTGAGTTTCTCTCGGTAATAACATTTGTCTTCCCGGATATCTTCAATTACTTAGAAGTATTAAGTTCATCAAGTTTACTCGCTTTAGATGCTTGTCTCCTTCCCCTTTCTCGGTTTTGATACTTCGTAATCAAGAACTCTTTGAATGCCCAAATACTTGAAATTTGTTGAGAAGATCACTTGAAGTCTTTGTGAGAATCAACATGTTTGAATAATGCGAGCAAGTCTAATTGGGGATTAAATTCGACATATCACATTCCCCAATTAGTGCTCTCCCTAGACCGACAATCTTTTGATAAATGCCCGATTAAGAAGAAGTCTTTAGATCATTAATGCAACTCGCTTTTAGTCTTCTAACATGTAGCAAGAAATGTAGAATGCATAAAAGACTCGACCTTCTTCAAGATTGTCCAAAATAGATAGTTAACATCTTCAACTCACACCAAAAGCATCCCACCAAAAGCATCCCAATTAACTTACATCTTGCAAATCCCCTTAACTAAAATCCTCCCAATCAAACAAGAATGAAAGATGTTCATCAAGGAAATCAAGAATCGTGGCCGCAACGAACACACAAGATGGTAACACCAAACTACCAATCACATCAAACAAGAACAGAGATTGTTCGAATCATCATGTTGATGTATACGTGAAGCATTAACCGAAGCACTTTGTCGATAAACTCATCAATCCGAGTGAAGATGTCAACCAACGGCTCTTAGAAGAAAAACTCCATGTGAAGATGACCCGATAAAAGAAGCTCGGTTCTTACATGAGTTTAGAGCCGTATGACCATTTATATTCTCAAATATCAATCAACAATGCAAAAATTCACACTTCTTCTCCCCTCAAGAATTGCATACGGAGATGCCATTCTTGACTAAATAAGTGAAAATCATCCGAATGTTCTATTCACACTTCTCTCATGCAAAATAAGCACATGATGTCGCCATCTTCATTATAATCGAGCAAGTGGAATGAGAAAACAATCGCTGGTAGTCCGGTTCACTTGATGACCAAGCGCATGGAAAAAGTATGAAGCATGTTGATGAGAATGGTCATAATAAGAAGATTTCTTCTTCCAAGATAAAGCGCATCAAGCGCATACTTTTCTTTTCTTTAGAGTACGAGGCATGAACTGTTGTGTTCATACGTCATAAGAAGATTTCTTCTTCTTGAAGATAAAGCGCATCAAACGCACACTTTTCTTTTCTTTAGAGTACGAGGCTTGAACCGATGTGTTCAAACGTCATAATCTCTCTTTTCATCATCTCTTGGCAAACTTATAATCAACCCCATTATCATTCAAGAGGCTCTTTGTTGTGACAACCGATGGAGAAAACCCAATATGATGAATTTGACCTCAAGTAAACTAACCCGAACTCGTGACTTAAACTTGCACATATGTAACAAAGAGCGGTGCCGATTTCCATTAGCATCTCTAAGTACTCTCTATGTACTCTATACTCTTCAACCAACCAACCATCAAGTATAAGACGACATTACCTCTTGAAAATCCACAATTGAATGTGACATCGAGCACTACAACGTAACTCCTTAAAGTGATAGTTATTTTGTGGTGGTATGAGCCCAATTCCCCAAGTGGTAAAAGAAAAGGTAAAGACACCCAACAATAACTAGATTTCCAAGTCTTTGTTTTTGATAATAAGCTCGAACAAGGATCATGAAGAATCTTCATCCAACCATCCCCGATACCTTCGGATACTAAGTACACTCGCCGTGATATTTCACTTCAACCTCAAATAAATAATCTCAATTAACCCGTTGTCACATCTTCTTGTTAAACCGCTCAATTCTAGCCTCCTTTGACGCTTTAAGTGAACTTTGATAATGGTTTTCATCCCACCATGGTTAAAAGCACATAACCCGTAAAACCATGTAATAACCAAACCGCCATGACGAATATCCAAACACACATCCAATTCATGAAGTACACCTTTTATCCTTCTTCAAGCAAAATCGTAGCACCAACATCAAATAAGATCCGAATTACACTTTCTCTTCTCCAAGATGGTTCCATCATTACGGATTTTACAACTCTAAGGTTTAAACCGAGAAATAGTTTCTTTCATGGGTTTTACAAAACCAAGAATAAACCGTAAGATAGATCCGAAATGCACTTTACTAATATCGGGATGTTTCCATTGTCACGGATTTTACAAGTCTATGATTTAAACCGAGAAATAGGTTCTTTCGCGATTTTACAAAATCAAGACAAAACCGTAAACAATGTCGCTTGAATGTGTTATGACGACTTTGGTTTCAATATCTGTTTTAGGGAATATGCAATGTTCATCGGTTCATTCTCCAACATCAACAACATTATCAACAATTCTTTACCCATATGTAGACAACTTCACAAACCATACTAAGTCGAGTAGTATACACTACTTCCCGAGGTTGACCATAAAACATCAAAGTACATGATTCTCCCCATGATGGTTTCGAACTTTCGGAGCATCATTAACATGTACCATTTGCATGAAAACTTCTTGTTATAAGCAAACATCTTGAAAGATCATGATTAACGTTGAAGATTCTCGAAGATTTTGCTTAGACCGTGAAGTATCATTGAAATTCAATTGTTGAATATATCATGAGAATTGTTGATCACATCTCAACCAATCAATCCATTGGTAAACACATCATTCACGTATTGCATCGGCTAATGTAGTGACCACATGGAGAAGTAAACCCGATATATCAAACTTGAACATGAAGTAGTAGTTCCCGTTTGTTACTTAAACTTGTACTAATCCTCGTGAAAAGAAACGGTGTACCCAATGTACAAAACCTCTTGACGTATCCTCAATCGCGTGAGACACCGAGTGATAGTTACCAAAGAAAGAGTCACATAGCCAAGTCTTTATCACACTCTATGAATGCCCAAACAAGTCATCTTCGCAGAAGGGTAGTAGAAAAGAAGACGAAAATAAGTAAACACGCCAACCCGTGGTCAAAACGCCATACTTCAAATCCAAATAAGAAATACCGAACAAACAACCCCGTAGTCAACCTTGTATAATCAATTCAAGTCCGCAACATAATATCCTTAGTGAAGATGTATAATGATGCCAAAGTATCAAACCTCAAATAAGTACTCCCTCATATTGAGACCGGTTCAATAATAGAAATCCAACAGACATTCTGACTGTCGATTGATCATAAAATTTGGGTATATAATACACCCATATCACAAGTTTACCCTAATAACCCCTAATGAATCTCAAACATCCGCCTCTCACATTTATACAAACCCTAATCATCTTACAAAAATCCTCCGCCCCAATCTCTCATTCGGGAAAAACGAAATATCAATCAAACCCTAATAAACAAATCGTCTGCGCTTCTTTCTTTTCTCATATCAATAACGCCTCATCCATGTTTCCAAGCGGACATAACTCCTTTCATCATTATAAAGTAATAAAGTGTATGACTTAAGCACGATGAGCAAGAACGGTGACCAAGCCACGAGATGGCACCAAGGTCCTTGATTCGCCAGGGGATGGCTTGAAGTGTCGAGAGCGACCACGAGATATAGTCAAGGTAGGTTTTGTATGTGCTTATCGTATCTTGTAATTTGGTAGATCGAAATATCAAATAGATTGTAACACACATGTTATAAATCTGTTTGAAAACCATTCGAATAATAAATGAAGCTTGAGCTTAACAGAAAGTAAGGATCGATGATGATATATCATTCTTCTCATATGTGAGGCCTTTGAGGCTTGATGACACATTGAAAACCATGAGAAACAACAATTCGTAGATCTTATATATTATTAATTTTTGTTTTTGAAAGAGCTTAAACTTGCAATCATTTTTCTTTTAATCGAATAAGAAGAAATGATGAAGCCCTTGATGGTTTGTGTCATACTTGATGTTTTGACATTATCAAAACATTAAGATCTATGATGATAATCCTTTGTGGTGGTAAAAATCATAGTGAAGGCTTTACCCCACTAAAAAGGAGACATTGAGATCATTGGCGGATTGCATATTTGAGTTTTGAGTCATATTGTTGTTGGCTTGAGATCAATGATGTTCTTGAACAACGAGTTAAGGTTTGTCGAGTCTTGTATTAGATATAGAATTGTCTTTGTCTTGATCATTGTCTTGATTCTATGATGTTGTGGTTTCGTGTAAAGACCCATGGTTGTCTTGATTTGGCAACAAATAAACATGAGACACATCCGAGGTTGGTTACGATTTAATAAGGTTTAACGAGTCTTTGAGGTTTGATAATGGTTTGAGTCCGGTATACGGTTATGGTATGTCTCCAACTCGCTTCATCATCAACTCGCATTCATACTCAACTCGCATGTTATCTGCTAACACAACACGCATACTTTATCCAAACCAACTCGCCATCGTGAGCAACTCGCATGTACACAAATACATTTGAGCAACTCGTATTCAATAATGCAAGTGCAGTTACCATATGCGAGTTAAGTAACTCGCATAGAAGTCGGACTGAAACCCAACTCGCTCGCCATGAAGGCAACTCGCTTAAAGTTCATTGTATCCGGGCGAAGATAACGACTCACATCCATGTACATTGAGTCGGGACGATGCATCACAACTCGCTAACAAAAGGTGACAACTCGCTCGGAAGAAGTCGACCACAACTCGCATCGAAACATTGGATTTGGACGTTTTGAAAACTCGCATTCAACAATGCTCCAACTCGCTTTGTAAACAGCATACAAACCGCTTAAAACCGATTCAAGAATGAAATAAAACTTGAATGAAACGAGTTAAAAAGCGCATCTGACAAGCTTAACAAGCGCATAAAACACTCTTAAAAGAGACGGTTTAGAACATGTAATATGATATATGACCACGTCATACAATAAACGATAAGCCAACATAAACACAGATTTAACCAACAACAGCAGCAACACACATCATCATATCATCACGCCAACTGAATCAAACGCCCATCAAAATATATAGACAGAAATCGTGAATCAAACCGTATACAAGACAACCCAAACCGCATATACGAACCATAAGAATCATCAAAACAACACAACCTTGGCTCTGGTACCAATTGTAGGATCTTAATATTTATGTTGTTTGATGATTCGGGTGGTCTAGGACAATGATTAAATAAGAAAGCCATTTAGAGAGATGAAGAGAGTTGAGAGGAGGTTTCTTGAAAGAGAGTTGCTTTGTAAATGAAAGGTTTATTCAAAGAAGCCACACCCTTCCATGGATGGAAGGGGTATTTATACTACAAATTACACGACCTCCCATCGGCTGTGGATCGGGCATACGATGGGTAAAGACCGTCCTTCCTCCACGGTGTTGCTCTAAACTAAACAACGCTACAAACTAACCAATAAACTACTAAATAACGTAAACAACGACAAATCTACGAGCTAACATATGCTAGACCATTATTGGGGTGACCGACTCTTTAACATGGAATTTTCAATTCCTAACAAAGACAACCCAAACACACACCCAATTCATGAAGTACACCCTTTATCCCTTCTTTGAGCGAAACCGTAGCACCGTAATCAAGTAAGATCCGAATTATACTTTCTCTTCTCCAAGATGATTCCATCATTACGGATTTTACAACTCTATGGTTTAAACAGAAATAGTTTCTTTCGCGGATTTTACAAAACCAAGAATAAACCGTAAGATAGATCCGAAATGCACTTTACTAATACCGGGATGTTTCCATTGTCACGAGTTTTACAAGTCTATGATTTAAACCGAGAAATAGGTTCTTTCACGGATTTTACAAAATCAAGACAAAACCGTAAATAATGTCGACTTGAATGTGTTATGACAAGCGGTTTCGGTGAATATCTATTTTAGGGAACATGCGGTGGCTCATCGGTTTATTATCCAACATCATCCATAACATCAACCATCCAAACAACACATTGGTAAACACATCATTCACGCACATCTTGTTGGCTATTGTATTGACCACATGGAGAAGTAAACCCGATATGCCAAACTTGAGCATGAAGTAAGATTCCCCAGTTTGTTACTTAAACTTGTACTAATTCTCGTGAAAAAAACGGTGTACCCAATGTACAAAACCTCTTGACATTCTCAACTGAGTGAGACACCGAAGTGATAGCTACGTTGTGGGTTAAGTGAGAAAGAATCACAAACGTAATTAAATAGCCAAGTCTTTATCACACTCTATAAATGCCCAAACAATTCATCTTCGCTGAAGGGTGGAAAGAAAGAAGACGAAAATAAGTAAACGCGCACGGAAAACGTCACTTCAAATCCAAATAAGAAATACCGAACAAACAACTCCGTAGTCCATATTTTTCCAATAAACACTTCAAGCCGCGACATAATAATCTCCGTGAAAATGTATACACCAAGTTATCAATCCAAATAATCATAACGTATCTCAACATCATCAAATCTCTTCAACCAGTCTCATACCATCAAAACACATGTATATTATCCAAATTTGAGAAGCCCAACTAATAACACCATATCTTGCAGCACTTGCCAACGAATGAGATAGCAGCTCAAAGCTCAAATCCATTCTTAAAATCATACTCGGTTCGTTAGAAAGGCCAATCCAACTTAATTCCATAGCGAAATTAAATCCAGTGCTGGCCCGGTCCAAATAATTGTATTCCATGATGACCCATTCAAATCAACAAATAGACCCTGATCCAATGACATAACTGGAATATTTCACTTAACCTCATAGAAATATGCCTACCAACGTCACAATATATCCTACTCACTTATAATACTTGTACAAACAGCTACACCCGGCCCAAGCATTAACACACGATTAAATATTTCTTGATATCACATTGGCTTAATATCATCCAGCTAAATATACAAAACTTGTGAAGGTTAACCATGCATATATATTGTTTGTCCCCAGTACCATATCACACGAGATGCACACGGCAAATATAGAAGATATATCAAGCCCATATAACGCTCGGCCCAAGAAAAGCATATATCTCAACAAACTAGTGTCATGCACGTCCATGAACTCGTCCATTAATGAAACTCAAAGAGACCATTCGAATATTGTAGCCTAATCCAATTTAAGCTCACCCTACTTATTAGGATATATAACAAACACACAAACTCACTATCCCTAATTTTACACATACCAAACCCTAATCAAAACATATTCCGCCCCCATCATACTTTCTCCCAAAACCAAGAGTCCAAATCTCACATAAAACAATACGCCTCCATAAATCGAACCTTATATCAATTAGCATCATCCATCATAAATTGATAAGAACAAAAGTCATGAATCATATTCATACCACTATGAACTACGCCACGGGGATGGCTCGAGTTCAATCATTCACCGGATGATAGAGGGTTTCACGAAGATGTTCCGTGGGTATTTTACTCTTGATGCTTTGACCTTATGAGACAAACGAATAAGTACACGAAAATAACTTACATGTTATTTTTCCGATTCTTAAATTCGAACAAAAAACAATGAAGCTTTAAAAGATCAATGATGTAATCGAAGGTTGTGTGTAGATAATTAATGTCTATCGCTTAACGAGCCTTACACACATTGGCGAGATCAAAAAACTTTCTCCATTTATACGCTTTGACTTTGAGATCTCATGATGGATAGTATCGTGTCATTAGACCCATGATGGTCTTGATGTTTTCATTTTGACACGACTTAAAACGAGATCTTGGGTTAGAAGCTATTGTATTGAAGTGGGTTTATATTGAAGTGGGTTTAGTTGTAGATGATGGATTTGGTTATAGATTGAGACTTTGCTGTACGTGGTATGTTATCTGAGGTCGATTATTGAGTCATGGTATGAAGTGTTGTGGTCATGGTCGAGTCATGGTATAGTGGTCTTGATGGACGTGGTCAATCCATCTTTTCATCATCTTCTTCTTTCATTTCTGTCAAGTTAAAATGTTTTGAGCAAGTCGCTAACCTTTGAGACCAAGTCGTTAAACCTTTTTCTTTTACAAAACAAATCGCTAGCTTAGTCAAAACACACAAGTTGCTAACTTGTTAAGTAACAAGTCGCTAGCACTAAGTCGCTAGGTCTATTTCTTGACATAAGTCGCCACATTATTTATCAGTTAACAAGTCGCTAGCAAAGTTTTTGACTAAGTCGCTATAACAGCTTCAAAGCATAACTCGCTACGACTTGTAAATACAAGTCGCTAGGCAGACATATTACACAACTCGCTACCCAGTGGTTTTTGTATAACAACTCGCTAGTAAGAAAACATGGACAAGTCGCTAGATAAATTCATTGAATCAGGACATCTTTTAAGGACAACTCGCTAGCAAGAATATGACCGGTTTAAAACCGGAAAAACATCAAAAAGACACTTCATTACACCTTTTTAAACCACCAGAACTTGATAGTAAACCCAAAAAAAGACTTGAAAAGAGGTATATATTACCCATTTTGACCCATTGTTTGGACTGCAATAGGACCATTTGACCCCAAAACATCACGAATTTGGTACAAAGACACAAAGATGATGAGTAGTTACAACTGCGGCTTTGACAAACATTTGACACAAAAACAGATGTAACCATTGGAGAGACTATTGGACAATGACCAAATAACTCGTGTAAAAACAGTTAACAACAAAGATGTGAAAGAGAGATTTACAGCCAATAAAACTAGTACACCAACACCATAAACAGTTTCAAACACGAATCAACACCACAAGTAATCATCAAAACACAACAACCTTGGCTCTTGATACCAATTGTACGATCGATATATTTTTGTGTTGATGATTCGGGTGGTCTTGGATGATCAAAATACATGTTTGCCATATTTAGAGAGTTAGTTGAGAGAGAGGGTGTTCTTGCTAGAGGTTTACACAAAGTATGGAATATTAGATTGAAAGCACCACCCTTCCATGGATGGAAGGGTATTTATAGTTCTGATCACACGACCTCCCATCGGCTGTCGATCGTGGATACGATGGGTAAAGACCCGTCCTTCCTCCACGGTGTTGCACTATGCTAAACTAGACTAATAACTAACTAATAAAACAATAAATAACGTAACTAACGATTTGTCTGAGCTAACTTATGCTAGATAACACTTGGGGTGACCGACTCTTTACTATGGAATTTTCTAATTCCTAACAACTGCCTTCCTTCTCCCCACATAAATGAAATATTTGTTCAATCTTTCATACCAAACTTTAAAGACATTAGGACATGTTACTAGTATAACTAAGCTAAGCATTGCAAGATTCATTGAACCTCGGGTGAATATAGTCGATCACCTATATTCGACCGGGGACGATGGGACATAGCCCGATCACCTATGTCCGGCTCGAGTGAATGTTGCAATCTTGAAAGTAGCTATAATAGTGGTATGTCCAATCGACCTTTCGATTAACTTCTAAAAGATTTAAAATTTTCATCATAAGAGTTATAAAGTTTTACTCTTACACATCACACACTGACTTCACAACAATTTCTCACTACGATACTTTTTCTCCTAAGTGGAACGCTTTTCTCATTACTTCACTCTCTAAACTGACCATTTTACACCACCACCTCACGCCTTCGCGTCTACATCTTACTAGCAACGTGCATGGAGATTTGCCTGGCAGATGATGCACACTACCACTTCGCGCAAGGACACCACAATGATCCATGTTGAAATGGACCACTCTACGCCACCACTTCGCGCCCTCCGTACCTATGTTATGTATGAGATTTGCTGAGCAGATAATATCTAACCAACAAAAATGTTGCATGATGCGAGTTAATGATTATATTTTAGATTTGCTTAGTAGATTATGCGCGACTAAATAAAATTTTAATTACCACACGACATTACTCTAGGTTTAGATTATATTTTATTTTTGGGTCGCTACAATACCATGTCTTCTGTTTCCCTTCCCATCGACTTATTGTCTTCATTACGGAATCATTAAACCTCTATTACTTTGAATCATTGCAACCCATGTCTCGATCATCCCATCCTATTATCATTATCTTAGGCGTTGAGATCGAAGTCATCTCGTCATCCATTCGAAAAGAGTGTCACCTCTACCCCAAAACTCGTCTGTGCAATCAATGAACCGGATTTCACCTCTAGCCGTTTAGGAACACCACACCTCGACATCTACAAAGGAACCCCTCAATAAACATAAATAATAAGCGAGCGACTAAAGATCTAAAAGCATACCAAGTTAACTTGCAACTCAAACCACTTTTCTGAGAACGGATCCCAAATCTTCCACTCATCCCTTTGAAACACCAACTGTTTATCCTACTACCCTCTTATGAAATAGTAAACTTTGTCGTTATCTGACGCAAACTACCTTCAATTATTTTTCCGATCACTTCACGGTCATTTTCCCAAAAAGTCCTACTACAGTGCCATTAAGCCAAAAATTTATGACTTTAATAACACTTTATAAACAATGACCTTACAAATACTTTTCAAACTATTTTCCTATAAGGTGATAAACCGATTCGTTACCTTACTAATATTTTATAAAATAGCAAGCAACTTCGCTAAGCAATTGGTAAACCATATCCCTCCTGCAAGTTTCATTACAATCTTGCGAACTATTTTACTCTTCGGTGAGCTACTCTAGCCACTGTCTAATTTAAAAACCATAAAAGCGTGTTACTCTTACCGCACAAGCTATTCGCCCTTACTTCACTAACTATTTTATTACCACCCTATAAACCATCTTGATATTAATTGAACTACGAAACCTTCTACTATTTGACAAACAATAAAGTACTTTCTTATAAGCTATTTTACAAATTATTTCATGAGTCATTTTATAAACTGAATTGTGTCTTACCAAAATATTTCACTACCATTGATAAAACCGTTTTCTATTACCTTATGAGCTGTTTTAAAAATCACCTTACCAAGTTGTTGCTTCAAAACCAAACCACAAACTACGATTTATCATAATAAAAGTACTTTCTTCGTACTCAATAAAGTAGTTTTACAAACATTTTCATAAACTTTACGGCAATTTCCTCATAAACTATTTACTCCTCAAAAAAAAAAAAAAAAAAAAAAAAAAAAAAACTTTAAAGGATAACCGATATTTTCTTTTGAAAATAAACCAAATTTTCGGAGTAAAAATAAGCGATTTGTTTTGAAAACAATAATAAGAAATGCTAAGAAACAAAACTAATTCATCATCTACAAAAGCTAAGGTATTTGAAATTATTTTGAGAAACAACTTTTGAATTTACATAAAAACCTCCAACTTGGAACCAATTCCATGTTGTCGCCTAAAACCTTATTTAACAAGTTTTTATCACAAAAGCTGAAATTTAGCAATTTTCTTTACATACATCAAGTTATCCCTTAAAATTTTAAAGACTCTGTATTTTTATATATAACGTTCAAATTCGAGAAGCATAACCCTAACAACTAAACTCTGCCTAAACATTTAAAACTTGTGAAAACATACATACCCAACCACATCTTCTTCTATGACATTTTCACCTTCGAAGATTTATTTTATTTTATTTTCTTTAGAATGCATCTTTATCAACGATAAAACTTGTGGTAGCATCTTTCTAAAAACACTTATTTTTGCGAGTTAGAATTTTCTGGTCAAACCTTATCAAAACTTCTTATGCTAAGAAATATCAAACATCGACTTTTGTGAAAATGTTTTATTTGCATCACGCGTAAAGACCGGTTTTATAGGATCCTTTCGAGGATGCAAATCTCTTATCCAATTTTATAACTCAAAGAAACTGTGTTTCTTAAAATGGTTATTCGAATAAATTTAACCACGTCACGTTTGCAAGCAAAACTGGAAAATTTTAAATTTGTCCTTTGTTACCTAAGCGACTAACACCAATTTAACCTCGAGGACGAGGTTTCCATAAGGGGTAGGTACTATAACAACCCGTAAAATTTCTCAGTCTATAACAATTATAAACTCAACTCATTTCCAAACTGTGCTATTGTTTTTTCTTTACGATTGGATAACTGACATATTACGTAACTCATAAGCGAGAAGTTATATTGTAAGGCGTGGAAAGCGGTACTTAACGCCACCGACGGACGGGTAACGACAAACGGTTATAATCAAATTCTTACGTAATAATAATGCTATAATATTAAGCTTATGAAAACGTTTCTAAAATGTAATTTTATATCTTACGGTACCGTGGGTGTACAATTACGTGAAAACTCGACAAAACACGAGTACGATTATCATAGTAAATAAAAATAAAACAAACTAAAACCAACCTCATCCTACCCCTATTAACCGCCCACCCTAAAACATTGCTTTTGTGATCCATCCTTTCAACCAAAGACCTGCTACGCCTCTTTTTATTATTTTTCGTCTGCATTTCCAAGTCCATCACCACAAAGCAAGATATCTTTTCCTCTTTCTTGTCCCTCTCGCTCCAATGCCCTACTATAATCAAAAGACAAATCAAGGGTCAACTCTTACGCTTCATCTCTTTCACGAGACCACATGGGTTTTCCGATTCAAAGGCGACCTTAGCTTGTTTTGCATCTTCACAAGGGCTCCATCAAGAAAGTATAATAAAACTCTTCTACATTGTTTTCTTTATATAAGCTGTCAAACAACAAGGGGATTCACACACCCATCTTCATCAATTTCACTCTCACACTCTCAACTCACATACTCTCATCACACTCACTCTCACCTTCCGTCGAACAAAAACAAAACACCAACGCAAGCCATTCCCTTGTTCCATTGCTTCTGACGTGCGAGTAAGAAGGAAGAAGCAAGGTGTTGAGTTGGGTTATCTTTCCGCCTAAGGTCTCTAGTTATGATACGTGACGGGTTAGAGTTTTGGAAGTCTTGAGTTTTGGTTTCCTTGGCTCTCTTACTCGACATTCGGTTCGCACGCTCTTCCCACACTCACCGTAAAGTTGACTATTCCTTAAACTTGTGTTATTTCACCACGTTGTTTAAATAAGCACATCGTCAATCTTATATGCATGCACGCCAACATGTTAACTTATAAAAACTAGAGAATGTGTTTCATGTACACTCGACATGTACACAAACATATACGTGTACAAATAAGCATGTAAACATAATAATATGGTTGTGTTGTGAAAACTTGTGAGGCATTTTGTTCAAGCTTTAATGCTAATAAGCTAAAGAAACCACACTGTGCTCATTTCTACTTCATCCACCCACGAACTAAATAAGCTAAATAAGACGTTTTGGATACAAACTAACTAGAGGTGAACGTAAAAGAAACATAAAACTTGAGTCTTGGCTCCATCTTGGATTAATGCTCATCTCGGTTTGTTGGCTTAGTCCGTGTTTATTTCGGGTTTGTACCCGTTTTGAACTCATTCTACTCGATATGTATATTGGCGTGTTGTTGCTTCTAAGCCATGCCAGGTCCATATTTGAACCACTACACGAAACTAAGTTGTTTGAATCTATAGCGACGTTAAGTTAGTTTTATTCGAGGGTTAATGGTATAAACTCTTGGTACGAATAAACTACAAGGTCGAAACTCAACTCACTTGTCTCGTAAATATACCGCGGAATTCACAAGCTAAACGTTTTGTAAAACTTGGAAACCCATGTTATAATTGTCGAATGGCAACTGAAAGGGAAGAGAGAAACACAACTCGAAAACATATACATGCAAAATGTGAAGGTTCTTTTTTTACAAATATATATAAAACAGTAAAGTATGGGTTAAATAAAAAGAGTTAGGAAATATGGCACTATTGGCCTAGTGGCTCAGCTGGGAGGGACATTTTCATTTACACTAGAGGTCGCGAGTTAGAATCCTCGCCTTGATGATTTGTTTTATTTTGATTAGTTATTTTGCAAGTTTCGCATTTGGCACCCTTAGCCCTCAACTTCAAATCCTTACCACTTTTCTTTAAACTCTTATAAGTTTGTAACTTATATATATATATTGCAACTATAGTCCCTTAACTTCAAACCAACTAACAATTTTCTAAGAAAGTTATATAAGTTTTGAAACTTATAATAATCCTTGCAACTTCAATCCTCAAGCTTAGTACTTTGACACTTGTCACCTAAAACTTTACAAACTTGATGAACTTATACATTTTACCACTTTTTTTTCTTCGTTTAAGTAAATATATTTCCAGTAAATACAATGCGACTTGTAATTATTCTCACTTCAGTTGTACTGGAGCCAATATCTGAGCCGATTCTTACGAAAGTTTCGTATGCATCATTCTCCCATCTATTCCAAGAGCCAACACTTAGGAAATATTTTCGCAACTACATTTTATATACATCGATAATCAACTAAACTTATGAAACATCCACCTAAGCTACTTAACACAACCACATGAGAAAGTTTTTGAAAACATTTATTTTTGAACTATAAGCATTACCACACAATTTAAAACGATACGAGTGTCTCATAGCAAATCATTTCTCTTTTTTTAAAACATTACCATTTAGGGTCGTAAGCGGAATATATTATCTAAGACTTGCCATATCATATCTAGGTTTCGTGTTGAAGCCGTTATCATATCGTATTTGCTATTGTTGTGCATTTCCTACCGTGTCGCTAAGGTGAGTTCATAGCCCCATTTTACTCTTTTAACTGCTTTATAAACTCCTTGGGGAGAATACATGCTACTACGCTTTTATGATCACAATTGCTTGAAAACTGCTTTGTTGTACTCTTGATATTATGACTCGCCTAAGTTGCCACCAAAAGTCCCTACATCATGAACCATTAATCACTTGCGGTGACGCAAATATCGTGGATAGTACTATGGGAATTAGGATCATCTTTGATAAGATATGTGTTTTATTACCGACAACTTAACCTCACTGTTATATTGCTTTACTTATTTGCATGTTTACGCATTCTTGTATTGTGTTGATGATTCGGGTGGTCTTGGATGATCAAAATACATGTTTGCCATAGTTAGAGAGAAAGTTAGAGAGAGGGTGTTTTCTTGCTAGAGTTTTACACAAATTATGGAATATTAGATTGAAGCACCACCCTTCCATGGATGGAAGGGTATTTATAGTTACTGACTCAACGACCTCCTATCGGCTGTGGATCGTGGATACGGTGGGTAAAGACCCGTCCTTCCTCCACGGTGTTGCACTAAGCTATACTACGCTACACTAATAAATAAACTATAAATAACGTAAATAACGATTTGTCTACGAGCTAACTTATGCTAGATAACATTTGGGGTGACCGACTCTTCACTATGGAATTTTCTAATTCCTAACAATCTCCCCAAGGAGGTCACCCCATGTTTTACATTTGAATCCTAGCATTCTATTCTTGACTTTGTTCTTGAGCTCGTAGACTTCAATTCTTCAATTTCAACAATCTTTGTGCTTTAGTAATGACTCTTCAAAGTCCGCATAGATTTGTACTTTTAGTGGAGGCCTTTAAGCGATCCACATCTTTGATGATCTTGAGCTTTCATTGAGATCATCACCACGATAAATCTCGGATCACCCTTTATTGTGTTGCCATCATGTGAAGTTGTGACTTTTGGACCGACATGCTCACACTTTGAATCATGACATCTTTCCATCGAGTAGCGGAAGCCTTCTTTGGTTCATGATATTTGCGCAGATGAAGAAGCATAGTATAAAAATATCGTAGCCGTGTTATGTAGATATGCACCGTCATGATTTCTTCAAATTAAGTGTGGATGCCGTGAGCATGCGGCTTTGGATTGACTCCTCAATTACGATCACCGCAACCGTCAAATGTACCGCAAACAACAATTAGCAATAAAACACACGAAAGTGTCTTTGATCACTTCGTTGAATTGAGGTACACGCCCACGGTTCCCGTTGATCGAGACAAGTCTTGCTGTGATCGGTAGGATTCCTAAGAATCTCCTTGACGGGTTTCGCAATTGTTCTAGCGTTCTCAAACCGAACGTCTCAAAGAAGACAACACGGAGTGAGTGAACCAACAATTGAGATTCACCGATTGATGAAAATGATTTGAAAAACAATCGCGTATTGCTTGAAGAAAGAGTTTTGCAATACGACGAAGGTTTTATGAGAAAGATCAATTTTCAATCAAAATACTTTTGTATTAGAGAATGAGTACACATTCGACGTGCTAGCGAAAAGAAGAGATTCGCACATCGAACGGTTTTCTAAAAGTATTTTTCAATCGAGATACTTTTGAATTTGAAAACATAAGTACACATTCGACGTGCTAGAGAAAGAAGGTTTGCACATCGAACGGTTTTCCAAAAGTATTCGTCAATTCCATTCTCGGACCAAGGTTGATTCAATAGTGAATCTCCCCATCGTTTCTATCCGGTTGTCACAAGCTTGATCTTACGAAAGATCTCACATGTCACCTACCAAGAGCTTGTTTGATGTTGGCTCTAGAAGGATTTCCATCTTCATTGTGAATATTTTTACATATCACTCGGATGTTCTGGCAATACCACAAGGATAATGCGTAGGACTCTTAATATATACTTACTTTCCACATTGTGTGAAAAAGCAAGTCTTCAAGAATTTAGTGTCCTAACGAGATATTGTGGATGATCTCTTGGCTCTAGACTCAATAGTGCACATTTGGTTCCTGTGCCGGAGACTAGGGAGAGGGTCTCCTTCTTCAATATCAACAATCTCTAAGAGAAAGTCGATAGATTATGTCGGTTCCCCGTGAGAATGAAACAAGCCCTTTTAAGAGGAACTTGAGTAGCTTGGGAAGTTGTAGTGCGGTCGTCATCGGGTCCATGACGTCTTGTCTTCAATACCGGTGTTACCTTAGTAACCACCAAGTAGCATATGTATTGAACCCGGTTTACGCCTAAGGTTGAATTAATGGAGGGCTATTTCTTTTCACCCTTTTCACATTCAATTCTTTTCATTCTTCAACCCCTTCATTACTTACCGAGACTTCATAACTAGAACCTTGTTGGGTTTATTCCAAGACTAGCTCTGTCTCGGTCCGCACTCTTCCCATTTCTCATTTTCTCCTTTTTCATCATACCTAAGGACTCTACACTATCTAGTGGATTGTCCTCGGTAGATCCCTCCGATTCGGCGGATCGTGGGAACAAATACCTAACCTAACCATCCTTATAACTCCATGCATAAAGTAAATTGGTCGGTCTTTTGGTATTGTTCTTTCCTTCATGAAACCAATTGAAAATCATTTGGAAAAACAATCAAGGTACTTGTGATACGAGATCAAAGCATTTTGTACCTTAATAGTTTTGATCATTTAGAAAACCTCCCCTCAACATGTGCGTATGATTTAGAAATTGTTTAGCACATGGAGGCAAGAGGACTTTGAAATATTTTCTTTGATCACAATTTTCATACGAAAAAGCCATTTGATTTTCTTGGTAAAATTCTCCCCTCAATATGTGCATAGGATATTTGAAATCATTTTATCACATAGAGGCAAGAGTTCTTTGAAGCACATCCACGATCACAAAAGCCATTAAGAAACCATTTGAAAACTCAATCAAGGTACATTATAAATAAAACATAAAAGCTTTTGTACCTCGATAGTTTATTTTCTTATAAAATGCTCCCCTCAATATATGCTTCGAGATTCGAAAGCGTTTAGCACATATGAGAGAGCACTGCACAATTGAATCAAAACGATCACCTTTATCAAATTTCATTATTAAATCACAAATTCTCCCCGATCAAAATATCAAACCCTTTGAGATTTTGGATCCCAAGTGATTTAATTAGGTTTAGAAAACATGGGAGAAAATGTGGCCTTGTTTAAATACTCATCTTGTTTTGGATAAATCCTCCTCCTCAACATGTGCATTATGTATATTGAAATCGTTTGGCACATGGAGGCGGGAGTGCCTATAAAGGACTAAAACCAATTCCATTTAAACAGATTTGAGATTTAAATCACGATCTCTCCCCGATCAAAATTTCAAACCATTTGAGATTTGTGATCCCAATTGATTTAAATCATTTAGAAAGTTTGGGAAAGACGTGGCAAGATTTAATTTTGAAAATGATGATAAGGACCATTTTAAGACATTAAAGATTGTTAGTGTCGGTATGATAGTTTTAAGAGATCTTTTAAGTAAAATAAAACAATTTCACAATCAAACAAGAACAGAAAAATTTCATTTTGACGGATCTTTGAGTTTTAAAGAAAATCATACCATGACATAACATTAAATCTTTAGATCACCACATTTTAGCGTACAAACGGACTCTTTTGAAGAAATATTGTTTGAAAATATTTTATTTTAAATCACTCTCCCCTCAATCCATGACAAGTCGATGATTGAGTGACTTAAGTTTTGATAAAATGAAGTCCGGTGATTTTCAAAATTTAGTCCAATTTATTTTCAAAACAATATTTTCCATTTTCAAAAACAATATTATTCAAAGTTTTAGAAAAATGGTATCATCACTATTATCCCGCACAAAGATACGTTAGGTGGTTGAGAAGCTTATTGTTGTTGTTGTTGTAGGGTTTGGAAGAAAACCGTCTGCAGATGCAAGAGACTTCTTCTTCGTTGCATTTTGAATGCCAACCGAGGTCAAATTAAGCTCCGTTTCTTCAATCACTTAAGAAAACCATCTGCGATGCGGTGAGACCTCTTACGTTGCATTTATGCCAACTCTCCATTGAAGTCCAATTAAGCTCCGTTTCTTCATTTGTCAACCCAAGATATAGTTACCCTTTCCTTTCGCATCCAATCATCTTCAATTGTGGGATCCGGATCGGGAACATTATTATATACCAATATACCGCATACGTTAGTGAACACACATACAAATATATGGTGGTCGACATCACCCAAACAACAATCGACTAATAAAAGTCAATGTAACATATCAATCGGATCATATAAATGTATGGGAATAATGTGTACATCAAACTCTAATCATCTAATCCTAGCAATCATATCCTAGGCACCTAGTCCTTCAACATAGGTTAACATCATTTTAATTAAGCATATTAGGATAATTAAGAAAGCCCGTTAGATGATATAGATTTGAAAACATTATCCCCTCAATCAATGACTCAATTTATGAAAAGTTTAAAAGCGTGAAGTCATTGATTGAGTTTTCAATTTTATAAAACTCGAATCGATTGTTTTTAAAGCAACTCATTTACCACCATTTTGAAAACAACAAATATTTTTCGAAGAATTTTAGACGGAAAAACATTTGTGTAGGAACAACATCCTTCGACATACTTTCCTCAAAGTGTTTTAGGATAAGTGCACGAAATATTTGAAAATTGGTTTAGCGCAACACTTTCCTTTCTTTTAAGAACGGGTTGCTATCTCGAAATAATAGCAAGCCATAGTTTAAGCACGGGTCACGATCAAAGTAACGCAATTTGAAGCCATAGTTTGTGACATGTTTTTTGAAAAAAATATTTACACCTCCCGCTCGAACTTCATCTATGGTCCCGTGCCATTATTGAATGACATTTCTAAGACCGTAGATGTTATCGATACCGTAAGACATGTCTTGAGAAAACATATTTTGGTATTTTTCAAATTTTCGATTTTTTATGGATTTTGAAGGTTTTATATTTTTCTATTTTCTTTTGTTGGTTTTATATTTTTGTATTTTGTTTTTGAATAAATATTTACAAAAGATAGAATAGATGATATAGTTAAAGAAGATGATGATACGAGTACCGAGATAAGGATATCGAAGACCCGTTGTAGAAGATAGAATTCATCATCTCTTAAACATTCACCACCAAAGCTTCCAAGGGCTCTTGAATAGAAGAGAGAACATGAGCCATTGAAAGTGAGACTTTGGCGCTTCCCCAAACCGAAAATCCTTTAGATGAAGCAGATTCAAAGCTCTATTTCAAGCTTGCCTTAGCCAGTGCACAAAAAGCACACCATTATCATAAATCCCATCGCTCCATTTAAGAACGATAATCGAGGATCTCCATTCGGGGTTATATCATCAAGAAGAAGAACAACAACGTATCATCCCACTCATAAATAATCTTCTCAAATTTCATTTCCATCAAGTCTCAAGCAATCCATTCCAAAAGGTGTCAAGAGACCACTTCCCCAAGTAGTTGAATTGATGCGGTCGGTCTCTTTGTATAATGCTCAAGAACTCTCCCAAATACACATCATGAGGGAATGAAAACACCTTCCCATGTTCACATTTTTCTTCCGGATGATCGTGTATGAAGCTCAAGAACCAAGTACACCAATACCCAAGAGCTCTCCCAATACACATCATGAGGGAATGAAAACACCTCCCATGTTCACATTTTTCTTCCCGATGATCGTGTATGAAGCTCAAGTATCCAAAGTATACCAATACCCAAGGAAGGAATAACCGATAAACATTGAAGAAGCAAGCCAAGTCATCGATTATCTCTGCGGATGACAATCTCTGCGGATGTCAACTCGGAATAAGTGATTATATCTACGAATCACCGATTAAGCCCTCAATGTGAAACAATGAATCGCCCAATGTACACAATTCTCTCTCTCGATGATTGTGATAACATCGAGATCATCACGCACTTGTGTACCTCTTTTATCTTCGAAACTAACTCTTCCATCGCTTCCCCACATAGTTGGAATAAGAATACTAAATGCCTTGATGAGTAAAACCTTGAGTTTCTTTGCGGTCATGACATTTGTTTTCCGGGTGTCACACCCCAATTACTGTTTTGCAAGAAACGGTGTACCCAATGGAATTCACGGGGATTGATTGTCATAGCATCACAATCACAGTTATATTGAACGACCTAAAGTGTCGTTTGGAAAATACATCGTTTGATTTAATAAAATAATCAGAGTTTACAAAGTAGGTCCCAAATGAAAATCAACTTGTGCGGAAATAAGTTTGTTACAATTCAAACGATGTTTTAAAGTACATAAAACCCAAGTGAGACGCGTCGTCACCACGACTCCATGATGTGTCCAAATGCATGCCATGAAGTGAATGCCTTAGATACCGAGATAAAAACATGCTAAAAGTGTCAACACAAAGGTTGAGTGAGTTCATAGAGTTTGTTTTGAAATGTAAAGCCTTTCAAAATCGTTTATGCCGCAAAGGCATTGTAAATCGTTGAAATGTAAAGTACTTTCAAAATCGTTTATGTAGCAAAGGCATTGTAAATCCACTCGGTTCCAAGTCCCGCCCATACAAAACTTGCAACTGTGTGTTCACAACCCATTGCCAAAGTGTGTAAAGTTTATGTTCCAAACATAATCGAAGTCAAATGAATTCACATAATAGTGCATGACTTAATGTATCGATGTTTACTTGACCTAATTATACCAAGACCATCAAACATCAATGAATGTACCAAGACCATCATCCAATGAATATACCAAGACCATCATCCAATGAATATACCAAGACCATCGGTCCAATGAATATACCAAGACCATCGGTCCAATGAATATTCACTATACCATCACCGTGAAATACTGATGTACTTGTACATGGCCAAATACTTAGTGACAATAAAACATCGGATATAGCATGACTAAGCATTTCTGTTCGGCTAAACATGTAATTTGCAAATAGTCATGAATGCAATAAACATTATTGAGCATGTATCTCCCAAAGAGTTTAATAACAGATTAAAACAAGAAAAGTGGGGCTATGGAACTCACTTGGATAAACTGGAATAACGGCAAAAGTGAGTACACTGAGGTATAATGTAATGCGTCAACCGGGACCTATTATCAATGATATGATATGTCATGAGTTGCAATGTAATGCTATGCATGCACTCCATATGTTATTTATACCATTTACGGGTTTTGAAAATATTACTCGTCGTCGAAAAATACTCTTTTGACGTCTTGACCCTTCAAAAATGACTTTACATGTTTTTACGTCAAAATGTCATCCTATAATGGTTTTATAATGATTTTGGTGAAATTACCACTTTTCGTCAAAAACAATGTCGTCGGAAAAACCATGAAATCAACAAAATGGCTCGGAAAAGTAGTCGTAAAAGCGGTGTCGTCGATCGTTAGAGAACGAACTCGACGGTTTTGGAAAGTTTGTATCGATATCTAAAAGTTTCAGTTCAGGAGTTTTCGTCCAAAAGGTCTCGATCATAAAGATATCAAAGGCTAAAGTTGGTGGTTTTGGCTAATGTTGTGCGAGAAAATGAGTTTCGCCAATGTTTGAACATCCGTAAATAAATCACCATAACTCCGCTTGACAAACGGCTTTTGTTTTGAAAAATATGGCCGATGAACTTGATTTTACTAGAAGACACTTTGTTATAAAAAGTTTTGCATCATAGTTAAAAACTGCCGCAAACATGGACGATATAGCTAATGAAATACTTGTTACGTCAAAAATAATATAATTTTCGAAAAATAATATTTACGGCAACTTTATGAAAATGGCCATATATTTGTCGTTTTAAATCCGTTTTCTCGTAAAATATGTCCTTAGCTTCGTATCAAGTAAACTAATATATTTTTGACTAGTCGAAATAATTTGTGAAGCTTAAGGCTCGTTTTGACCCGAAATATGTAAAAACTGCATGCTGAATTTTCAGAAAAATATACTTTTCGTCGTAAAACTTTAAAAATTCACCACGGCCGTTATAACTCCGTTTTATCCGTTCAAGCGCCACGGATTCGTTTTAAAGTATATTTTCTAATTATCAAGGCCAAAGGGTCGTACCATCAGTGGGTTTTCCAGAAATTCATTTTAAGGACAGATTACAAAATATAGTTTACGAAAATAGTTTTCTCGGACAAAACCTATTCTAATCCCTTCAAATCAACTCCAAAGCTAATCTAATCCTACCATACACCTTCTTAGGGTGTCATGGGTTCCTAATCACCATCAAGACCAAAGAATAACTTGGGAATAATTATAGGATGACTAATATGTATATAAAACCTTAAAATCAAGAAATAAATGGTATAAACTACATAACATGCATATAAGCTCCAAAATGATAAGAAACATATGAAAATGATAAGGAAACATAAGGATGATAAAAACATGCTTACTAGTGATATGAAGAGGTGTAGGTAACAAGGTTTACTTAAATATCCTTGGTTTTATTTCAAAACCATGAAAAGGATATGATCTAGGTTGTTTAAACACTTGAAGTTGCAAAATTTTCTTGATCCCTTGGTGCTTGATGTTAGCCGGTTTTGAGAGCAAAAGAGGAGAGAAAACTTTTGTTGTTAACACTTTGAGTATGAGAAAAAATGAATGAAATGTTAGATAAGACTTTAGATATGAATTATTAGACAAAACATGAACCATACCATATTTATGAGACTCCCTCCCCTTGGCGGTTTTGGGGAGGGTTGTCTCCTCAAATATTTTTTTTTTTTTTTTAAAATTGTTACTTGTAGTATAATATTGTAAGAATTTTGTAAAATGTACAAGTAAGTAAAATGTAAGTAAGGTAAATGGTAAAATTTTGGTAAAAGTAATGTTTAATAGCTCAAAATAGAATGTATTGAGGTGATAAAAATTGTAAAAATACTTTCCTTGTGAAAATCGGGTGATAAAATAATTATCGTAAGATTTTTAAGAAAAACGACGTAATAATTAAATGTTAACGATTAAAATACCAAATAAATTTGAAACACTAGGAAAACTAAAAATATAGTTTTTATGAACTAAATATAAGTTTAAAAATACCTCGGGATCATTTTTGAAAGTAACGGGTTAAATAATCAAAATAAAAACTCACGCGATAAAAATTATTAAATAAAAATTACGCGTTGAAGGGAAAAATGAAATGTCGTGAATGAATTATCATGATGCAAATGAGGTCAATGAAATGTAGACTAATCATAGTCCATATAAAATGTACGTGATGTCATGATCATGAATTCGCCGCTAAACCTCCAAGGTTACGCGAATTTGAAACAAGTAAACCAAGTTTACTATAAATGTTGAAATAATGAGACATGAATCGTGTCTAGAAATGACCTGAAAGTACGGGTTGTCACATTCGCCCATCCAAAAAGGAATTCAGTCCCTGAATTCAATCGTTGTTAGGTCTAACAGGTTTAGGGTTTGAGGTAGCAAACTTTCCCATTCCCGAGCAAAACCCTCAAAAGACTTTTTGGTAACCGATTTTTACTTAATCTCACAACTCATCAAACAAGAACTGTCATGAGATTAGGCTAAATCGGTTTAGGTAACAACTTGTTTCTAGCTCGATCTTTGCAACTCATCAAACAAGAACTGTCACGCGGATCAAACTGAAACAAGTGGTTTGAAGAAAATCTTTTGAAAATTTGGCTCGATTACGAATTGCTTACTCATATAAGACTACTACTCCTTCATTGCATGATTCTTCCCGAATTAGACATAGGTGATCGTGCTATGTATAATTTAGGAGTAACTATGCAATGCTTGGACTAATCGACTCATATGTTGTTTGGTGTTGAGTCAATGATGTTAAAATTGTGATGAACATCGAGGAGAGAAGACATGGAGAAGTGTCGTTAAAATGATAGTTAAAGTAAAAGAATTAAAATCCTCGTAAATGATAACAAATCGAAAGAAAATAAAGTACGATAGATGAGAATATTTTACAACGAGTAGTTTAGCAAAAGTAGTACATCGTTAAGTTATAAAGTTTCGGATACGATGGAAGACATAAAATTAGTACAACATAGTACATAAGAAGAAATAAGACTGTTAGTTTCGAACTTCTTCGCCTTCTTCGCGTCGTTGATACCTTGACGAGCTCCTTCTAACATATATACATTCCCATGAGCACCTTCGACTTGTTGACCTTGGTTTTGAGGACATTGATTCCGATAGTGTCCTTGCTCCCGCATCCGTAACATGTAACCATGGCCTTGCCTCTACAATTCTGGCAAGGTGTCCCGATTGTTGACACTTGTAGCACTTAGCGGGACAAAGACCCGTGTGATGATACTTACATCGATTACATAGTGGGTAGGTTCCAGATAACCTCTACCTCTATTGGTGCAAAGAACATATACCATCGCAGCTTTCTTGCCCTCTATTCTGTTGTTGATGATGGTTAGTGTTGTGGTTGTGGTTGTTGTTGTTAATCTCCTTGGTCGCTTTCCCATTTCCTTTTTGTTGTTGTTGAGTTGGTTATCGCCGTTGTTGTTGTTGTTGTTGTTTCGGTTGGTGTTTGTGTACTTGCCTCTCTTCACTACACTTGGGCCATGAGCTTTGAGTCACTCGAATAGCTTCCTCAATTGTTTGTGGATCAAGAAGTCACATCTCCTTGAATAACCTCGAAGTCCATCAATGAAAGCCTCTAGCAACTTCTCATTATCGAAACCATGGATGGACATAACACGGCCAATTCTTGGAATCTCCGAATGTAAGTGTCAATATCGTACCCAATAGTTTTTAATTCATAGAACTCCGTCTCCAACTTTTTGATTTCCGTTCGAGGACAAAAC
Organism: Chrysanthemum lavandulifolium; assembly: GCA_022545495.1. Taxonomy (NCBI): domain Eukaryota; kingdom Viridiplantae; phylum Streptophyta; class Magnoliopsida; order Asterales; family Asteraceae; genus Chrysanthemum; species Chrysanthemum lavandulifolium. Next base: position 176,731,839 of record CM040242.1, on the reverse strand, counting down.
TTCTTAGTCACCAAGCTCTTAAATTCCTCCCACGTAAGCTTAAAAGCATTCTCCATACCAATCGGTTGAGCGTATGAATTCCACCATGACAACGCTCCATCGAGTAAAGTACTCGTAGCAAACTTAACCTTACTGTCATCCGGACAGTTACAAAGCAAAAATACCGACTCCAACTTTTCAAACCATCTAACCATAGCTGTAGCTCCTCGGTACCTCGAAACTTAGTGGGTTCACCACTTTTGAAATCTTTGTACGAACATTTCTTAACCCCGGATCCTCCGGCATTACCAAGAGTGCTAGACTAGTCTAGCGGCTTCAAGAAGACCGTGGCCTCGAAAAGAAGCACCCCACCGCTTCCTTTCAACTCTTAGAGCATTTGCAATGCTATCATTCACTAACTTTTGAATAGCCGCTTGGGTCATTTCAACTGTAGCTTTCTTCGGTGCCATATCTTCTTCAAAACAAGAGGAAATGTGAGACGTAGCAAAATCCGATGTTAATAATAAACGCTCCAAAGAAATGATAAGTTTGAGGTTATTTTTCAAAATGATCGACGGGTTCCGAAAAGATGGGTTATGAGGTGTTGTAAGTGCTTCAATGTATGATGGTTTAGAGACTTAATGTGTGAATAAAGTGTAACTCGACATGTTAGTGGTGAAACAAAGGAGTGAGAGTGACTTCGCCTATATAAAGGTTTATCTCGGCATTCGTGGTTATCGATGATGAATCACCGATATAAAAATTGTGATAGGGAATGACAAGGAATTCTCCACGTTAGAGTATGGGAAAAGATAATGGGATGGGCATTTAAGGGCATCCATGTGACAATCGTTGTGAAATGAAAGTAAATAACTCGAAAATGTACGTAAAACCGCATGTAAAGTGAACATTCACTTATGATGAAATGATGAGATGCTATGATAATGTAGTTATAGTCTAGGGTCAATGATGCAACCTAGTTCTCTATAATCAAGCTCGATGCCAATCATCACACCCCAAATTACTGCTTTGCGCCGAATGGAATTCACGGGATTGATCGTCATAGCATCACAATCACGGTTATATTGAACGACCTAAAGTGTCGTTTGGAAAATACATCGTTTGATTTAATAAAATAATCGAGTTTACAAAGTAGGTCCCAAATGAAAATCAACTTGTGCGGAAATAAGTTTGTAACAATTCAAACGATGTTTTAAAGTACATAAAACCCAAGTGAGACGCGTCGTCACCACGACTCCATGATGTGTCCAAATGCATGCCATGAAGTGAATGCCTTAGATACCGAGATAAAAACATGCTAAAAGTGTCAACACAAAGGTTGAGTGAGTTCATAGAGTTTGTTTTGAAATGTAAAGCCTTTCAAAATCGTTTATGCCGCAAAGGCATTGTAAATCGTTGAAATGTAAATGTTCAAATTTGAATTCACCAAATCGTTTATGTAGCAAAGGCATTGTAAATCCACTCGGTTCAAGTCCCGCCCATACAAAACTTGCAACCTCGTGTGTTCACAACCCACCGCCAAAGTGTGTAAAGTTTATGTTCCAAACATAATCGAAGTCAAATGAATTCACATAATAGTGCATGACTTAATGTATCGATGTTTACTTGACCTAATTATACCAAGACCATCACCTCTATGAATGTACCAAGACCATCGGTCCAATGAATATACCAAGACCATCATCCAATGAATAGCCTACCAAGACCATCGGTCGAATGAATGGTACCAAGACCATCGGTCCAATGAATATACCAAAATACTTCGTGACAATAAAACATCGGATATAGCATATGACTCAAAGCATTTGTGTTCAATTAAAATGTAGCATGTATCTCCCCAAGAGATTGTAAAATGCAGTTAATAGAGTAAAAGTGGGCTATGAATTCACGGAACATGTAATTTGAAAATAGTCATGAATGCAATAAACATTATTGAGCATGTATCTCCCCAAAGAGTTTAATAACAATTATTAAAACAAGAAAAGTGGGGCTATGGAACTCACTTGGATAAACGGAATAACGGCAAAAGTGAGTACACCGAGGTTTATAATGTAATGCGTCAACCGGACCTATTATCAATGATATGATATGTCATGAGTTGCAATGTAATGCTATGCATGCACTTCGTATGTTATTTATACCATTTACGGGTTTTGAAAATATTACTCGTCGTCGAAAAATACTCTTTGACGCCTTGACCCTTCAAAATGACTTTACATGTTTTACGTCAAAATGTCATCCTACAATGGTTTTATAATGATTTTGGTGAAATTACCACTTTTCGTCGCAAAACAATGTCGTCGGAAAACCATGAAATCAACAAAATGGCTCGGAAAAGTAGTCGTAAAATGTGTACGTCGATCGTTAGAGAACGAACTCGACGGTTTTGGAAAGTTTGTATCGATATCTAAAAGTTTCAGTTCAGAGTTTTCGTCCAAAAGGTCTCGATCATAAAGATATCAAAGGCTAAAGTTGGTGGTTTTGGCTAATGTTGTGCGAAAAATGAGTTTCGCCAATGTTTGAACATCCGTAAATAAATCACCATAACTCCGCTTGACAAACGGCTTTTTGTTTTGAAAAATATGGCCGATGAACTTGATTTTACTAGAAGACACTTTGTTATAAAAGTTTTGCATCATAGTTAAAACGCCGCAAACATGGACGATATAGCTAATGAAATACTTGTTCGTAAAAATAATATAATTTTCGAAAATAATATTTACGGCAACTTTATGAAAATGGCCATATCTTTGTCGTTTTAAACCGCTTTCACGTAAAATATGTCCTTAGCTTCGTATCAAGTAAACTAATATATTTTGACTAGTCGAAATAATTTGTGAAGCTTAAGGCTGTTTTGACCCGAAATATGTAAAACTGCATGCTGAATTTTCGAAAAATATACTTTTCGTCGTAAAACTTTAAAAATTCACCACGGCTTCGTTATAACTCCGTTTTATCCGTTCAAGCGCCACGGATTCGTTTTAAAGTATATTTTCTAATTATCAAGGCCAAAATGTCGTACCATCAGTGGGTTTTCCAGAAATTCATTTTAAGGACAGATTACAATATATAGTTTACGAAAATAGTTTTCTCGGACAAAACCTATTCTAATCCCTTCAAATCAACTCCAAAGCTAATCTAATCCTACCATACACCTTCTTAGGGTGTCATGGGTTCCTAATCACCATCAAGACCAAAGAATAACTTGGGAATAATTATAGGATGACTAATATGTATATATAACTTTAAAATCAAGAAATAAATGGTATAAACTACATAACATGCATATAAGCTTCAAAAAGATAAGAAACATATGAAATGATAAGGAAACATAAGGATGATAAAAATATGCTTACTAGTGATATGAAGAGGTGTAGGTAACAAGGGTTTAACTTAAATATCCTTGGTTTTATTTCAAAACCATGAAAGAGGATATGATCTAGGTTGTTTAAACACTTGAAGTTGCAAAATTTTCTTGATCCCTTTGGTGCTTGATGTTAGAACCGGTTTCTTGAGAGCAAAAGAGAAGGAGAGTTTATTTTGTTGTTAACACTTTGAGTAAATGAGAAAAATGAATGAAATGTTAAGTTGGACTTTAGATATGAAATTATTGACAATTTGAACCATACCATATTTATGAGACTCCTCCCTTGGCGGTTTTGGGGAGGTTGTCTCCTCAAAATATTTTTTTTTTTTAAAATTGTTACTTGTAGTATAATTGAGTAAATTTTGATAAAATGTACAAGTAAATAAAAATGTAAGTAATGTAAATGGTAAAATTTTGGTAAAAGTAATGTTTAATAGCTCAAAATAGATTGTAATGAGGTGATAAAATTGTAAAAATACTTTCCTTGTGAAAATTGAGTGCTAAAATAATTATCGTAAGATTTTAAGAAAACGACGTAATAATTAAATGTTAACGATTAAAATACCAAATAAATTTGAAACACTAGGAAAACTAAAAGTATAGTTTTATGAACTAAATGAAAGTTTAAAAATACCTCGGGATCATTTTTGAAAGTAACGGGTTAAATAATCAAAATAAAACTCACGCGATAAAAATTATTAAATATAAAAATTACGCATTGAAGGGTGAAATGAAATGTCGTGCATGAACTAATGATGATGCACATGATGTCAATGAAATGTAGACTAATCATAGTCCATATGAAATGTACGTGATGTCATGATCATGAATTCGCCGCTAAACCTCCAAGGTTACGCGATTTGAAACAAGTAAACCAAGTTTACTATAAATGTTGAAATAATGAGACATGAAATGTGTCTAGAAATGACTGAAAGTACGGGTTGTCACAAAACCTTGGATATCTATCTTCAATCACTTAGAAGAATTAAGTTCATCAAGTTTACTCGCCATGAGTCAAACCTTGAGTTTCTCTCGGTAATAACATTTGTCTTCCGGGATATCTTCAATTACTTAGAAGTATTAAGTTCATCAAGTTTACTCGCGTTAGATGCTTGTCTCCTTCCTCCTTTCGGTTTTGATACTTCAGCCAATCAACAACTCTTTATGAATGCCCAAATACTTGAAATTTGTATGAGAAGATCGCTTGAAGTCTTTGTGAGAATCAACATTTGTATCTTAATCTTGCATAATGATGGAAGAACGGTGAGCAAGTCTAATTGGGATTAAATTTGACATATCACATTCCCCTAATTAGTGCTTCTCCCCATTGCCGGTAACTAGACCGACAATCTTTTGATAAATGAACACGCCTTTGTGAAAGTCAACTTCAATCTCAAATAAGTGATAAATGATTAACTCGAAGTAATCGACTTGTGTCAAATGTCCAATACGTGAAATAGTCAATAACAACGTCTCGAGGAGTCATGCTAAAGAATATGAGCAAGTCTAATTGGGGATTGAATTTTGACTTATATCAATCTCCCATTAGTGCTCTCCCTAAACCGACTGCTCGATAAAAGCCCATTAAGAAGAAGTCCTTAGATCATTAAATGCAACTCGCCTTTGGTCTTCTAACATATAGCAAGAAATGTAGAATGATCAGACTCGACCTTCTTCAAGATTGTCTAGTTGGGAATAGATAGTTAACATCTTCAACTCACACCAAAAAGCATCCCACCAAAAAGCATCCCAATTAACTTACATCTTGCAAATCCCTTAACTAAAATCCTCCCAATCAAACAAGAACGTAAAGATGTTCATCAAGGAAATCAACAATCGAGCCGAACGAACATACAAGATGGTAACACCAAACTACCAATCACATCAAACAAGAACAGAGATTGTTCGGAATCATCATGTTGATGTATACGTGAAGCATTAACCGGAAGCACTTTGTCGATAAACTCATCAATCCGAGTGAAGATGTCAACCAACGGCTCTTAGAAGAAACACCATGTAAAGATGACCCGATCGAAGAAGCTCGGTTCTTACATGAGTTTGGAGCCGTTTGACCATTTATTCTCATATATCAATCAACCATGCAAAATTATCACACTTCTTCTCCCCTCAAGAATTGCATACGGAGATGCCATTCTTGATTAAACAAGTGAAAATCATCCAAATGTAGTCAATTCACACTTCTCCCCATAAAATTAGCACATGATGTCGCCATCGTCATCATAGTTGAGCAAGTGGAATAAGAAAACAATCATCGGTAGTCCGGTTCACTTGATAAATGAAAGCGCATGGAAAAAGCATGAAGCATGTTGATGAGAATGGTCATTAATGAGAAGATTTCTCTTCTTCAAGATAAAGCGCCTTCGACACGTACACTTTTCTTTTCTTTGAGGAGTGAACTGAGGTGTTCATACGTCATAAGAAGATTTCTCTTCTTCGAAGATAATGCGCATCAAACGTACACATTTCTTTTCTTTAGAGTACGAGGCATGAACAATACGTCATAATCTCTCTCTTTTCAATTCTCTTAGCAAAACATGTAATCAACCCCATTATCATTCAAGAGGCTCTTTGTCGTGACAAATGATGGAGAAAACCCAATATGATGAATTTGACCTCAAGTAAACTAACCCGAACTCGTGACTTAAACTTGCACATATGTAACAAAGAGCGGTGTCGAGACTTCATGCCCATTTGAATCTCTAAGTACTCTATACTCTTCAACCAACCAACCATCAAGTATAAGACGACATTACCTCTTGAAAATCCACAATTGAATGTGACATTGAGCACTACAACGTAACTCCTTAAAGTGATAGTTATTTTGAGGTGATAGAGCCCAATTCCCCACGTGGTAAAAGAAAAGAAAAACTCCCAACAATAACTAGATTTCCAAGTCTTCGTTTTGGATAAAAGCTCGAACAAGGATCTCAAGAATCTTCATCCAACCATCCCCGATACCTTCGGATACTAAGTACACTCGCCGTGATATTTCACTTCAACCTCAAATAAATAATATCAATTAACGCCGATGTCACATCTTCGATTAAAAGCTCAAAACTAGCCTCCTTTGACATTTTAAGTGAACTATGATAATGGTTTCATCCCGACCATGGTTAAAAGCACATAACCCGTAAAACCATGTAATAACCAAACCGCCATGAAGAATATCCAAACACACATCCAATTCATGAAGTACACCCTTTTATCCCTTCTTCAAGCGTAAACCGTAGCACCGTAATCAAATAAGATCCGAATTATACTTTCCTTTCTCCAAGATGGTTCCATCATTACGGATTTTACAACTCTATAGTTTAAACCGAGAAATAGTTTCTTTCATGGGATTTTACAAAACCAAGAATAAACCGTAAGATAGATCCTGAAATGCACTTTACTAATACCAGGATGTTTCCATTGTCACGGGATTTTACAAGTCTATGATTTAAACCGAGAAATAGGTTCTTTCGCGGGATTTTACAAAATCAAGACAAAACCGTAAATAATGTCAGCTTGAATGTGTTATGACAACTGGTTTCAGTGAATATCTGTTTTAGGGGAACATGCAGTGGCTCATCAATGGTTTATTATCCAACATCATCCATAACATCAACCATCCAAACAACACGTTGGTAAACACATCATTCACGCATATTGTTGGCTATTGTATTGACCACATGGAGAAGTAAACCCGATATGCCAAACTTGATCATGAAGTAAGATTCCCATTTGTTACTTAAACTTGTACTAATCCTTGTGAAAAAGAAATGGTGTACCCAATGTACAAAACCTCTTGACATTCTCAATCGAGTGAGACATCAAGTGATAGCTACGTTGTGGGTTAAGTGAGAAAGAATCACAAACGTAACTAAATAGCCAAGTCTTTATCACACTCTATAAATGCCCAAACAAGTCATCTTCACCAAGGGTAGAAAGAAAGAAGACGAAATAAGTAAACGCCTCGTCGAAAACCTCACTTCAAATCCAAATAAGAAATACCGAACAAACAACTCCGTAGTCCATATTTTCCAATAAACACTTCAAGCCGTGACATAATAATCTTTGTGAAAATGTATACACCAAGTTATCAATCCAAATAATCATAACATATCTCAACATCATCAAATCTCTTCAACCAGTCTCATACCATCAAAACACATGTATACTATCCAAATTTGAGAAGCCCAACTAATAACACCATATCTTGCAGCACTTGCCAACGAATGAGATAGCAGCTCAAAGCTCAAATCCATTCTTAAAATCATACTCGGTTCGTTAGAAAGGCCAATCCAACTTAATTCCATAGCGAAATTAAATCCAATGCTGGCCCGGTCCAAATAATTGTATTCCATGATGACCCATTCAAATCAACAAATAGACCCTGATCCAATGACATAACTGGAATATTTCACTTAACCTCATAGAAATATGCCTACCAACGTCACAATATATCCTACTCACATATAATACTTGTACAAACAAATACACCCGCCCAAGCATTAACACACGATTAAATATTTCTTGATATCACATTGGCTTAGTATCATCCGCTAAATATACAAAACTTGTGAAGGTTAACCATGCATATATATTGTTTGTCCCAGCACCATATCACACGAGATGCACACGGCAAATATAGAAGATATATCAAGCCCATATAACGCTCGCCCAAGAAAAGCATATATCTCAACAAACTAGTGTCAAGCTGTCCATGAACTCGCCCATTAATGAAACTCAAAGAGCCCATTCGAATATTGTAGCCTAATCCAATTTAAGCTCACCCTACTTATTAGGATATATAACAAAGACACAAACTCACTATCCCTAATTTTACACATACCAAACCCTAATCAAAACATATTCCGCCCCATCATACTTTCTCCCAAAACCAAGAGTCCAAATCTCACATAAAACAATACGCCCATAAATCGTAACCTTATATCAATTAGCATCATCCATCATAAATTGATAAGAACAAAAGTCATGAATCATATTCATACCACTATGAACTCGCCATGTATGGCTCGAGTTCAATCATTCACCGGATGATAGAGGGTTTCACGAAGATGTTCCGTAGGTATTTTACTCTTGATGCTTTGACCTTATGAGACAAACGAATAAGTACACGAAAATAACTTACATGTTATTTTTCCGATTCTTAAATTCGAACAAAAACAATGAAGCTTTAAAAGATCAATGATGTAATCAAGGTTGTGTGTAGATAATTAATGTCTATGCGCTTAACGAGCCTTACACACATTCAAACCGAGATCAAAAACTTTCTCCATTTATACGCTTTGACTTTGAGATCTGTGATGGATAGTATCGTGTCATTAGACCCATGATGGTCTTGATGTTTTTCATTTTTGACACGACTTAAAACTGAGATCTTGGGTTAGAAGCTGTTGTATTGAAGTGGGTTTATATTGAAGTGGGTTTAGTTGTAGATGATGGATTTGGTTATAGATTGAGACTTTGCTGTACGTGGTATGTTATCTGAGGTCGATTATTGAGTCATGGTATGAAGTGTTGTGGTCATGGTCGAGTCATGGTATAGTGGTCTTGATGGACGTGGTCAATCCATCTTTTCATCATCATCTTCTTTCATTTCTGTCAAGTTAAAATGTTTTGAGCAAGTCGCTAACCTTTGAGACCAAGTCGTTAAACCTTTTTCTTTTACAAAACAAATCGCTAGCTTAGTCAAAAAACACAAGTTGCTAACTTGTTAAGTAACAAGTCGCTAGCACTAAGTCGCTAGGTCTATTTCTTGACATAAGTCGCCACATTATTTATCGCTAACAAGTCGCTAGCAAAGTTTTTGACTAAGTCGCTATAATGACTTCAAAGCATAACTCGCTACGACTTGTAAATACAAGTCGCTAGGCGTATATATTACACAACTCGCTACCCGGTGGTTTTTGTATAACAACTCGCTAGTAAGAAAACATGGACAAGTCGCTAGATAAATTCATTGAATCAGACATCTTTTAAGGACAACTCGCTAGCAAGAATATGACCGCTTTAAAACCCGAAAAGCATCAAAAGACACTTCATTACACCTTTTAAACCACCGTAACTTGACAAGAAACCCGAAAAAGACTTGAAAAGAGGTATATATTACCCATTTTGACCCATTGTTTGGACTGCATAGGACCATTTGACCCCAAAACATCACGAATTTGGTACAAAGACACAAAGATGATGAGTAGTTACAACCGCAGCTTTGACAAACATTTGACACAAAATGATGTAACCATTGAGAGACTATTGACAATGACCAAATAACTCGTGTAAAACAGTTAACAACAAAGATGTGAAAGAGAGATTTACAGCCAATAAAACTAGTACACCAACACCATAAACAGTTTCAAACACGAATCAACACCACAAGAAATCATCAAAACACAACAACCTTGGCTCTTGATACCAATTGTACGATCGATATATTTTTGTGTTGATGATTCGGGTGGTCTTGGATGATCAAAATACATGTTTGCCATAGTTAGAGAGTTAGTTGAGAGAGAGAGGGTGTTCTTGCTAGAGGTTTACACAAAGTATGGAATATTAGATTGAAAGCACCACCCCTTCCATGGATGGAAGGGGTATTTATAGTTACAGAATACACGACCTCCCATCGGCCTCGGATCGTGGGATACAATGGGTAAAGACCCGTCCTTCCTCCACGGTGTTGCACTATGCTAAACTAGACTAATAACTAACTAATAAAACAATAAATAACGAACTAACGATTTGTCTACGAGCTAACTTATGCTAGATAACACTTGGGGTGACCGACTTTACTATGGAATTTTCTAATTCCTAACAACTGCAACTACTTCTCCCCACATAAATGAAATATTTGTTCAATCTTTCATACCAAACTTTAAAGACATTAGGACATGTTACTAGTATAACTAAGCTAAGCATTGCAAGATTCATTGAACCTCGGGTGAATATAGCCTGATCACCTATATTCAGCCAGGGACAGTGGGACATAGCCTGATCACCTATGTCCGACTCAGAGGTGAATGTTGCAATACTGAAAGTAGCTATAATAGTGGTATGTCCAATCGACCTTCTGATTAACTTCTAAAAAGATTTAAAATTTTCATCATAAGAGTTATAAAGTTTTACTCTTACACATCACACACTGACTTCACAACAATTTCTCACTACGATACTTTTTCTCCTAAGTGGAACGCTTTTCTCGTTACTTCACTCTCTAAACTGACCATTTTACACCACCACCTCACGCCTCCGCGTCTACATCTTACTTACACATCACACACTGACTTCACAACAATTTCTCACTACGATACTTTTTCTCCTAAGTGGAACGCTTTTCTCATTACTTCACTCTCTAAACTGACCATTTTACACCACCACCTCACGCCTCCGCCTACATCTTACTAGCAACGTGCATGGAGATTTGCCTGCGGATGATGCACACTACCACTTCACAAGAAGGACACCACAATGATCCATGTTGAAATGGACCACTCTACGCCACCACTTCGCCCTCCGCACCTATGTTATGTATGAGATTTGTCGAAAGAGATAATACCTAACCAACAAAATGTTGCATGATGCGAGTTAATGATTATATTTTAGATTTGCTTAGTAGATTATGCGCGACTAAATAAAATTTTAATTACCACACGACATTACTCTAGGTTTAGATTATATTTTATTTTTGGGTCGCTACAATACCATGTCTTCTGTTTCCCTTCCCATCGACTTATTGTCTTCATTACGGAATCATTAAACCTCTATTACTGAATCATTGCAACCCATGTCTCGATCATCCCATCCCATTATCATTATCTTAGGCGTTGAGATCGAAGTCATCTCGTCATCCATTGCGAAAAGAGTGTCACCTCTACCCCAAAACTCGTACGCAATCAATGAACCGGATTTCACCTCTAGCCGTTTTAGGAACACCACACCTCGACATCTACAAAGGGAACCCCTCAATAAACATAAATAATAAACGAACGACTAAAGATCTAAAAGCATACCAAGAAGTTATCTTGCAACTCAAACCACTTTTCTGAGAACGGATCCCAAATCTTCCACTCATCCCTTTGAAACACCAACTGCTTATCCTACTACCTCTTATGAAATAGTAAACTTTGTCGTTATCTCGATGCAAACTACCTTCAATTATTTTTCCGATCACTTCACGGTCATTTTCCCAAAGTCCTACTACAAAGGCTATTAAGCCAAAAATTTATGACTTTAATAACACTTTATAAACAATGACCTTACAAATACTTTTCAAACTATTTTCCTATAAGGTGATAAACCGATTCGTTACCTTACTAATATTTTATAAAATAGCAAGCAACTTCGCTAAGCAATTGGTAAACCATATCCCTCCTGCAAGTTTCATTACAATCTTGCGAACTATTTTACTCTTCGGTGAGCTACTCTAGCCACTGTCTAATTTAAAAACCATAAAAGCGCGTTACTCTTACCTCACAAGCTATTCGCCCTTACTTCACTAACTATTTTATTACCACCCTATAAACCATCTTGATATTAATTGAACTACGAAACCTTCTACTATTTGACAAACAATAAAGTACTTTCTTATAAGCTATTTTACAAATTATTTCACGAGTCATTTTATAAACTGAATTGTGTTTTACCAAAATATTTCACTACCATTGATAAAACCGCTTATTACCTTATGAGTCGTTTTTAAAATCACCTTACCAAGTTGTTGCTTCAAAACCAAACCACAAACCACGATTTATCATAATAAAAGTACTTTCTTCAGACTAATAAAGTAGTTTTACAAACATTTTCATAAACTTTACGACATTTTCCTCATAAACTATTAACTCCTCAAAAAAAAAAAAAAAAAAAAAAAAAAAAAAAAAAAAAACTTTAAAGGATAGCCGATATTTTCTTTTGAAAATAAACCAAATTTTCGGAGTAAAAATAAGCGATTTGTTTTGAAAACAATAATAAGAAATTCTAAGAAACAAAACTAATTCATCATCTACAAAAGATAAGGTATTTGAAATTATTTTGAGAAACAACTTTTGAATTTACATAAAACCTCCAACTTGGAACCAATTCCATGTTGTCGCCTAAACCTTATTTAACAAGTTTTCATCACAAAAGCTGAAATTTAGCAATTTTCTTTACATACATCAAGTTATCCCTTAAAATTTTAAAGACTCTGTATTTTTATATATAACGTTCAAATTCGAGAAGCATAACCCTAACAACTAAACTTTGCCTAAACATTTAAAACTTGTGAAAACATACATACCCAACCACATCTTCTTCTATGACATTTTCACCTTCGAAGATTTATTTTATTTATTTTTCTTTAGAATGCATTTTTATCAACGATAAAACTTGTGGTAGCATCTTTCTAAAAACACTTATTTTTGAGAGTTAGAATTTTCTGGTCAAACCTTATCAAAACTTCTTATGCTAAGAAATATCAAACATCGACTTTTGCGAAAATGTTTTATTTGCATCACGCGTAAAGACCGGTTTTATAGGATCCTTTCGAGGATGCAAATCTCTTATCCAATTTTATAACTCAAAGAAACTGTGTTTCTTAAAATGGTTATTCGAATAAATTTAACCACGTCACGTTTGCAAGCAAAACTGGAAAATTTCAAATTTGTCCTTTGTTACCTAAGCGACTAACACCAATTTAACCTCGAGGACGAGGTTTCCATAAGGGGTAGGTACTATAACAACCCGTAAAATTTCTCAGTCTATAACAATTATAAACTCAACTCATTTCCAAACTGTGCTATTGTTTTTTCTTTACGATTGGATAACTGACATATTACGTAACTCACAAACGAGAAGTTATATTGTAAGGCGTGGAAACGGTACTTAACGCTTACCGACGCTGACTGGGTTACGACAAACGGTTATAATCAAATTCTTACGTAATAATAATGCTATAATATTAAGCTTATGAAAACGTTTCTAAAAATGTAATTTTTATATCTTACGGGTACCGTGGGTGTACAATTACGTGAAAACTCGACAAAACACGGAGTACAGTTAATACCGTAAATAAAAATAAAACAAACTAAAACCAACCTCATCCTACCCTATTAACCGCCCACCCTAAAACATTGCTTTTGTGATCCATCCTTTCAACCAAAGACTGCTACGCCTCTTTTATTATTTTTCGTCTGCTTCCAAGTCCATCACCACAAAGCAAGATATCTTTTCCTCTTTCTTGTCCCTCTGCCCAATGCCCCTACTATAATCAAAAGACAAATCAAGGGTCAACTCTTCGCTTCATCTCTTTCACGAGACCACATGGGTTTTCGATTCAAAGGCGACCTTAGCTTGTTTTGCATCTTCACAAGGGCTCCATCAAGAAAGTATAATAAAACTCTTCTACATTGTTTTCTTTATATAAGTCAAACAACAAGGGATTCACACCCATCTTCATCAATTTCACTCTCACACTCTCAACTCACATACTCATCACACTCACTCACCTTCCTATCGAACAAAAACAAAACACCAACGCAAGCCATTCCTTGTTCCATTGCTTCGACGTGCGAGTAAGAAGGAAGAAGCAAGGTGTTGAGTTGGTTATCTTTCCGCCTAAGGTCTCTAGTTATGATACGTGACGGGTTAGAGTTTTGAAGTCTTGAGTTTTGGTTTCCTTGGCTCTCTTACTCGATATTCGGTTCGCACGCTCTTCCCACACTCACCGTAAGAAGTCGACTACTCCTTAAACTTGTGTTATTTCACCACGTTGTTTAAATAAGCACATCGTCAATCTTATATGCATGCACGCCAACATGTTAACTTATAAAAACTAGAGAATGTGTTTCATGTACACTCGACATGTACAAAAACATATACGTGTACAAATAAGCATGTAAACATAATAATATGGTTGTGTTGTGAAAACTTGTGAGGCATTTTGTTCAAGCTTTAATGCTAATAAGCTAAAGAAACCACACTCGTGCTCATTTATACTTCATCCGACCCACTCGAACTAAATAAGCTAAATAAGACGTTTTGGATACAAACTAACTAGAGGTGAACGTAAAAGAAACGTAAAACTTGAGTCTTGGCTCCATCTTGGATTAATGCTCATCTCGGTTTGTTGGCTTAGTCCGTGTTTATTTCGGGTTTGTACCCGTTTTGAACTCATTCTACTCGATATGTATATTCATACTCGACACACACATAGCTATACGAGTTAAACTCGTGAGATATTGGCGTGTTGTTGCTTCTAAGCCATGCCAGGTCCATATTTGAACCACTACACGAAACTAAGTTGTTTGAATCTATAGCGACGTTAAGTTAGTTTTATTCGAGGGTTTATGGTATAAACTCTTGGTACGAATAAACTACAAGGTCGAAACTCAACTCACTTGTCTCGTAAATATACCGCGGAAGTCACAAGCTAAACGTTTTGTAAAACTTGGAAACCCATGTTATAATTGTCGAATGGCAACTGAAAGGGAAGAGAGAAACACAACTCGAAAACATATACATGCAAAATGTGAAGGTTCTTTTTTTACAAATATATATAAAACAAGAAAGTATGGGTTAAATAAAAGAGTTAGGAAATATGGCACTATTGGCCTAGTGGCTCACCGGGAGGACATTTTCATTTACACTAGAGGTCATGAGTTAGAATCCTGCCTCGATGATTTGTTTTATTTTGATTAGTTATTTTGCAAGTTTCGCATTTTGGCACCCTTAGCCCCTCAACTTCAAATCCCTTACCACTTTTCTTTAAACTCTTATAAGTTTGTAACTTATATATATATATTTGCAACTATAGTCCCTTAACTTCAAACCAACTAACAATTTTCTAAGAAAGTTATATAAGTTTTGAAACTTATAATAATCCTTGCAACTTCAATCCTCAAGCTTAGTACTTTGACACTTGTCACCCTAAAACTTTTACAAACTTGATGAACTTATACATTTTACCACTTTTTTTTCTTCGTTTAAGTAAATATATTTAACACATTTTATTTGAAGAACACATCCCCTAAACTATAAATATTATATTTTTCCAAATATATTATTTTCTAACAACTCCGATAAATATATATCGTATATATAAAATTTTCACATTTCAAAGACTAATAAATCCAGTAAATACAATGCGACTTGTAATTATTCTCACTTTAGTTGTACCGGAGCCAATATCTGAGCCGATTCTTACGAAAGTTTCGTATGCATCATTCTCCCATCTATTCCAAGAGCCAACACTTAGGAAATATTTTCGCAACTACATTTTATATACATCGATAATCAACTAAACTTATGAAACATCCACCTAAGCTACTTAACACAACCACATGAGAAAGTTTTTGAAAACATTTATTTTTGAACTATAAGCATTACCACACAATTTAAAACGATACGAGTGTCTCATAGCAAATCATTTCTCTTTTTTTCAAAACATTACCATTTAGGGTCGTAAACGGAATATATTATCTAAGACTTGCCATATCATATCTAGGTTTCGTGTTGAAGCCGTTATCATATCGTACTTGCTATTGTTGTGCATTTCCTACCGTATCGCTAAGGTGAGTTCATAGCCCATTTTTACTCTTTTAACTGCTTTATAAACTCCTTGGGGAGAATACATGCTACTATCGCTTATGATCACAATTGCTTGAAAACTGCTTGTCAGACTTTTGATATTATGACTCGCCTAAGTTGCCACCAAAAGTCCCCTACATCATGAACCATTAATCACTTATGAAAGAACGCAAATATCGTGGATAGTACTATGGGAATTGACGACTCCCGACTCGGTTATCGGAAATAACCGGGCGCACTATATTTGGTATCTCTATGTAATTGGCTATTACATCTCGTAGGGCAATTTTATTTACTTACACCAAGAATTAGGTGTATGCGCTAGTATTGGTTTCATGAGCTTAGTGCAATAATATCAACTATCTTTTATGGGCGATAACAACGTAGCCCATGGCTTCTTTTAAACTTGAAAATCTTGTGATCAACTCTTTATTACTAAACCTATGAATTCACTCAACCATTGTGTTGACTTTTTAGCATGTATTTTCGGGATGAAAAGGTGATAGCTAACTCGAGGCGCTTGGGCATTGGCATGGCATGGTCATAGATGACTCGATTTACGTATGGGGACCAAACTTTGTTAATGGGCCATTTTCCGCAACAATTCAAACTTTGTAAACTCTATTTTACTTCAATAAATGAAATTTTTGAGAAAATCTTTATTTTCACTTTGTGTCATGATCCAATTGAGTAGCATCCCAAAACCTTTTCTTCCGCAAACCATTTTTGGGGTGTTACAATTATATCGAGCCTTGGTTATAGAGAACTAGGAAATTTTCAAAACCTAGACTATAACCACTTTTACAAAAACTTAACCCTATGACCGACAAATGCCTGCCTGCCAAGCTGAATGCCTCACTTATGACTCGTTGAAGTCATCTTTGATAAGATATGTGTTTTATTACTGACAACTTAACCTCACTGTTAGCTATGATTGCTTTACTTATTTGCATGTTTACGTACCATTGCTGTAGGATCGATATATTTTTGTGTTGATGATTCGGGTGGTCTTGGATGATCAAAATACATGTTTGCCATAGTTAGAGAGTTAGTTGAGAGAGAGAGGGTGTTCTTGCTAGAGGTTTACACAAAGTATGGAATATTAGATTGAAAGCACCACCCTTCCATGGATGGAAGGGTATTTATAGTTACGTATCACACGACCTCCCATCGGCCCGTGGATCGTGGGATACAGCGGGTAAAGACCCGTCCTTCCTCCACGGTGTTGCACTATGCTAAACTAGACTAATAACTAACTAATAAAACAATAAATAACGTAATTCAACGATTTGTCTACGAGCTAACTTATGCTAGATAACACTTGGGGTGACCGACTCTTTACTATGGAATTTTCTAATTCCTAACAATCTC
The DNA here is from genome assembly GCA_022545495.1 of Chrysanthemum lavandulifolium. Taxonomy (NCBI): domain Eukaryota; kingdom Viridiplantae; phylum Streptophyta; class Magnoliopsida; order Asterales; family Asteraceae; genus Chrysanthemum; species Chrysanthemum lavandulifolium. Next base: position 176,714,516 of record CM040242.1, on the reverse strand, counting down.
CCTAAGGGAGGTCACCCCATGTTTTACATTTCGAATCCTAGCATTCTATTCTTGACTTTGTTCTTGAGCTCAGAGACTTCAATTCTTCAATTCGCAATCTTTGTGCTTTAGCAATGACTCTTCAAAGTCCGTGATAGATTTGTACTTTTAGTGGAGGCCTTTAACTGATCCACATCTTTGATGATCTTCGAGCTTTCATTGAGATCATCAGCCACAGTAAATCTCTGGATCACCCTTTATTGTGTTGCCATCATGTGAAGTTTCCAGTGAGCACAATGTCATCCACATAAACAAGCAGAGCAATAAACTTGTTATTCTCTGTTTTGGTGAACAAAGAATGATCATTGACAGATTGAACAAAGTTATTTTCTTTTAATATAAAAACAAGTTTTTCATTCCATTTCGGGGAGCTTGTTTAAGGCCATACAGAGACTTGACAAATTTATGTACTTTATTTTTATTGTTCTCATTACGTAATCCCTTAGGAATGGTCATATAGACATCCTCATCAAGGTCTCCATACGTAAAAGCATTATTAACATCAAGTTGGAAAAGAGGTCTTTGTTTTTCACTGCCTAAGGCAATAAGACATCTAATGTAGAGACATTTTCACAACAGAGAAAAGGTTTCATCATAGTCTATTCCTTCCCTTTGGTTATAGCCTTTAGCAACTAATCTAGCCTTGTATCTATCAACTTCACCATTGGCTTTATATTTGATTTTAAAGATCCATTTGTAACCAATGGGAGTTCTATTAGTGGTAGATCGCTTATATCCCAAGCATGATTTTCATTTAAGGCCTCAATTTCGTAGTTCATAGCATCAACCCAATTCACTGTCAAGAATAGCTTCTTCATAATGTAGGTTCAATACTTTTATTTAGACTAGAAGCAAAGCAATAATTATCTTTGTTAAGGTTAGAGCAATTAACAACCTTTTCAACACCATATTTAACTTTCCTTCAACAATAAAGTCATTAAGATTACCGGGCAATTTAGAAACTCTTGTTGACCTTCTAGCAAGAATGGTCGGCAAGCCTTCTTCTTGTTCGTAATCGATTAGAATCGTAAGATGTATTATACGATGTGATTCATGTGATAAAGTGCCCTCGTGGTGTGTATTTTCATCTATGGAAGTTGCAACAAGTTCATCATCCCTAGTAGGATGACCCAACACTGTGCCATCATCATAGGATGTCACTCTCCCTTCATCATTGGGACTTGTTTGTGAGTCAAAGAAATTTTTGTGATTTAAATCTTTAGGCACATAAGTTTCAACAAAAGGTTTTGACAAAGCATTTTTCATTTTGAAAGGAAAAACAGTTTCATAAAATTTGATATCTCTAGAGTAAAAGATATTTTTTTTTTCTAAACTTAAAAGCTTATAACATTTTTTCTCATTTGAATAACCAATAAAAACACTTTTTTCAGACCTACTACTAAATTTATCAGAGATGTTGAGAATGGTGGCATAGCATAAGCAGCCAAAGACTCTAAGGAGAAAGAGTGAAGGGTCATGCCCATACACAAGGGAGAAGGGAGACTTGCCAGACAACCACTGAAGAGGGTAAACTGTTTATGACATATTGTAACACCCCCAAAAATGACTCAGCGGAAGCATACAAGTATTGGGGTGCTACTAAATTGGTATCACAACATAAGCATAGAACAATTGGTTTTTCATAAATAAACTTTTATTCATTCTTAAAAACAATGTTTACATTATTGATTTAAAGCGAAAATGGCCCATTATAAACGAGTGGTCCCAATACATAAATCGTAGTCGTCATGACCATGCCATGCCTTTGCCTTGAGCCTCCAAAGATAAGCTATCACCTCAAAACCGAAGATACATGCTAAAGGGGCAAATTTTACCGGTGAGTTCATAGGTTTATTTAAAAGGATTTCAAGACACCGCTTCAAATTTGGTTTTGATGATCATTACGCCTTGCATAATGTCATAAAGTTTATGGTTTCAATTCATAAAAGAGATTTTATTAGTGGACCATAAGTAGGGTATATGTACATTACAACGAATATAATGTCATATATTGAATCTATTACGCTAGCACTAAGTTCATGCAACCAAGCTTACGACAGTTCAGATGCACAAGGAAGTCATACAATTAAGGAGCCCATGGCGAGTGTTTATCCCAATACACTCGGTCCCGACATGTTATATGTTTCGCCTTGACCCAAGCGGGTCAACCGAATGCAGGAGTCACCCTCAATAGATCTATTTATAACATTCGGCGCTTCCTAAAGGTGAATTGGACGGTTCATGAAAAGGGCAATTGGGATCTAAAGTCTTAGGCTAAACTGCGTAATATTCTAGGTCAAAGGTTTTGGTGTGGTCCTTAAAGCATCTAGGTATGATGTATCTTAAAACATATCAATCAAAGGGCATAGTATGCATAGAATGCAGAATTTTAGTAATTAAATCATTTAAGTAGAAATGAGCATGTATCTTCCCCCAAAACAGTTATAAAACAAGTAAAAGTAGGGGCTATGAAACTCACCTTGGCAATGTGCAATATGAAGTCTAAAGGGAATTAAATCAAGGAGTGATAGTGCACGGCTCCGACACGCAACCTAATTAAGTACGGCATATGTAAGACTCGATAAAGTTTTAGAAAAAGTTTTTAAGTATTTGATGTTGTTGTTGTTGCTTGTGTGGCAGTATTTAAATTTAAAAACAGTTTCTTAATTGTTTGTAGGTATTGGCTCTTGGAATGAATGTGGAAAATATTGTATACTTAAACTTTCATATGAGAGTTGGCTCAAATGTTGGCTCAAGTGTTATTGAGTAGGAATAAATACAAGTCGAATTGTATTTATTAGATTCATTGGTATTGAGATGAGAAATATATTCATGTTATATATACATTTTATAAAAGTTATGAATAAATATTTTAATCTTAGAGTACACGGATGCGGTCAGTCGAATAAAATATGTGTTAAACGATTTACTTAATCTGAGAGTGTAAAATATATAAGTTTATAAAGCTTATAAATGTTTAAGGGTGAAAAGGTCAAAATATTAAACTCAATAATGGAATGTAAAAATTTCTATAAGTTACAAACATGTAGAAAGTTTTTAAGAAAAGTTTCAAGTAGTTCAAATTTTTGAGGGCTATAGTTGTAAATTACAAGAATTATTAGAGTGTTAATAGAATGTGACAACTGTTTGGAATTTGAGGGGCTAAACTATCAAAACGTTAAAGTGGAAAATAGCAAAAATGAGGAAACCGCCGCTGCTAGGAATCGAACTTGGGACCTTCCACTTAGTCTCCAAACGTATTCAACCATCCGAGCCAAGGGTCTTCTTGGTTAATTTTGTGCAACATCTCAGATTTAACCAAGCACTAACCGTATTGTCTTTTAGTTAAATGTTTCACAGTTAGGATACGTGCATGGTTTATGTTTGTGTTTCATTTTCAAAACTGTTTTTGTGTCATCTTTTCAAATGAGTATTACAATAAGCTCTTAGTTAACGAAAAGGGGGAGGGGGTCGAAATAAGCACAAGTAAGTACTCCTCCAACTCATTTGAGTTTTTAACGATTCCAAATCCCAACGAGTCCAATACCACAACCGATTTAGTTCATAAGTTGTAGGCTTACTTTTAGAGCTTAGAGAGAGTGTAAAGCAGATTGTTTCTTTAATTATTCAACCACACAAGAACTTAATATACAACATGTTGTTTATGTTTTTAACTTTATATGTGACATAAACATTTAGACGGGGAAATGAAATGAGATGGAGTCGAAAAGAACTTACAACACCAATGAGGTGGTAGAGAGACTCGATAGAAGTGTGGTACGAAGGAAAATGAGAGACGAGGCACGAGCTAACAACCTTGCACTCCTTCGAATTTGCAACCCACGATCAAAATACTATCCCGATGAGACTTAGACGATCTTGAAACGTTCACCAACACTCTTTTCTTTTCCTTTGTAGCTCGACAGTGGGGATGAAAGGTAAGAAAGAATAGAAGTACTTGGACTTGTATGTTTTTGTGGAATGTTGAAGAAGAAATATGGGTGTATGTTTGTTGATGGCTCGACAGTTTATCAAGAACAAGAAAGGGAGTTTTATTTTCTTTTGCTTTTGTGCATGAAATCTTGTGATTGGATACTTTGAGGAAACATCACCTTCAAGTGTTAATATCAAGCTTCTCATGTGATGTTTGACCAACAAAATAAATGTGTGGGTGCTTGTGAATTTCGACAGATTAGAGGAGCTAAAGGGGTGAGTTTTGTGTTGTCATTGTCAAGTGAAAGGAATGGTTCAAACATGGTTGAGGTTGTGTCATATTCAAAGTAGTCATGGTAGAATTAGGTCTCTAGGTAAAAATAAATATTGTTTAGGCTTTAGCTAGTTTAGGCATAGACCAAAAGTTGGTTGTCTTTGTGGTTTTATGGTGAATCAGGGGAGCGGCGGGGGGAGAAAGGAGAACACCAGGTTCCATTTTTGTGAGTTTTGCTTTGATAACTAGTTCTAGCTAGGTTTTAGATAGTGGTTGACTTGATAGGGAAGATTAGGAAGAGCTGTGTTGTGTTTGTGTTTCTTGTTTAGTCGACAAGAGAGAAAGGTACAGATAAAGTTGAAAACATGGGAGAGAGAAGGAGGGAAACAAGTTTATTTCTTTTGTTTTATTAGACGGAACAGTATAATTGGTACCCCGTGTTTTGTCGAATCTTCGAGTAAACGTACCTTCCTGGTACCCGAAAGATATAGAAATTATATTTTTAGAAGCGTTTTTGTAAGTGTAATAATATATTTTTATTATTACGAAGAAATTTGATTATAAATGTTTGCCGTTATTTAATTGGTGTCGGTATGCGTGTAGTGTCGTGACTTTCTGAATTCACGAGATAACTTCTCGTTTTCTTTCGCAAATTATTAGTGATTGATAAAAAGTGTATTTTTCTCTTATCTCAGTATTTATTTTTAGTCTTGTATGCAACTGCACTGCAGTATGCGGAATAACTTTTCGGAACAATGGATTAAGCTTATGTACGCTTAATTTTTAACTTGGGCAATAATAAATTTTACATTTATTATAGAGATACTTAGTGGACAAGTATCGTGTGTGCGGTGTCTTATTTCTAAAGAAACGAAATGACCTCTCGTCTTTATATTTAAATATTGACAAGTGTCAAAAAAATAACTGATTTGAATTTTTCTGACGTAATAAATATTATTATAAAAATTCGGAAATTTACGGGTTGTTATACATATGCAGCAGTTAGAACACATTCAGGCCAAAGATATAGAGGTAATTCCCCCTGAAACATAAGGGATCTAGCCACATTAAGGAGATGCCTATGTTTCCTTTCTGCAATACCATTTTGTTGTGGTGTGTAAACACAAGAGGTTTGATGTAAGATTCCTTTGTCATGAAAGAAGTGTTGAAGTTTGTTATTGACAAATTCTGTCCCATTATCACTTCTGAATGTCTTAACACTATGTTCAAATTGATTTGATAGCATGTGAGTAAAGTTAACAATGGAAACATAAACATCATCCTTACCCTTAAGCATATAAACCCAGACTGCCCTAGAATAGTCATCAACAATGGTTAAAAAATATTTGTAACCATCTCTCTAGTGACTTTATATGGTCCCCATACATCTAGATGAACAAGTTGACCAATTTTAGTTGATTTACGCTCACTTGTAGGAATGGTTCCCTCGTTTGTTTAGCTTTATTGCAAGTATCACAAAGATGGTCGATTCGATGAACTATCAAGTTTAAGAGCGGGTTTAAGAATAATGTGGGACTTGGTCGGAAGGATGACCAAGTCTTTGATGCCGTAGATTTCTAGAAACATGACAGATGATATGCGCTATTAGAATTAATCTTACATGTAGGATCAATATCAAACATATATAACCCATTGCATTGTTTCCAATCCCACAATCATTTTTGATGTGAATCAGATATAGCAATTAGATTCATTAAACCCAACAAACATCTTATTGTCTCTAGCAATCTTATGAATGACGACAGACCGACATTGTACTCGTGGAACAACCGTAACATCAAAAGAGTTAGGTCATTATTGACCTTTAAATCACCAATTTTATAATTAAGGCTCGAGTACCATTGGGATGTCCAACAGCTAGACCAAGATTAGAAATATCTACAACATTTATTAAAAATTTGCAGACACACAAATCATGTGTTGATTTGCACCGTAGTCAACAATCCAACCAAGACCGATGTTTCGAGACAAAGTTTTGTGTTGTTATTAAAAATTGTTGAAGTTTATATTAAACTTGACACTTCCATTAGAGAAAGTTCCCGAAAAATTTTACCCGCCATGTTGGCATTAGCGTAAGACACATTGTTGTCATTTAGAAGACTCATAAGTCCGGAGAGTCGCTCATTAGACAAAGAGATGTGGAGAGTTGCTAGCTCTATTATCGTTGACATGATTAACATCATGGAAACATTGTTACTAGTGACAAAGTTTAGTATTAAAGTTCCTTTTAACATATCCAAAGTAGGTAACCAACAAGATCATAACATCTATCAACAAGTGTGACCGTGTTTTTGCAGCTTAGTACATTTGAGATTCATGTTTGGTCCTCTGTTGTTTGAGTGTTGCCGATTAAAACCGTAACCTTTGTTGTAATTGTTATTGTTAAACCCTTTTTGTTATCAAAAATTTTCCACCATCAAAAGTTTTTGCAAAGAAAAGCAGCTTGCATTACGCTTAGTAGAGTTATCCCCAGATGAAACATTTCGTGGTTCTTCTCCAGAGACAACAGAGAAAGCAGTTTTGACATTAGGCAAAAGGTCTTTGGTCAGAATATTGCTTCTGATGGGAACATAGGTGTCATCAAGACCCATAATAAATTGCATTAATTTGATTACCTGATTGTGTTTTTCAAAATGTTTTGCAGTCTCACAAGTACACGGAGGTAAGCTAATCATAGAATCAAATTGTTTCCACAAAGAATTAAGGTTGTTGTAATAATCAGCAAGAGAAGACCCACTTTGACTAAGAGTTTATATTTTTATGCAAATTAAAGATAGTCAACCATCAACCTTATCATAAGTATCTTTAAGATCATTCCACATTTCATAAGCAGTTTAGCATAGATAGCACCAAGAAACAATTCAGACTAAGAGAGTTAAGAATCCAAGTGACCACAACAGAAAGTTATGGTATCCCATTGATTGGCAGAACAGGATCGAGTCATCTCTTAAGCAAGTACCATCAACAAATCCTAACTTATTATGATTCCTTAAGGCAAAGGTCATGGCCATATTCCATATTTTATAATTTTCTGTCCCAAGAAGTTTGATGGAAATAATAGAGTACCATTAGTGTTATTAGGATGTAAATATAAAGCATCGCCAAAGGATAAGCTTTTTCGCTGGAAGAACCACCACCACCAAGAAGAATAATATCATCACCAATACCATAATGCAAACAATAAGGAAAGCAGATAATACGTAAAAATAATATCTAAAGCAGATAAACAGATAAGAGACAAGAAAACAAGAACTTGAAATTAAGAAACAACAAGTACCAAGCTCTGGATGGGTAAACCAGAAAGGTATTACCACCTGAGGTGGCGTGATCAAGATGTTAGTCTACCCGTTTGCACCCACAAAGACTTAAGTGTTGTTGTTCAAGATGAAAGAAGACTTACAGAGTAATATGCAGTGGAAAGAACAAATCACAATTACCCTAGATTCACTTAGTCTAGGGCTAATTGTGAATAGGAGATAACCAACGATTACGTCAATAGTAATAACCCCAAACCACAGTAAATTAGGGTTTTTGTAGAAAACCCAAAATTTTCCAATTAGCACCCAAAACAATAAGGTAATCTAGATTGACCACCTTTTGAAACCCAGAATAGCTTTTGATTGTTGCCGGATAGATCAGGAATAGATATCCCTAAGTTTCTACAAAGAAACCCTAGGATGGTGAATCAACCGTGATTATGAGCCTGACGCTCTGATACCATGTAAGAAAGTATCAGCAACAATAGAATCACAACAATACTTTATTCAAACCAAAGCCTCAATAGTTGGCATAGATTGAGCCAACAATAATATCCAAAATTATAAGGTCGTTAATGTCAATGAGACAATAACTGCATAAATACAAAGAAGAAACAAGATTAGTACTATGATCAGAAAAGAGAGAGTGTGAGACAATGACTGCACACACAGTTGTGTCTAACCCTATATTGGAGGGTGGGTTATGTAAGGGAAAAAGATACACAATGACCCCCTTAACTCTTCTGAGATAAGCACTATCAGCAATAAACTTCCACACCCTTTAAACCACTTATGTTTTGTCCAAGAATAGTCCATGTAATTAAGCCTGCACTAAACACAACTTAATAGCCATTAGCAATTGATAGAATGATATGTTTACCACAGATTATGATCTCATATTCTAACAGTTTCTTACGGTGTAACTTTAGTTAGCCCAACATATTTTTTGTGCAACACCCTCTTAAAAATCCTGGGTCCGTCCCTGGTATACCAACGAGTGTTGGGTGAGTCTTGAGCCTGGGCGAGGGTTAGGCGAAGTGTTAGACGAGTTTTGAGGTCGGGCGAAATGGCGAGGTGTCAAGTGTCGTGGGCAAAGTCGCGCAAGTGCTGGACGAAATTGCTAGGCGAGTTGTGTACTTGTATGATGGAATGGAAAGAAAATAGTACTGTGTGTACAGTTTGTGCACAAGATGGGAGCTACAAGTTACTATACTAAAAGTATAGCTTGTAATTTTATTTTACTATATTCAATAAATTTTGACCGTAAAATGAGAAGTGATGGAAGGAAAATGGTACTTGTGTACTGTTTGTGTGATATAAGTCGACCTACTTAAAAGGTTCATTTATTTTGCAAATAAATTGAGTCATATATCCATAAGATGCTTACATTTCTGGCCCTATGTTGAGAGCGATGATGTAGCTCATTTTGGTAGCGTTAGGAAAATGTTTGTATTTGTAAATTAGTTATGTAAGTGGTCCATTTAAGTAATTTGCTTATTATAATATGCTTTCTACTCATTATCCTCCGACCAATCAAGTTTTAGCAAAATCAAAACTTTTCTTTTTTATCCTCCGACCTTATATTTCTACTTATTTTCTTACTCACACAAATTACAATATACTTTCTACTCATTATCCATATGCATTATTTAATGTATCGGTTATATCTTGTATCACGATTCAATAAGTAAAATACCAAACATGAGAATATATCATTTCCCTATTTGCATACAATAATTCCATCATTATAGTTTTCTGAATTAACAAAAAAAAGGAAAAAAAGCACGACTACGAGTCTAGCTACAAGACTCATAAATAAAGAAAAGCGCTTAGTGGGAGGCAAACCATGCTTAATTGTTTGCTTGTTTATGTGTCATATATCTTTTATTGATTGCTTGTTCTCATGTTTAAATTTGTAAAAATGCTTTATTTTGTTTTTAACCTCGTCTGAATTGCATATAAAGGTATTTTACATAAAAGATAAGTGTAGGGAGGATTACACACATTTTCAAAAGATATATATGTGTGTTTGTTCGAGTCAAATGCTTGTATCGAGTCATAATGGATGTTTTGCAGAAATTTTTCCAGATTCTAAAGATGTGAATTTTCCGAATGTTTTCCGAAAATCGCGAGACCGGTTTTGTCGAGGATAACTGACGCGTCGAGATCGCAACTGACGGTGTCGGGGAAGGAGTAAAAACAACAGTTACTTTTTCTCGTTTTCTAAGCTACTTATAAAATTTTGGAATTTTCCAGTTCTTAATTTTCCGAAATGCAGAAACATCCATTCCACAAGTATTATATCCCGGTTTAGTCGAGTCTTATATATATTATTACCACCGATTTTATCACGAAGGTTTCGTTTGTTTTCTTCTAGTGTGCGGGTTTAATTTATCAAGAAGAAGTTACATAAGATTGGAAGGAGCTTTTCACGCATACATTCTTCTTGGAAAGGATTTAACCACTACTTCACACACGGATCCTACCGAGCTAATCGGGAGTATTAGTTTCTTCGTTTTCATTACCTTCTATTATCATAACTTTGATACTTTTAGGGAACATTGGGGACAATGTTCGGTTTAAGTGTAGGGAGGAAAATAAAGCGGAACTTTGAAACTATGCTTATCCTTGATTATTTGCTTTGTCCAATTGTATTTGTGTAATAAACCATGAGAAAATGTCGGTTAGGGTAATTTTGGCACCAAATTTAAAAATTTTCATGACATATAGGAGTGGGCCATTAGTCTTAACAAAAGAGTCTCACGGATAGGAAGTTATATGACTAGCACAAAAACCCTTTACCACCTAAATTCCACCCAAAATGTGAGGATCGCCCTTAGATTAGTTGGAATTAAAGCATTCATCTTTAATGCTTAGAGTGTGAACCGGTAGTATATTAGATTCTATAACTTGTTTTGTGATGCATTCCGAGATCGCTAGTAAGACTACACTTGTGTAGTTAGGAATAACTAAATGATAAGAGGCATTAGGATAACCCTTGTTTGATACCGTAATATAATTACTTCTTCCACATCGGTTGAGTAATTCCCCACACCCTTTGCGTTGTACTCATCTTTAGTACACGATACCCTAGTTAACCCCTCGAGCCTATCCTTTTCGCGGTTCTCGTGATGTTTGGTTTTCGAATATCAATGAAGACATTGTTTACACCCCACCCCAAATGTACACCCAAATCGCCTTAGCCTACATTGTATGCACTCACTTTTAGTGCATTATTGTTATCACCCTAAACCCTTAGTTCAATTATCTAGTTGCTTGCATAAGTTTCTAAGTCGAGTCATATCCTTTGTACACGCTTTTGGGACGATTGGGACTCATGGGAAAAATTAAAGTTTATGAAATGACCGGAAGGGCGTTAAATTCCCTTATTTGCGTAATCACGTACCCCAAGTGTTTTGATCTTTTCAATTCGGATCAAATTAGTGTTAGAGTAATAAAACCTCAAGTGTAGGGATGTGCCTATAAATTCCTATCATTTTGATGTTACCGTAGAGGATGGTAGAATAAAAGTGTATAAAAAAAAAAAAAAACATACGGGCTACCATCCTACATCTATCCTTTAAATTTATGTTTGTTTATTTCAGTTATCTAGAGTTTAGAGTGTCGAGTCTTGGCTTAGCAACGCCATTCTTCGTATGCTTGTAACATAGAGATTTTTGACTTGCCACCACTAAATAACCTATCCCACCAAACCCTTTGTTTCCCTACCGTAAGCCTAACGTTACAACCCTTTTAAAGACCTCTTTGATAGTCTTTCTTAGGTGCTTACGCCAAAGCGATGGAGGTTTGATCTATTCTCAAGCCTATGGTAATCTATGTACTAGGACCAGTTAATGAGTGTTTATCTTCCATTTACAACTTATTATATTGCATATACACCCGAGAGATGAGAGTATCCAAACACCCCATGTGAGGTGCTAGTATGTAATTTCCGTGCTTGTTATGACTTTTGCGGGGCTTATATGTGTTGTGGACTGTTTTAAACCAATGCTTCATGACCCCTAACTTACAAATTAATTGGCTAAAAGCACATGTGCTTGAGGACAAGCAAATACCAAGTGTAGGGATATTTGATAAGGTTTTAAAATGTACCTTTTTGAGGGGTCTTTTAAGTCCTTATTGGATCACTTTTGTATCCGTTATTACTTAATATCGTTCCTTTTCACTTTTTAGGTCTCTTGAAGGCAACTTGCTGGAATGGCATTTATTTGGACGAAAAGGAGCGGATATATGAAGAAAATGGCCAAAGTCAAGATCGAGACACTCAAGTCTTTGAAATACAAGGGACGCCATCGCTTAATCTAGCGACGCCGTCGGAGCACTTTGTGACGGCTCGATTTGATCCAGACGGCGTCGAGATCGGGACGACGTCACAAGCACAAGGTGACACCGTCGCAAGACTAACGTGGCCAAGACGAAACCCTAATGACGGCGACCGACAGTCACAATTCAAAGGGCGCGCGTCGCGATTGTAATCTTATATATAATTTGAATTTTTCGGTTTTAGTGTGTAGTCTTTTGGAGTAAAACCTAAACCGAACCAAGGTCGTCTTGTACAAGATTTTAGGGTTCTAAACCCTATCTTACATCAAGATAAGTGTTTTACTTCATTAATTCAATTATGTCTTCAATTACTTATGTGTATGCTTTCATGTTCTCCATGTCCCGCTAATTTACTTGTGTGTTTGCTTAGGAATATGAAACTTAATTATTGAATATTGATTGGTTGTCTCTTATCTTAATTGTTAATGATCTAGTAATGCGATAGGTCATTCGTTGTGTAATTAATGCTTGATTAATCTTTGTGAACCTTAGACTATAACACTTAGAGCAGTTGTAGGCTAAACAATCTAAAGAGTGCCTTAGAGTTAGAGTTTATAATTCCTAGAGGTTTTTGTAGACGAGACCCTTTGGTAAGTTCAAAGAGTTAGGGACAAATGCATACCCTACGACTTTAGACACACAACGCGATTAAGAATAAGGGCGTGACAATTCAACCATTGATAACGCTACACGCGTCGTTTGAGGTCAAGGAAACTTCCTTTTCTTGAGCAAGTTTTATAACACCCCAGGCGGTGAACCTAATCGTTGTAGTGTAGTAATTAGGGTAAGCCACGGGTATTGATATCGTTCTCTAGGGAATAGGAATGCTAGTGAGAAGTTACTACGCTAAGGTTGAGGTTGAGGAAGATTATTTTTGTATTTTATATTTTTTAGAAATTGAAAAGGTACGAATCTCGGTATTGGATTTGGGGGTTGGTATTGCTACCGATTACTCTACTATTATCTAATTATCTAAGCTAAGGTTGTGATAGTCTATGTCTAATTGATGTGTACTCGTATGATAGTTTAAAGATGTGTTTACTTAGGTTTTACTACTCCTTAATTATCTCCTATTGATGGTTGATTTGTCACGTCCTTATTCCTAGTTGCGTTGTGATTCTAAGGCTATAGGGCGTGCTTGTTTCCTAACTCTTTGAAATTACCAAAGGGTCTTGTTTACAAATCCTCTAGTGATTTATAGACGCCTACTCTACGGTTGTCCTTGAATACTTTATCCTACAATTACCTAGATAATTATATTCTAAAGTTCACAAAGAAAAGTCAAGCATTAAGTACACAGCGAATAATCTAGCGCACTCTAGATCATTAGTCAACTAAGATAAGTATCAACCAATCAATATTCAATAATTAAGTTTCATATTCCTAAGCAAACACACAAATAAATTAGCCGGACATGGAGAACATGCAAGCATACACACAAATAATCAAAGACATAATTAAATTAATGAAGTAAATACTTATCTTGATGTATAATAGGGTTTAGAACCCTAAAATACTGCACAAGAAAGCCTTGGTTCGGTTTTAGGTTTTACTCCAAAAGACTACCCACAAAACCGAAAAATTGATTCTATATAAGATTACATCTGCGACGGCGTCACCTTATGTTTCGTGACGCCGTGTCGCCGTCATTAGGGTTTCGTCTTGGCCACGTAAACCTTGCGACGGCGTCACCTTATGACCGTGACGCCGTCCCCTTCACCTCGACGCCGTCTTGGCTGCATCTAGGCCGTCCCGAGTAACGACGGCCTACTCCTTTAGAACTGACGTCGTCCGCGAAAACATGCAATTTAAGCTCGACCCGTCAGCAAAATTCCTTCCCGACGCGTCGCAGATATGCAGATGGCGCCGTCGCCTTATGTTTCAAAGACTTTGAGTGTCTCGATTCGACTTTGGCCATTTTCTTCAGATATTCGCGCCTTTTCGTCAAATAAGCATCATTCCAGATTTTGCCTTCAAGAGACCTAAAAGTGAAAAGGAACGATATTAAGCAATAACGGATCTGATGATCGAATAAGGGCTTAAATGACCCTTAAAAGGTACCTTTTAAAACCTTATCAAATATCCCTACACTTGGTATTTGCTTGTCCTCAAGCAAATGTGCTTTTAGCCAATTAATTTATAAGTTAGGGTCATGAAGCATTCATTCAAAACGGTCCACAACACATATAAGCCCAAAAAGTCATAACAAGCACGAATTACATACTAGCACCTCACATGGGGTGTTTGGATACTCACATCTCTCGGGGTGTATATATGAAATATAACAAATCGAAATGGAAGATAAACACTCATTAACCGGTCCTAGTACATAGATTACCATAGGCTTGAGAATAGATCAAACCTCCGTCGCTTTGGCGTAAGCACCTAGGAAAGACTATCAAAGAGGTCTTTTAAAGGGTTGTAATGTTAGGCTTAAGGTAGGAAATGAAGGGTTTGGTGGGATAGGCTATTTAGTGGTGGATAGTCAAAAATCTCTATGTTGCAAGTATATGAAGAATGGCGTTGCTAAGCCAAGACTCGACACTCTAAAACTCTAGGCAACGAAAATAAACAAACATAATTTAAAAGATAGATGTAGGATGGTAGCCCGTATGTTTTTTTTTTTTTTTTTTTTTTTTTTTTGCATACACTTTTACTCTACCATCCTCTACGGTACATCAAAATGATAGGATTTATAGACACATCCCTACACTTGAGTTTTATTACACTAACACTAATTTGACCCGAATTGAAAAGATCAAAACACTTGAGTACATTATTATGCAAACAAAGGGAATTTGAGTTTAACGTTCTCTTCCTATATTTCATAAACTTTAACTTTTCCCATGAATCCCAATCATCCCAAAATCGTATACAAAGGATATGACTCGACTTAGCAACTCATGCAAGCAACCGATAATTGAACTAAGGGTTTTGGGTGATAACATAAATTTGCACTAAAAGTGAGTGCAATAAAGGTAGGCTAAGGCGATTTGGGTGTATATTTGGGGGTAAACAATGCTCTTCATTGATATCCCGAAAACCGAAACATCACGAGAACCGCGAAAAGGATAGGCTCGAGGGGTTAACTAGGGGTATCGTGTACTAAAGATGAGTACAACATAGAAGGGTGTGGGGAATTACTCAACCGATATGGAAGAAGTAATTATATTACGGTATCAAACAAGGGTTTATCCTAATGCCTCTTATCATTTAGTTATTCCTAACTACACAAGTGTAGTCTCACTAGCGATCTCGAATGCATCACAAAACAAGTTCTAGAATCTAATATACTACCGGTTCACACTCTAAGCATTAAAGATGAATGCTTTAATTCCTACTAATCTAAGGGCGATCCTCACATTTTGGGTGGAATTTAGGTGGTAAAGGGTTTTGTGCTAGTCATGCAACTTCCTATCCATGAGACGCTTTTGTTAAGACTAATGGCCCACTCTTATACGTCATGAAAAATTTTAAATTTTGCTAAAATTACCCTAACCTACATTTTCTCATGGTTTATTACACAAATACACTTGGACAAAGCAAATAGTCAAGGATAAGCATAGTTTCAAAGTTCCGCTTTATTTTCCTCCCTACATTTAAACCGAACATTGTCCCCAATGTTCCCGAAAGTATCAAAGTTATGATAATAGAAGGTAATTAAAACGAAAGAAACTAATACTCCCCGATTAGCTCGGTAGGATCCGTAAAAAGTGGTGGTTAAATCTTTTCCAAGAAGAGTTTTTGCGTGAAGGCTCCTTCCAAACTTGTGTAACTTCTTCTTGACAAACTAAACCTGCACACTAGAAGAAAACAAAGCGAAACCTTCGCGTAAAATCGGCGGTAATAATATACATAAGACTCGATTTAAACTAGGATATAATGCTTGTGGAATGGATGTTTACTGAATTTGTTTTGAAAGTTAAGATCCGGAAAATTCCAAAATTTTATAAGTAGCTCGAAAACGAGAAAAGTAAGTCGATGTTTTATTCCTTCTGACGCCGTCGTTGCAATCTGACGCCGTCGAGTTATCCCGACAAAAACCGGTCTGCGATTTTCGAAAAATTTCGAAAATTTGCATCTTTAGAATCTGGAAAACTTCTCAAAAATATCCATTATGACTCGATACAAGCATTTGACTCGAACAAACAAACATATATATCTTTTAATTAATTGTTATTCTCATGTTTACGTTTCTTATGAAAACGTGTGTAATCCTCCCTACACTTATCCTTTATGTAAAATACCTTTATATGTAATTAAGACGAGGTTAAAACAAAATAAAGCATTTTACAAATTTAAACATGAGGGCAAACAATTAATAAAAGATATATGACACTAACAAGCAACCAATCCATCACATAGGCTAGATAAACCATGCAAGTATCCACACACATCAAATAGTTCACCATAAGGTTAAGTTGTCAAAGATTATTACATGCCCAAACATAAATTGTCTCAACAACCAACACAATCATAGACAATACATAAACCGAAACATGAGTCACTTTGGGAGGGTCCACGATAGTCATAACCGGGGAAGATGGCCCAAATACCCATAAGGTGGGTAATCCTCTTCTCCCGGAAAGGATCAACTGGAGGTGTGGATCAAGGCGGTCACGTCACGGACAAATCTCGATCGCCTAACGGTGTGGTCATAGGTCCAATTAGCCCTCGATCCTGCCGTGCCATCCACGTATCCATCGTCCCATCCATGCTCCTTGGTAGGCTCGCCAATCTCCACTAGACATGTGTGCAGAGGCGTCGGTGGAGCTCCTGCTTCACCCCTACTGGTGCTTGTTGGCATGTGTGGCTCTTCATCATCATCGTCATCACTACCTTGAATGACGGGTTGAGCATTGAACCAAGCAACGCCCTACCATAATCCATTATAACCTCCATAGCTTTCAAGGACTTGGCCTTGATGACCTTAGTGATACCTCATTAAGGTATCGGGTGCCCCCGCCAAAATGCCAAAGGACCGAGCTAACCGAGTGATGAACATACCCCATAAACTTTATCCTCAACCTCATTCCACCGGCGGTCCTCAAGTAGTCGGCTAACCAGAATGGGATGTTACAGTGCACACCCTCAGCCAACATGCAGTAGAGATAGAACAGATCTGGTAAAGTGACACGATGATTAGTGTTCCGGCGCCCCGTGATAGAAAATGTGAGGCAACGGTGCACTAGCCTAATCCGTGGATCCCGGATTTGAGATGCGAGAGTACCCCCAGTGATGTACTCCCCATTAGCTATCGTGTTCCAGAACTGAAGACACAACATTTCATCCTTATGGGTAAGTCCGGTTGCCAAATTAGCCCTGAAAACATCGCTCCCAACATTCTCGGCGCTATATAACCCCAATCTCCATCCAAACTCAAGGACTGACATAGCCCTCCAATCTCCTCCCAACCTAAATCGGACCCCCTGAAACTCAATGTTATCACGACACGAATTAACATCCAACGTGTAAGATGCGTGGAATTCACGCACCAACTCCCCATATACGGGTTCACGCATCCTAAACATCCTTTCCCACTGGGATCGATAACTTGTCCTTCCTAAAACTATTCGCAAACTCCCTAGCTGGTCATGACCTCAAGAAACTCCCAGTCCACAACAGACCCCGAGTCAATAGTTTGATGAAGCAAATCATTATAACGAACTTGGCAATCTTCCTCGATAAACACTCCCCATTCGTAAATTGTGTCGTGATATTTGCACAGGCATTAGAGGATCTCTCTTGTTCTCTTTGTTCTTCCGCTCATCCGAAACGAAAATCAAATACGGTGAGGACGGCGTCGAGAATAATCACGACGGCACATAACGATTATGACGCCGTCGGCCACCGTAATTCAAATCCGACCTTTGCGAGGAAAACCCAAGTTTTAACCACAACCCTTAGCCCAAACACCCATGTTAATGGTATAATGGCCAGTGGGTTCGATCCCTAAGTCGTCAAGGCTCCCAAAAAGTCAACCCCATATGATAACACTATCATTTGCCAAATCATTAGCCTAATTAATAGGATTCATAGGCGGTATATAGCATAGATCAAATTAGTTGGGGTTGTTGGTTTGAAAAAGAGGAAAACGAAATTGAGCATGAATTAGGACAATTAAATGACAAAGATCAATGTGCATTACTTACCTTGTGGAAATTGTTTTGGCAAAATGATGAATTAGAGGTGGGAAAACGTGAGTGTTGGGTGTGGGCGGATAAAAATTTTGTAGGGTAAAGAATGAAAGAGATGGGTGATGTATTTATTCGTCTGATCTGGGGTAGCGACGGCGTCACACTTTGTACGTGACGGCGTCACGCCTAAATTTTTGCCAAAAGAAAACAGTTTTGTCGATCCGCCTGGATCAAAAATTTGATTACTATCTTTGAAAAAGAATTTAGTTTTCCTCTTGAAATTTATTTGGCTAATCCACCAATAATCCATATAATGGTAAGTAATGCACATGTCAATTTGTTGTTCAATTGTAATTTTACACATTCCGAAGTTTTGGAGGTGAGGTTTCCTTTTCCCGGGTTTAAAACCGAAGAACTTTTCTTTACATTGGGAAAGTCGGTAAGTGATCGTGCACCATTCCAATGAATGTATTTCTAGGGATCAAGCGGGGACGTTAAACGGGGTTCAAGCAAGAATACGACTTCTTGACGAGATTTGCTAAAGGAGAGGTTCGGAGTCACCACAGTGCGTTCTAGTATTGCATATACCTTTTCTAGCTTTTTAGGTATATTGTTTTTGCAATTTCACCACGAATGCTCGATGAAATTGTTAGCTAGTCCCAAGAAAGTGTCATGAGTTTTCCGCATTTGATCCTCGAGGCGCTTAATTTCCTCTTCTTGCTTGTGGACAAATGTCAACATTATGTCCTCGAATTCATCCTCGGGACTTCCTTGGCAAAGAAGAATTCCTTGACCGTATTCACATGTTTGTCGGCCAAGTGGTTACATCCATTAACGCTTTCATTTGGGTCTCCATACTCATAATTGCTTGTGCTCGAACTTAACCCGTTATCTTGGACAACCGGAATTTCCCAACCTTCCTCTTCGTATTGAGCTAAGTCCTCGATGACTTCCCAAAGATGCCTCGACATTAAGATTACTTAGTCTCCCACCGTGGCGTAATCAATGGTTTGTCGGAGAGAAAGACCGACATAATCATAAAAGATTTGGACATGGAGCCAAAGATCAATCTTTGTGATGAGGACTTTATGAAGTAAGTCCTTGAATCGGGTCCATGCTTTGTAGAGATTCACCTTGACGTTCTTGAACGTCAAGATGTCATTCCTAAGCTTAGTGGTTCTCCCGTGGGAAAAATTGAGCAAGGAAGCGAAGTAAGATCATCCCAACTTGAGATGGAGCCGGCGGAAGTCGCTCAAGCCAATTACTAGCTTGGTCCCGTAGAGAATTGGAAGAGACGCAAGCGCGTGGTCTCCCGAGTAGTAGCATCAAGGTCGATGGAATCGACAATTTTGAGAAATCCTCGGATCTTGATTTGGATCTTGAACGAAGTCCATGGAATGCACATCCGTTTTGCACTAACCGGATGGTGTCGGATCGCAGGCCGTAGTTTGGGCTTGGTCGGGAAGCTCAATGGTGTTCCTATAACCTAGGTGGTTTGGTCTCGAGTACTACCAAGAGTACGGGCTCTTGGCGGTCGTTTGGTGGTGGGTTGATGAGTGGTGGTTGGTTGTCACCTTCCATGGTGAAAAGTGATGGGTGTTACGAACAAAGGTCACGAAGAAGGGGATAGACTAAGAGAAAGCTAAAAATGAGAAAATTTACTTGATAGGAATCAAGCAAAGAAACCTAAACGAGGTGGACTACTAACTAGCTATTCTATTCCCGTGCAATGCGCCAAAACTTGATAACGCTACACGCGTGGTTCGGGTCAAGGAAACTTCCTTTTCTTGAGCAAGTTTTATAACACCCTAGGCGGTGAACCTAATCGTTGTAGTGTAGTAATTAGGGTAAGCCACGGTATTGATATCGTTCTCTAGGGAATAGGAATGCTAGTGAGAAGTTACTACGCTAAGGTTGAGGTTGAGGAAGATTATTTTTGTATTTTTATATTTTTTAGAAATTGAAAAGGTACGAATCTCGGGTATTGGATTTGGGGGTTGGTATTGCTACCGATTACTCTACTATTATCTAATTATCTAAGCTAAGGTTGTGATAGTCTATGTCTAATTGATGTGTACTCGTATGATAGTTTAAAGATGTGTTTACTTAGGTTTTACTACCCTTAATTATCTCCTATTGATGGTTGATTTGTCACGTCCTTATTCCTAGTTGCGTTGTGATTCTAAGGCTATAGGGCGTGCTTGTTTCTAACTCTTTGAAATTACCAAAGGGTCTTGTTTACAAATCCTCTAGTGATTTATAGACGCCTACTCTCGGTTGTCCTTGAATACTTTATCCTACAATTACCTAGATAATTATATTCTAAAGTTCACAAAGAAAAGTCAAGCATTAAGTACACAACGAATAATCTAGCGCACTCTAGATCATTAGTCAACTAAGATAAGTATCAACCAATCAATATTCAATAATTAAGTTTCATATTCCTAAGCAAACACACAAATAAATTAGCGGGACATGGAGAACATGCAAGCATACACACAAATAATCAAAGACATAATTAAATTAATGAAGTAAATACTTATCTTGATGTATAATAGGGTTTAGAACCCTAAAATACCGCACAAGAAAGCCTTGGTTCGGTTTAGGTTTTACCCAAAAGACTACCCACAAAACCGAAAAATTCGGATTCTATATATAAGATTACATCTGCGACGGCGTCACCTTATGTTTCGTGACGCGCCGTGTCGCCGCCATTAGGGTTTCGTCTTGGCCACGTAAACCTTGCGACGGCGTCACCTTATGACCGTGACGCCGTCCCTTGACTCGACGCCGTCTTGGTCGCATCTAGGCCGTCCGAGTAACGACGGCCTACTCCTTTAGAACTCGACGTCGTCCCTTGAAAACATGCAATTTCGCTTCGACCCGTCGCAAAATTCCTTCCCGACGGCGTCGCAGATATCTTGATGCCGTCGCCTTATGTTTCAAAGACTTTGAGTGTCTCGATTCGACTTTGGCCATTTTCTTCAGATATTCGCGCCTTTTCGTCCAAATAAGCATCATTCCAAATTTTGCCTTCAAGAGACCTAAAAGTGAAAAGGAACGATATTAAGCAATAACGGATCTGAAGTGATCGAATAAGGGCTTAAATGACCCTTAAAAGGTACCTTTAAAACCTTATCAACCATCAATAGGAGATAATTAAGGAGTAATAAAACCTAAGTAAACACATCTTTAAATCATCATACGAGCACACAATAATAAGACATAGACTACATACACCTTAGATTAGATAATTAGATAAGTAGAGTAATCGGTAAAAATACCAACCCCCATATCCAAACCCCGAGATTCGTACCTTTCCTTTCTTAAAAAAATATAAAAAAGATAAAAAATAATTTTCCTCAACCCCAACCTTAGCATAGTAACTTCTCACTAGCATTCCTATTCCCCTAGAGAACGATATCAATACCCGTGGCTTACCCTAATACTACACTACAACGATTAGGTTCACTGCTTAGGGTGTTATAAAACTTGCTCGAAGAAAAGGAAGTTCCTTTGACCCCGACCACCACCTCATTTTTAGTAGAACCTCATCCTACATCTCTCAATGAAACCCCACCATCATTCGTAAAGCCTCCTCAAAACATCCAATTCTCCGTTCCCAAATCAAGACAATAATTGCTCAAATTGTCTAATCACCCAAGGACTTGTTCAAGAAGTATGAAATGAGTTACATTTCATGTTTAATCATCTTCTTGAAAGATTGGGCCAAATCAACAAGTCTACTATTCTTAGACTCAAGCACATTGTTGCTTCTTAAGTTTTAGTAACTTACTAGTATTAGTAGATTAAGTATTACGTGCTAAGTCATTCTCTTATTTTTAGAGATTTGTTGATTATCTATTATATTTTATTGATAGTTTATATGCCATATTGGTTCGAGAATATGTGTGTTGCTTGAATATCCATCTCACTTTGATGTTTCCATTATTTGTTATATCATCATTGTTGTATTCGTCATCGACAGACGGATCCCTTGAATTATTTAGACGGATCCCCAAGGAGGGAACCGGGATCCGTGCAATGTAGACAAATTTTCTATTAACTTGAGTCATATTTGCGTGAAATTATGCACTATATACTTGTTTTATAACTTGTGTTTTGTAGATTTTAAAATACACATGAACTTTGACACCCTAAGCTGTGGGAGCTTTGTGTCAAACCATACATTGCAAAATCATTTGCAATACAATCCTTATATGGATTACATTTCACATCCCTTGCAAAGTTGCAATCATTAAGAGGGAGCATTTTCACAAGGATCGAAACCATTTGCAAACAAAGTTGCAATGCATTAGCTTATTAGTTTTTATTTACTTGACACCCTCACAAAGGGATGGACTGCTGGTGGGGAGTTAAGACGAGAACTATTCCGCTCACTTGCTCTCTTTACATTTTTTCTCTTTACATGTTTCTTTAAAACAATGTGTTAGTTTTGTTGGAATCACTCCTAAACAAAGATTTCAAGTATTTATATTTCATATGTAATAGGTAGCTTTATTATGGCCTTTATGTTTGTTTAAGGTCAAGCTTATGTAAGGCCCATAAGCTTGATCCAAGCCCAATATGAATAGGGAAGAGAGGAGTGTTGCCCTAGCTCTTGCCTATATAAACTCTCAAACCCTCATTCGAGGGTTGGTTGTTCAAGTTTTCTTTCACATACTCTACGCCTAAACCGCCTTTAGTATAACGTAAGCGTGTGTGTGATACTTGTTCATCCGCTTTTATCTCTCTCTTATAACTTGTGTTTGTAAACTAGTGACCCAATGTGGTATCAATCGCCAAATAGTCAGTGTACTCGCTTGTTTTTGAAGTTTTAGTTTTGGTTCTACGCCAGAAGATAACGCAATCTTTGGTTATCTTAAAAACTGCTTTTTACACTTTTTAATCCAAGATTCTTGTACTTTCAATGTTTTGAGGTGTTAAAATACTTGTTTTAGCAAAAGTTTCAAACTTTACGCTGGATTTACGCTTTTGCTTGTTTTGTTCGTCGTTTACAGAACCCGCCTAGCGCGCTTTTGTACATCAAATTTCACATTTTTGTGTTCTTTGGTACTATTGAAGCTATTCCATAACAAAAACCGTTTAGAAACACATTTGGGCATAATCAGTTACGAGTAATCCTACGCAGATCAAAACCCTAATATTACGCTGTAAGATTTTCCTTGGTTTGATCTTTCAATTTTCTGTTTATTCGTGTTTTCTTACTTGATAAGTCCAAATACGTCGACTTTGGATATCTTTTGCATCGTGAAGTGTAAAGATCATTTGGGCAAAACCCTAAAATTACGATAAGCATAAGCCACGCAGAAATTCACGATAAGATTCACTTTACGCGTAAACTTAGGGTCACGATAAGGTAATCCCACGCCTAACTTTACGCCTAACTTTTGTCACGATAAATTTAGTGTTTTTCCATTTACGTGAAGCTAAAACTCACGCCAGAACTCCTCATTGTTACTAACTTTGGTGTTTTACGATAAGTGCTACTTGTTCTTGTCTCTTCTTGAGAAACCCGTCGACCAAGAATCCAAACCTAGTTTAGAGGAGGTACAAGGAACTCCATCAAGAAAACCGATTCTTGAAGTCTTAGATCATGCACCTTATTATAATGCTTTAAAAGAAAAATATGAGTTAGAACTTAGGCTTGGAAAACATGGGTCCGCTTTTGTGCGAAACAACTTACCTAAGAAGCTAGACGATCCCGGGCTATTCACTCTTCCATGTAGACTTGGAACTTCCAAACCACTCGACACTCTAGCCGATTTAGGATCATGCATCAATCTTGTTCCGTTGTCCCTCCATAGAAGCCTTAACTTAGGTAAAATAGAACCAACGGAAACCATCTTAGGTCTAGCGGACGGTAGTGTGGCACGTCCGGTAGGAATAATAAAGGACATGGTAGTACACGTAGGAGAGTTGACTCTTTTGGCCGACTTTCATGTGCTAGACATGAATAAGGACCCGACATGCCCATTACTAGTTGGAAGAGGATTTTTAGCTACCGCTAGTGCCATCATCGATTGTAAGATGTCCAAAATAGTGGTAGGGGAGGGGAGTGCTAGATCCGTTTACGATGTTAAAAAGCATACATACTACAAGGATGAGGAAATCCCACAAGAGATTAGGTTGGATAGAGCCTTCTAGATATGGACCTTGGATTGATAAGAACATCATAGGCCCCCAAAGACCTTTTACCTAGATAAAACTTTACGCTAGTAAAGCAACTTTCAAGAAAAAGAAATGGCTAGGGACATGGAAGTGAACCCGTTCGAGGACGCCTTAGTATTTAGGAAGATGACCGAGTTCCTAGGAAGCTTGCCCGTTAACCTTGTCATGAATAAGTGGAAAGTTGAAATCTGAACACAAGTGGGATTGGAATAGACCACCTAGTGATGGTAATGGAGAGTGGCACATTAGGATACAAATCTATGATCCCGATGGTGAGAAGTTTGAAAAGAAATATTTAACCGAGCGCACTACTAGGAACTTGAATGATAAGTTTGATCCTTACGACATTGTTGAGGATAGAGTTACTTATATCGATGCGTAGAACACGACTATGAGTCTAGCTACAAGACTCTTAAATAAAGAAAAGCGCCGTGGGAGGCAACCCATGCTTAATTGTTTGCTTGTTAGTATCATATATCTTTTATTAATTGTTTATCCTCATGTTTAAATTTGTAAAAATGCTTTATTTTGTTTTAACCTCGTCTTAATTGCATATAAAGGTATTTTACATAAGGGATAAGTGTAGGAGGATTACACACGTTTTCAAAAGAAACGTAAACATGAGAATAACAATTAACTAAAAGATATTTATGTTTGTTTGTTCGAGTCAAATGCTTGTATCAGTCATAATGGATGTTTTTGCGAAATTTTCCGATTCTAAAGATGTAAAATTTCGAATTTTTCGAAAATCGCGACCGGTTTTGTCGGGATAACTGACGGCGTCGAGATTGCAACTGACGGCGTCGGGAAGGAGTAAAACATCAGTTACTTTTTCTCGTTTTACGAGCTACTTATAAATTTTGGAATTTTCCGGTCTTAATTTTCTTAGAAATTCGTAAACATCCATTCCACAAGCATTATATCCTAGTTTAAATCGAGTCTTATATATATTATTACCGCCGATTTTTCGCGAAGGTTTCGTTTGTTTTCTTCAGTGTGCGAGTTTAGTTTGTCGAAGAAGTTACATAAGATTGGAAGGAGCTTTTCACGCAATAATTCTTCTTGAAAAGGATTTAACCACCACTTTACGGATCCTACCGAGCTAATCGGGAGTACTAGTTTCTTCGTTTTAATTACCTTCTTTTATCATAACTTTGATACTTTCTCGGGAACATAGGGGACAATGTTCGGTTTAAGTGTAGGGAAGGAAAATAAAGCGGAACTTTGAAACTATGCTTATCCTTGATTATTTGCTTTGTCCAATTGCACTTTTGTAATAAACCATGAGAAAATGTCGGTTAGGGTAATTTTGGCACCAAATTTAAAATTTTCATGACATATAGGGTGGGCCATTAGTCTTAACAAAAGCGTCTCATGGATAGGAAGTTGCATGATTAGCACAAAACCCTTTACCACCAAATTCCACCCAAATGTGAGGATCGCCTTAGATTAGTAGAATTAAAGCATTCATCTTCAATGCTTAGAGTGTGAACCGGTAGTATATTAGATTCTAGAACTTGTTTTGTGATGCATTCCGAGATCGCAAGTGAGACTACACTTGTGTAGTTAGGAATAACTAAATGATAAGAGGCATTAGGATAACCCTTGTTTGATACCGTAATATAATTACTTCTTCCACATCGGTTGAGTAATTCCCCACACCCTGCGTTGTACTCATCTTTAGTACACGATACCCCTAGTTAACCCTCGAGCCTATCTTTTCGCGGTTCTCGTGATGTTTCGGTTTTTCGGAATATCAATGGAGACATTGTTTACCCCCACCTCGAATATACACCCAAATCGCCTTAGCCTACCCTATATGCACTCACTTTTAGTGCATTATTGTTATCACCCAAACCCTTAGTTCAATTATCGGTTGCTTGCATGAGTTGCTAAGTCGAGTCATATACTTTGTATACGATTTTGGGACGATTGGGATTCATGGGAAAAGTTAAAGTTTGTGAAATGACGGAAGGGAACGTTAAATTCAAATTCCCTTTGTTTGACAATGTACCCCAGTGTTTTGATCTTTTCAATTCGGTCAAATTAGTGTTAGAGTAATAAAAACTCAAGTGTAGGGATGTGCCTATAAATCCCTATCATTTTGATGTTACCGTAGAGGATGGTAGAGTAAAAGTGTATGAAATGAAAAAAAAAAAAAAAAAAAAAATCGAAAAAAAAAAGAAAGAGAAAAAGAAAAAAAAATATAGAGTGTAAATAAAAAAAAATACGGGCTACCATCCTACATCTATCCTTTAAATTTATGTTTGTTTATTTTCGTTGCCTAGAGTTTTAGAGTGTCGAGTCTTGGCTTAGCAACGCCATTCTTCGTATGCATTTAACATAGAGATTTTTGACTTGTCACCACTAAATAGCCTATCCCACCAAACCCTTATTTCCCTACTGTAAGCCTAACGTTACAACCCTTTAAAGACCTCTTTGATAGTCTTTCCTAGGTGCTTCGTAAGCGATGGAGGTTTGATCTATTCTCAAGCCTATGGTAATCTATGTACTAGGACCGGTTAATGAGTGTTTATCTTCCATTTCCTATTTGTTATATTTCATATATACACCGAGAGATGTGAGTATCCAAACACCCCATGTGAGGTGCTAGTATGTAATTCCGTGCTTGTTATGACTTTTGGGGCTTATATGTGTTGTGGACCGTTTTGAATTAATGCTTCATGACCCCAACTTATAAATTAATTGGCTAAAAGCACATTTGCTTGAGGACAAGCAAATAACAAGTGTAGGGATATTTGATAAGGTTTTAAAGGTACCATTTTGAGGGTCGTTTAAGTCCTTATTTGATCACTTTTGTATCCGTTATTGCTTAATATCGTTCCTTTTCACTTTTAGGTCTCTTGAAGGCAAAATCTTGGAATGGCACTTATTTGGACGAAAAGCGCGAATATATGAAGAAAATGGCCAAAGTCGAATCGAGGCACTCAAAGGCTGCTTGAAAGCAGGCGGCGTCGGTGTTAATGCGGCGCCGTCGGAGGATTTTGTGACGATCTGGTGGCCAAATACCCTATTTTCAAGTAACGACGTCGGGCTTTAAAAGAGTAGGCCGTTGCTACTCGGGACTGGATCATCTGCAACCAGACGGCGTCGGAAGTCAAGAGGACGGCGTCACGGACATAAGGTGGCCGTCGCAAGGTTAACGTGGCCAAGACGAAACCCTAATGACGGCGACACGGCGTCCACGAAACATAAGGTGGCGTCGCATATGTAATCTTATATATAGAATCCGAATTTTCAATGATAACGCCACACGCATCTTTGTGAACGAATATGATTACGGGTTGTCAAGGAAACTTCCTTTTCTTCGAGCAAGTTTTATAACACCCTACAACTTTAGACACACAACGCAACTAAGAATAAGAACCTAATCGTTGTAGTGTAGTAATTAGGGTCCTTTTCTTCGAAGCCACGGGCGATTGATATCGCTCTGTAGGGAATAGGAATGCTAGTGAGAAGTTACTACGCTAAGGTTGAGGTTGAGGAAGATTATTTTTATCTTTTATATTTTTTTAGAAATGGAAAAGGTACGAATCTCGGTATTGGATTTGGGGGTTGGTATTGCTACCGATTACTCTACTATTATCTAATTATCTAAGCTAAGGTTGTGATAGTCTATGTCTAATTGATGTGTACTGTATGATAGTTTAAAGATGTGTTTACTTAGGTTTTACTACTCCTTAATTATCTCCTATTGATGGTTGATTTGTCACGTCCTTATTCCTAGTTGCGTTGTGATTCTAAGGCTATAGGCGTGCTTATTTCCTAACTCTTTGAAATTACCAAAGGGTCTTGTTTACAAATCCTCTAGTGATTTATAGACGCCTACTCTACGGTTGTCCTTGAATACTTTATCCTACAATTACCTAGATAATTATATTCTAAAGTTCACAAAGAAATTCCAAGCATTAAGTACACAACGAATAATCTAGCGCACTCTAGATCATTAGTCAACTAAGATAAGTATCAACCAATCAATATTCAATAATTAAGTTTCATATTCCCTAAGCAAACACACAAATAAATTAGCCGGACATGGAGAACATGCAAGCATACACACAAATAATCAAAGACATAATTAAATTAATGAAGTAAATACTTATCTTGATGTATAATAGGGTTTAGAACCCTAAAATACTGCACAAGAAAGCCTTGGTTCGGTTTTAGGTTTTACTCCAAAAGACTACACACAAAACCGAAAAATTCGGATTCTATATATAAGATTACATCCGCGACGGCCACCTTATGTTTCGTGACGCCGCCGTGTCGCCGCCATTAGGGTTTCGCCTTGGCCACGTAAACCTTTCGACGGCGCACCTTATGACCGTGACGCCGTCCCTTCACTCGACGCCGCCTTGGCCGCATCTAGGCCGTCCGAGTAACGACGGCCTACTCCTTTAGAACCGACGTCGTCCCTTGAAAACATGTAATTTTTCCTCCGAGCCGTCAGCAAAATACCTTCCCGACGGCGTCGCAGATATGCAATGACGCCGTCTTTATGTTTCAAAGCAGCTTTGAGTGTCTCGATTCGACTTTGGCCATTTTCTTCAGATATTCGCCTTTTCGTCCAAATAAGCATCATTCCAAAGATTTTGCCTTCAAGAGACCTAAAAGTGAAAAGGAACGATATTAAGCAATAACGGATACAAAAGTGATCGAATAAGGGCTTAAATGACCCTCAAAAGGTACCTTTAAAACCTTATCAAATATCCCTACACTTGGTATTTGCTTGTCCTCAAGCAAATGTGCTTTTAGCCAATTAATTTATAAGTTGGGGTCATGAAGCATCCATTCAAAACGGTCCACAACACATATAAGCCCCAAGAAAGTCATAACAAGCACGGAATTACATACTAGCACCTCACATGGGGTGTTTGGATACTCACATCTCTCTCGGGTGTATATATGAAATATAACAAATCGGAAATGGAAGATAAACACTCATTAACCGGTCCTAGTACATAGATTACCATAGGCTTGAGAATAGATCAAACCTCCGTCGCTTTGGCGTAAGCACCTAGGAAAGACTATCAAAGAGGTCTTTTAAAGGGTTGTAATGTTAGGCTTACGGTAGGGAAATAAGGGTTTGGTGGGATAGGCTATATAGTGGTGGATAGTCAAAATCTCTATGTTGCAAGTATACGAAGAATGGCGTTGCTAAGCCAAGACTCGACACTCTAAAACTCTAGGCAACGAAAATAAACAAACATAATTTAAAAGATAGATGTAGGATGGTAGCCCGTATGTTTTTTTTTTTTTTTTTTTTTTTTTTTTTTTTTTTTTTTTTTTTTTTTTTTTTTTTTTTTTTTTTTTTTTTTTTTGCATACACTTTTACTCTACCATCCTCTACGGTACATCAAAATGATAGGGATTTATAGACACATCCCTACACTTGAGTTTTTATTACTCTAACACTAATTTGACCCGAATTGAAAAGATCAAAACACTTGGAGTACATTATTATGCAAACAAAGGGAATTTGAGTTTAACGTTCTCTTCCTATGTTTCATAAACTTTAACTTTTCCCATGAATCCCAATCATCCCAAAATCAGATACAAAGGATATGACTCGACTTAGCAACTCATGCAAGCAACCGGATAATTGAACTAAGGGTTTTGGGTGATAACATAAATTTGCACTAAAAGTGAGTGCAATAAAGGTAGGCTAAGGCGATTTGGGTGTATATTTGGGGTGGGGTGTAAACAATGCTCTTCATTGATATTCCGAAAACCGAAACATCACGAGAACCGCGAAAAGGATAGGCTCGAGGGTTAACTAGGGTATCGTGTACTAAAGATGAGTACAACGCAAAGGGTGTGGGGAATTACTCAACCGATATGGAAGAAGTAATTATATTACGTGTATCAAACAAGGGTTTATCCTAATGCCTCTTATCATTTAGTTATTCCTAACTACACAAGTGTAGTCTCACTAGCGATCTCGGAATGCATCACAAAACAAGTTCTAGAATCTAATATACTACCGGTTCACACTCTAAGCATTAAAGATGAATGCTTTAATTCCTACTAATCTAAGGGCGATCCTCACATTTTGGGTGGAATTTAGGTGGTAAAGGGTTTTGTGCTAGTCATGCAACTTCCTATCCATGAGACGCTTTTGTTAAGACTAATGGCCCACTCTTATACGTCATGAAAAATTTTAAATTTGGCTAAAATTACCCTAACCTACATTTTCTCATGGTTTATTACACAAATACACTTGGACAAAGCAAATAGTCAAGGATAAGCATAGTTTCAAAGTTCCGCTTTATTTTCCTCCCTACACTTAAACCGAACATTGTCCCCAATGTTCCCGAAAGTATCAAAGTTATGATAATAGAAGGTAATTAAAACGAAAGAAACTAATACTCCCCGATTAGCTCGGTAGGATCCGTAAAAGTGGTGGTTAAATCTTTTCCAAGAAGAGTTTTTGCGTGAAAGGCTCCTTCCAAACTTGTGTAACTTCTTCTTGACAAACTAAACCCGCACACTAGAAGAAAACAAACGAAACCTTCGCGTAAATCGGCGGTAATAATATACATAAGACTCGATTTAAACTAGGATATAATGCTTGTGGAATGGATGTTTACGTAATTTGTTTTGAAAGTTAAGATCCGGAAAATTCCAAAATTTTACAAGTAGCTCGAAAACGAGAAAAGTAAGTCGATGTTTTATTCCTTCCCGACGCCGTCAGTTGCAATCTCGACGCCACAGTTATCCCGACAAAACCGGTCTCGCGATTTTCGGAAAAATTCGGAAAATTTGCATCTTTAGAATCTGGAAAACTTCGCAAAAACATCCATTATGACTCGATACAAGCATTTGACTCGAACAAACAAACATATATATCTTTTAGTTAATTGTTATTCTCATGTTCACGTTTCTTATGAAAACGTGTGTAATCCTCCCTACACTTATCCTTTATGTAAAATACCTTTATATGTAATTAAGACGAGGTTAAAAACAAAATAAAGCATTTTTACAAATTCAAACATGAGGACAAACAATTAATAAAAGATATATGACACTAACAAGCAAACAATCCATCACATAGGCTAGATAAACCATGCAAGTATCCACACACATCAAATAGTTCACCATAAGGTTAAGTTGTCAAAGATTATTACATGCCCAAACATAAATTGTCTCAACAGCCAACACAATCATAGACAATACATAAACTAAAACATGAGTCACTGGGGGGAGGGTCCACGATAGTCATAACCAGGGGGAAGATGGCCCAAATACCCATAAGGTGGGTAATCCTCTTCTCTCCGGAAAGGATCAACTGGAGGTGTGGATCAAGTCGGTCACGCACGGACAAATGTCGATCCGCCAACAGCTGTGGTCATAGGTCCAATTAGCCCTCGATCCTCGCCGTGCCATCCACGTATCCATGCGTCCCATCCATGCTCCTTGGTAGGCTCGCCAATCTCCACTAGACATGTGTCTCAGAGGCGCCGTGGAGCTCCCCGCTTCACCCCGCGCGCGCTACCGGCATGTGTGGTTTTCATCATCATCGCATCACTACCTTGAATGACGGGTTGAGCATTGAACCAAGCAAAGCCCCTACCATAATCCATTATAACCTCCATAGCTTTCAAGGACTTGGCCTTGACGACCCTTGGTGATACCTCATTAAGGTATGCGGGTGCCTCCCCTGCCAAAATGCCAAAGGACCGAGCTAACCGAGTGATGAACATACCCCCATAAACTTTATCCTCAACCCTCATTCCACTGGCAGTCCTCAAGTAGTCGGCTAACCAGAATGGGATGTTACAAAGGCACACCCTCGCCAACATGCGGAGAGATAGAATAGATCCGTAAAGTGACACGATGATTAGTGTTCCGCGCCCGTAATAGAAAATGTGAGGCAACGGTGCACTAGCCTAATCCGTGGATCCGGATTTGAGATGCGAGAGTACCCCATGATGTACTCCCATTAGCTATCGTGTTCCGAATCAAGACACAACATTTCATCCTTATGGGTAAGTCCGGTTGCCAAACTAGCCTCGAAAACATCGCCCCAAAGATTCTCGCGCTATATAACCCCAATCTCCATCCAAACTCAAGGACCGACATAGCCTCCAATCTCCTCCCAACCTAAATCGGACCCCGAAACTCAATGTTATCACGACACGAATTAACATCCAACGTGTAAGATGCGTGGAATTCACGCACCAACTCCCCATATACGGGTTCACGATCCTAAACATCCTTTCCCACTGGGATCAAGAACTTGTCCTTCCTAAAACTATTCGCAAACTCCCTAGCTGTGTCATGACCTCAAGAAACTCCCACCCACAACAAATTTCGAGTCAATAGTTTGATGAAGCAAATCATTGTAACGAACTTGGCAATCTTCCTCGAGAAACACTCCCCATTCGTAAATTGTGTCGTGATATTTGCACAGGCATTAGAGGATCTGTCTCTTGTTCTCTTTGTTCTTCCGCTCATCCGAAATGTAAAATCAAATACAATGAGGACGGCGTCGAGAATAATCACGACGGCCACATAACAGCTTATGACGCCACACCGACCGAAATTCAAATCCGACCTTCATGCGAGGAAAACCTGTGTTTTAACCACAACCCTTAGCCCAAACACCCATGTTAATGGTATAATGGCCAGTGGGTTCGATCCCTGTCATCAAGGCTCCCAAAAGTCAACCCCATATGATAACACTATCATTTGCCTAATCATTAGCCTAATTAATAGGATTCATAGGTGGTATATAGCATAGATCAAATTAGTTGGGGTTGTTGGTTTGAAAAGAGGAAAACGAAATTGAGCATGAATTAGGACAATTAAATGACAAAGATCAATGTGCATTACTTACCTTGTGGAAATTGTTTTGGCAAAATGATGAATTAGAGGTGGGAAAACGTGAGTGTTGGGTGTGGGGCGGATAAAAATTTTGTAGGGTAAAGAATGAAAGAGATGGGTGATGTATTTATTCGTCTCGATCGGGGTAGCGACGGCACACACTTTGTATGCGTGACGGCCACGCCTAAATTATTGCCAAAAGAAAATAGCTTTTGTCGATCCGCTGGATCAAAGATTTGATTACTATCTTTGAAAAGAATTTAGTTTTCCTCTTGAAATTTATTTGGCTAATCCACCAATAATCCATATAATGATAAGTAATGCACATGTCAATTTGTTGTTCAATTGTAATTTTACACATTCCGAAGTTTTGGAGGTGAGGTTTCCTTTTCCCGGGTTTAAAACCGAAAGAACTTTTCTTTACATTGGGAAAGTCGGTAAGTGATACGTGCACCATTCCAATGAATGTATTTCTAGGGATCAAGCGGGGAACGTTAGAACGGGGGTTCAAGCAAGAATACGATTTCTTGACGAGATTTGCTAAAGGAGAGGGTTCGGGAGTCATCCTGGTGCGTTTTGGTATTGCATATACCTTTTCTAGCTTTTTAGGTATATGGTTTTTTGCAATTTCACCACGAATGCTCAGTATGAAATTGTTAGCTAGTCCCAAGAAAGTGTCATGAGTTTTCCGCATTTGATCCTCGAGGCGCTTAATTTCCTCTTCTTGCTTGTGGACAAATGTCAACATTATGTCCTCGAATTCATCCCGCGGGACTTCCTTGGCGCAAGAATTCCTTGACCGTATTCACATGTTTGTCAGCACAAGTGGTTACATCCATTAACGCTTTCATTTGGGTCTCCATACTCATAATTGCTTGTGCTCGGGAACTTAACCCGTTATCTTGGACAACTGGAATTTCCCAACCTTCCTCTTCGTATTGAGCTAAGTCCTCGATGACTTCCCAGCATGCCTCAGCATTAAGATTACTTAGTCTCCCACCGGCGGCGTAATCAATGGTTTGTCGGAGAGAAAGACTGACATGATCATAAAAGATTTGGACTTGGAGCCAAAGATCAATGCCGTGATGAGGGACTTTATGAAGTAAGTCCTTGAATCGGGTCCATGCTTCGTAGAGAGATTCACCTTGACGTTGTTGGAACATCAAGATGTCATTCCTAAGCTTAGTGGTTCTCCCTGGTGGGAAAAATTGAGCAAGGAAGCGAGAAGTAAGATCATCCCAACTTGAGATGGAGCCGGCGGGAAGTCGCTCAAGCCAATTACTAGCTTGGTCCCGTGAGAGAATTGGAAGAGACGCAAGCGCGTGGTCTCCCGAGTAGTAGCATCAAGGTCGATGGAATCGACAATTTTGAGGAAATCCTCGATGTCGATTTGGATCTTCTAACGAAGTCCATGGAATGCACATCCGCTTTGCACCAACCGGATGGTGTCGGATCGCAGGCCGTAGTTTGGGCTTGGTCGGAAGCTCAATGGTGTTCCTATAACCTAGGTGGTTTGGTCTCGAGTATTCACCAAGAGTACGGGCTCTTGGCGGGTCGTTTGGTGGTGGGTTGATGAGTGGTGGTTGGTTGTCACCTTCCATGGTGAAAAGTGATGGGTGTTACGAACAAAGGTTACTAAGAAGGGGATAGACTAAGAGAAAGCTAAAAATGAGAAAAAGTTTACTTGATATGAATCAAGCAAAGAAACCTAAACGAGGTGGACTACTAACTAGCTATTCTATTCCCGCAAGGCGCCAAAAACTTGATAACGCTACACGCCGTTCGGGGTCAAGGAAACTTCCTTTTCTTCGAGCAAGTTTTATAACACCCTAGGCGTGAACCTAATCGTTGTAGTGTAGTAATTAGGGTAAGCCACGGTATTGATATCGCTCTCTAGGGAATAGGAATGCTAGTGAGAAGTTACTACGCTAAGGTTGAGGTTGAGGAAGATTATTTTTATTTTTTATATTTTTTAGAAATGGAAAAGGTACGAATCTCGGTATTGGATTTGGGGGTTGGTATTGCTACCGATTACTCTACTATTATCTAATTATCTAAGCTAAGGTTGTGATAGTCTATGTCTAATTGATGTGTACTGTATGATAGTTTAAAATGTGTTTACTTAGGTTTTACTACTCCTTAATTATCTCCTATTGATGGTTGATTTGTCACGTCCTTATTCCTAGTTGCGTTGTGATTCTAAGGCTATAGGCGTGCTTATTTCCTAACTCTTTGAAATTACCAAAGGGTCTTGTTTACAAATCCTCTAGTGATTTATAGACGCCTACTCTACGGTTGTCCTTGAATACTTTATCCTACAATTACCTAGATAATTATATTCTAAAGTTCACAAAGAAATTCCAAGCATTAAGTACACAACGAATAATCTAGCGCACTCTAGATCATTAGTCAACTAAGATAAGTATCAACCAATCAATATTCAATAATTAAGTTTCATATTCCTAAGCAAACACACAAATAAATTAGCCGGACATGGAGAACATGCAAGCATACACACAAATAATCAAAGACATAATTAAATTAATGAAGTAAATACTTATCTTGATGTATAATAGGGTTTAGAACCCTAAAATACCGCACAAGAAAGCCTTGGTTCGGTTTTAGGTTTTACTCCAAAAGACTACACACAAAACCGAAAAATTCGGATTCTATATATAAGATTACATCTGCGACGCCACCTTATGTTTCGTGGACGCCGCCGTGTCGCCGCCATTAGGGTTTCGCCTTGGCCACGTAAACCTTTCGACGGCGCCACCTTATGACCGTGACGCCGTCCCTTCACTCTCGACGCCGCCTTGGTCGCATCTAGGCCGCCCGAGTAACGACGGCCTACCCTTTAGAACTCGACGTCGTCCCTTGAAAACATGTAATTTTTCCTCCGAGCCGTCAAAATACCTTCCCGACGGCGCCGCAGATATGCAGGACGCCGTCGCCTTATGTTTCAAAGACTTTGAGTGTCTCGATTCGACTTTGGCCATTTTCTTCAGATATTCGCGCTTTTCGTCCAAATAAGCATCATTCCAAAGATTTTGCCTTCAAGAGACCTAAAAGTGAAAAGGAACGATATTAAGCAATAACGGATACAAAAGTGATCGAATAAGGGCTTAAATGACCCTCAAAAGGTACCTTTTAAAACCTTATCAAGAACCTTTAATTCTAAATCATCCTTTATAAGCCAAACACTCTTGAGGCTAAGTCATCACTCTTAACTAGTACTAAAAATCAGCAATTAGAAGCTCATATTGCATCCTCACCATCACCATGACTAAAGCACTTAGCAACAACTCTTCAACCAAAGGTTCATCCAAAAGGAATGGTTATATGATTCATGAGATTTCATCCACCGAATCATCTCCCGTAAGAGATAACAATGCTAGAATCCCACCTCAACAAACTCATTCAACAATTGCTAAGAAAACCGCAAGAATTAGCATTAAACCTTTTGGGTTAGAAAAGGGGCTCTAAACCAAACATAGCTAGCTCTAGCAAGCTGTCTAAGCCTTCATTCATAGAGCATGGACTACACTCTTTCACCGAGCCTATCCCTCACCCAAATCTCTATTCATTAGAGCATTCACCACCAAGAACCTCCCAATCACCAACTTTCTCATTAAATAGGGAACCACCTACAACACCATCAAGTCCATCATTGGAAACAAGGGACCACCAAGGACTTGATCATATGGAGGAATTTCCATTACCACCACCCTCATTTTTAGTAGAACCTCATCCTACATCTCTCAATGAAACCCCACCATCATTCGTAAAGCCTCCTCAAAACATCCAATTTCCTCCGGTTCCAAATCAAGACAATAATTGCTCAAATTGTCTAATCACCCAAGGACTTGTTCAAGAAGTATGAAATGAGTTACATTTCATGTTTAATCATCTTCTTGAAAGATTGGGCCAAATCAACAAGTCTACTCATTCTTAGACTCAAGCACATTGTTGCTTCTTAAGTTTTAGTAACTTACTAGTATTAGTAGATTAAGTATTACGTGGCTAAGTCATTCTCTTATTTTTAGAGATTTGTTGATTATCTATTATATTTTATTGAATGATAGTTTATATGCCATATTGGTTTGAGAATATGTGTGTTGCTTGAATATCCATCTCACTTTGATGTTTCCATTATTTGTTATATCATCATTGTTGTATTCTGTCATCAGATAGACGGATCCCTTGAAATTACCTAGACGGATCCCTCCAAGGAGGGAACCGTGGGATCCGTGCAACAGAAGACAAATTTTCTATTAACTTGAGTCATATTTGCAGGAAATTATGCACTATATACTTGTTTTATAACTTGTGTTTTGTAGATTTTCAAAATACACATGAAGACTTTGACACCCTAAGCTAGGGGGAGCTTTGTGTCAAACCATACATTGCAAAATCATTTGCAATACAATCCTTATATGGATTACATTTCGTTACATCCCTTTGCAAAGTTGCAATCATTAAGAGGGAGCATTTTCGTCACAAGGACGAAACCATTTGCAAACAAAGTTGCAATGCATTAGCTTATTAGTTTTTATTTACTTGACACCCTCACAAAGGGATGGACTCGTCAAGGGGGAGTTAAGACGAGAACTATTCCCGTCACTTGCTCTCTTTACATTTTTTTCTCTTTTACATGTTTTTCTTAAAACAATGTGTTAGTTTTGTTGGAATCACTCCTAAACAGTATTTCAAGTATTTATATTTCATATGTAATAGGTAGCTTTATTATGGCCTTTATGTTTGTTTAAGGTCAAGCTTATGTAGAAGGCCCATAAGCTTGATCCAAGCCCAATAAGGAATAGGGAAGGAGAGGGAGTGTTGCCCTAGCTCCTTGCCTATATAAACTCTTGTAAACCCTCATTTGAGGGTTGGTTGTTCAAGTTTTCTTTTCACATACTCTCTACGCCTAAACCGTCTTTAGTATAACGTGTGTGTGTGTGTGATACTTGTTCATCCGCCTTTATCTCTTCTCTTATAACTTGTGTTTGTAAAACTAGTGACCTAACAGTGGTATCAATCGCCAAATAGTTGGGTGTACTCGTTTGTTTTTGAAGTTTTAGTTTTGGTTCTTACGGCGTAAAGATAATGCATCTTTGGTTA
Organism: Chrysanthemum lavandulifolium; assembly: GCA_022545495.1. Classification (NCBI taxonomy): domain Eukaryota; kingdom Viridiplantae; phylum Streptophyta; class Magnoliopsida; order Asterales; family Asteraceae; genus Chrysanthemum; species Chrysanthemum lavandulifolium. Next base: position 176,676,351 of record CM040242.1, on the reverse strand, counting down.
TCTTAAAAACTCGTTTTTACACTTTTTAATCCAAGATTCTTGTACTTTCAATGTTTTGAGGTGTTAAAATACTTGTTTTAGCAAAAGTTTCAAACTTTACGCGATGGATTTACGTTTTAAGCTTGTTTTTGTTAGTGGGTGTCGTTCTACGCCGTAACCGTCTAGCGCTTTTGGTACATCAAATTTCACATTTTGTGTTCTTTTGGTACTATTGAAGCTATTCCATAACAAAAAGCGGTTTAGAAACACATTTGGGCATAATCAAAGTTACGAGTAATCCTCGCGTATCAAAACCCTAATATTACGCGTAAGATTTTCCTTGGTTTGATCTTCAATTTTACGGTTTATTCCGTGTTTTCTTACTTGGATAAGTCCGAAAATACGTCGACTTTGGATATCTTTTGCCTTTGTGAAGTGTAAAAAGATCATTTGAGCAAAACCCTAAAATTACGCATAAGCATAAGCTTACGGCGTAGAAATTCTACGATAAGATTCACTTTACGCGTAAACTTAGGTCTCGCATAAGGTAATCCCACGCCTAACTTTCACGCCTAACTTTTGTCTACGCATAAATTTAGTGTTTTTCCTACTTCTGCGTAGCTAAAACCTACGCCAGAACTCCTCATTGTTACGCGTAACTTTTGGTGTTTTACGCATAAGTGCTACTTGGTTCTTGTCTTTTCTCGCCTAAGGACACTTCATCAACAACGGTTCATTCGACTACAAAGATCCAATTTTACCACACAAGTTCATCATCATGTCTCAACCACCATACTCTAACTATTTCCCTCACACTTATAATCATCAACAACAACAACAATTAACTCCACAACATCAACAATGGAATCAACAACAAGCTATTTATCAACAACAATTTAATCAGCAACATACTCCACAACTTGGTGCAATTCCACAACCACAAATGGTTCAACCATCACCAAGTCTTCAAGTTCTACCCTACACAAACGATTTCAATCAACATCCATCACGAAGCACTATGAAGGAACCCACTTGGTTTGCAAAGATGTGTGAAGCTTTAAGCAGCCAACAATCAATTCATGAAGTTGGATCACTTGATAGACCTCCAATGCTCACTCCAGGAAACTACGATCAATGGGTGATAAGGTTCTTTAGGTTTTGTGATCTGAAGAAGCCACATGGAAAGTTCTTAAAGAAGGTTATCTTGGAAGGTCCATTTGAGATGCCTCTTGTCATTGTGCCCGGAGATCCAGCTGGCATTGCTCCACCAAGAGATGAACAAACCAACATTGCTCTTGTTGCGATTTAAATCTCTGAACTTCTACACTATGAAGTGATGAACTTGCAATGGAATACATCCTCTTAGGATTACCAAACCCAATTCTTCGTAGTGTTGATGCTCAAAAGATCGCACAAAAATGTGGGATCATATTCGTCTTCTTATTGAAGGATCATGCTCAATCGGAGGATTTGGAATCAAAATTTACTTGGCTTATGAACACTTCATGATTGAACACGGAGAGACACTAGAGTCCTATCATCATCGATTTTCGGATATCATCAATGATTTGGATAAACACAACATCATCATGCCAAGAATTGCGATGAATACTAAGTTCCCGAGTAGTCTTGGTCGAGAATGGGAGAAGTATGTCATTTTTCTCCGTCGGCGAAGAATATGCATCATTCTACTTATGGATTGTTGTACGATTACTTGAAGCCTCATGAAAAGGAAGTTGATCGGAAAGGATTCTCCGTGCTCAAATTGCTAAGCAGTCACAACCGGACAATCAACAACTTGCCTTGTATGCTCAATGAATTATCCTCTCGACCAAAGAACTCAACCAACTGCTTCAAACACGCCTTCACGGCCACAACCTCAACAAAATCAATTGGTTCCATACAACAACAATGCTCAAGCATATGTCGTTGAAGCGGCGAGGAAGCAGATCCGTTGAAGCATTGCAACAAGGATTTGTGATGATTGCTAATGCTTTTGGCGTTACACCAACAAATCCAACAATCGTATTCGTTCTCATCTAACACACGGACTCAAGTTGTTGTGAACAATGGACGTGTTGAAGTTGAAATCGTGATTATGGTCGTCGGATGGGCGGTGGTCAAGGGTTTAATGTCGTGGTAGGAATAACAATGAGCTCAAGTGGTGGAGCAGAAATGCTCGTAATCGGTTAAATGGTCTTCGATGCTACAACCGCAATGAGAAGGACACACGCTAATGCATGCCTAAAGCCAAGGACTAGGCGCGTGCTTATTTCAAAGAGGCCTTACTTTTGGCTCTTAAGGATGAAGTCGGTGGATCTCTTACGGACAAAAACGAGCTTTATGGCGAATGCGGAGACTCGAGATGATGATATGGAGGACTTGCGAGCTAATCATTATTATGTTGATGGCTATATGCATGAGTTTGCATATGAGTAATCTGAGGCCAGTGTATGACACCGATGGCTTGTCTCAGTGCCGAACAAACCATCATCATATCTCGAACTAATATCTCCGCCAATATCTCGAATCCGCACGGATCGGGCTATTCAAAATGAGTCTTCTACATCTTCTTGATGATTTTCAAGTTAACCACAGTGGTTACATTTGACGATCAAGATGACCTTATGGTTTCCTTGATAATCAAATTGACTCCGTGGTCGCATGCCGAGGATCTAAAGAATGATCATGTTGAGACTCACGTTGAACAAGATGATCTGTTGCCTCATCCGGATTTTGCTCGGTTAATTCAAGACCATAAAATCAAAATGGAGGAATGTTATGCATTAAATCAATCCTTAAAAGAAAAAATGCCTTTATTAACCAAGGATTTTGAATGCTTACAAATGCAACTCAACTTTTCAAAACTCAAGAAAACCGTGAAAAAGGTTTTGAAGCCGCTTTGCAAAATCTCATCAAACGAAAAATATTTAGAGGCGGATCGTGATCTAGCCGCCTCGAAGAATGCTTTGTTGTGCGAATTAGAACAAGCGAAACACGAACATAAAAACAAATTAACGCTCTCACCTTGGAAAATCAAAAGCTAAAGGTGAGTTGTTAAATTGTCAAAAAACATTCTCCGTATACAAAAGCATTCAACGAATCGGTAGATGACCTTGAAGAAATTCTCGACTTGCAAAACAAACTTAAAGAGTTTAAAACTATTGTTTACAAACATGGTGAATCCGTAATGACTATTGAAAAGTTTACCTTAAAACCCAATCCAAAAGGATATGGAAAAATCTAGGCGATTACAAACCAAAGCTTTCACTAAAAACATTCAAACCAACTCACGAAGTTTCCAAAGGTAATACAAAATTGATATCTTGTCATGAGTGTTGTTGAATATCATCGTCAAGAGGAATTAGATGCGAAGAAGCGAGTCGATCAAAATTAAAAACGTTGTTTACAACAAACCTTTTAATTATAAACACGCGGTCACTTTCGTCACACCAACGGATTCTTCTAACACACCAGGGTTATCATCAAAACACCGAGTCTTCTAATGTTAATCCCAAAATGAATTTGCACAAACTTATGGTCCTTTACCTTCCATTAGTGAAGTAAACTCAAAACACGAAAATCGAAAAATCCTTGATATTTGACATTTTCATGGTGACCTCAAATTTTACAACATGAGATAGAATATCGATCACGAAATCAAAGTTGAACATTTTCAATCGCCTCCGCGCGAGAACAAAGAGACATCTTCGGAAAAATCTTTACCTAATGTTAAAAACTTGAAAAGTTGTGCAATTGCACAGGAAAAGGATTTTCATAAGAACTTGGGGTAATGAAAACGTTTTCGAAAGCGAAACATCTATATCGAACACAAAACGCAAAAAGAAACTATTGAGAAAAGATGTCGATCGACTCTTGGAAGATGTTATCATCTTGATATCCATAATGTTGTGTTACTTCATGCCTTGCCATTTGCATCGATTATATCTCTGCGATATTGTTGAAGCTGTTATTCTTGTTGAGAACACCGATAATGTGCTTCGGATCGAGTCTTTAAAAGGCGAAAATAAACGATTACACACGAAATTTACAATGCAAAGCGTCGTCTTCATTGGTGTGAAAAAGATATTCACAACCATCAACTTAGTTTTCAAAGAAAATCGCTCAATTGAGTGCAAAATCTTACGATCCTAAAATTGAGCAAGCTGGATGATCAAAGCGTGTCTTTGAAAAGTCAAATCTCAAAATATGAACAAGAACTTTTAAAAGTTAAGCAGGGAATATGGTGTCATATTTGATTTACTCAAAAGACTCGAGATGAAGCATCAAACGAACTTGATCACTATCTTGCTCACACTAGAGAAGTTATGAATTTTCTTTGGTAATATTAGTTACGAAAATCAAGATTTGATTCACACCATCTCTAAGTTACGGAAATGTTAGGAAAGTATGAACAACTTCCGCCATCGTGATTAAGAGATTAGCACCAGTCACACTTAGTAATCGTGAACCTAGAATTCCCACTCGAATCACAAGTTGCTAATGTGTTTCCCTCTCGAAGCAGAATAGTTGCATCTTTTCCAAGCGTCCGCACTTCCGACCTAGGGCACTCAATTGAAGAATAGGAAGTTGCGACCTAAGAAAAGATCAATAAGGAATGCTAAAGTGAAGAACACCCTAGGACTACGAATATAAATCATGTTGCTTCCACTATAGATGTTACGTCGGCAAATGTAATAGAAATAGTGATGTAACTAATGCTAAACCGTTAAGTACTTTTGATATTGATCGATGCACCTTGTGTTATTTGTCGAAAGAGTATGAATTCGATTGTCATGACAAATGTGTTGCTAAAGCTATAATCTCTCGATTACGGGATCCTAAGAATCGAATACTCTATGCCCACTAATCATTCTAAGTCGTGTGCTTGGTAAACCCCTTCTTTAGATTCTAAGGCAACCATTGCTATCATAGTAGCTCACCTTCACCTCCTAAGAATGTAGTACCACCTAGTGTTTTCACAAAGACAAAAGCAAAGAGTAGTTATAGATGGCGAAATGGATATATAACACACTAGGATTTAAATGGATGCCTAAAATTCTCAATGTGTGTATGTCTAACATACGCCTTGGAACCCTCTAACATTTCGGGTTCCACATCTACTTCTATTCCATCCGTGTAAAATGCATGCGTATGTAATGCGGTGTCTGATCATTCTCTGATTGTTGATAGCGGATGTTCCCGACACATGACAGCAACCTTAAGCTGTTATCAAACTTTATTGCAAAGTTCATTGGCCTTGTCAGTTAGGAACGATCACCCACCATCATGGGCTCGGAGATTATGTTAATGGAAACATCGAAATCGTGAGGTTTTCTATGTGGAAGGCCTCGGTCACAACTGTTTTCGATGGGTCAATTTTGTGATGGAGATTTGGAGGTTGCTTTCGGGAGAAAACTTGTTTCATTCGTGATCTACAAGGAAATGACCTTATGTGCGGCTCGCGTAATTCTAGTCTCTACACTATCTCTATGCAAGACATGGTTGCTTCTCTCCCATCCGCTTACTTTCTAAGGCAACATCAACAAAATCACAGCTATGGCACCGTCGTCTCTCACATCTAAACTTTCAAACCATCACCAACCTTGCTCGACACAAACTAGTTGAAGGACTCCCGATTCCGGTATTCAAAGATCACCTTTGCTCGACTGTGAACAAGGAAAAGCACTGCTCATTTTCCTTCAAAGGTGGAACACGACTCTCGGCGTGTGCTTCATCTTCTTCACATGGTTTGTGTGGCCCGATCGCGCGTGCAAGCGATCAATGGCAAGCGCTACATCTTAGTAATTGTTGATGACTACTCACGATGGACTTGGGTCTACTTCCTTCGTAGCAAAGACCAAGCTCCACAACCCATCATCACCTTTCTCACAAAAATACGAGTTCGACTCCGCAACACCGTCGGGATCATCGAGCAGATAAAGGCCCGAATTTGTTAACAAAACCCTTCATGAATTTTATGAGAAAGTGGGAATTGAAAGATCAAACATCTATTTCACGTACACACGAACAAAGCGGAGTTGTTGAAAGACGAAACCGAGCGTTAGTGGAAGCTGCAAGAACAATGTTAATCAATGCTAAACTTCCAGTTACTTATGGGAAGAAGATGTATCTCATCGCATGCTATACTCAAAACCGTTCTATGATCACAAAGCATACAACAAAACACCTTTAGAGCTTGTCCGCAACTATAAACCGAACCTCAAACACTTTCATGTATTTGGATCCCTTTGCTATCCGAATAATGATCGTGATGATTTTGGAAAGCTCAAAGCCAAAGGCGATATTGGAGTCTTTATTGGATCTGTGACAATTCTAAAGGTTTCTCGAATGCGGAATCGTCGAACTAAGGAGGTAATGGAAGCGATTCATGCTCATTTCGATGAACTCACGGAAATGGCTTCCGAGTATAACAGACTTAGAACCGGTCACAACCGTTTAAACTTCCTCAACCCCATCATCGGTGAAGAAAGCCCTCGCCTAACTCATCAACAAATGGAAAGGTTATTTGCTCCTACGCTCGTGGACGATATTGATGAGCGTGCTCTCGTGTATCCATTTGCTTCCATTGCACAACCCGATAATATTCTTATACCGATACACTGCTACAACAACTCTCGTTGAAGATGCACCACACGATTGACTCCAACACAACAGCTGAACACACCGCTTCCAACAATGATGAACCGAGTTGATGATATTACGAATGAAGTACCCCACCGCAGATTTTGATCCAAATCGTTCTTCAACCCGTTTGCTAATGAGGCTAGCGCACGGATGTCGCGGAATCTTCAACAAACCATTTGAACCCTCGAATCTGCACAATGTATACCAACATCAACCCTCTACACATAGATGGACAAAAGACCATCCTCGGCTAACATTATTGGCAACCCGAATCAACCCGGTCGTTCACGAGACAACGTCTTCACTCGACGGTGAACATTGCATTTATGCACTCACATCTGCCAATCGAACCTAAAACATTAAAGATGCAATGACTAAAGACAATGGATTGAATCCATGCGGGAAGAACTCAACCAATTCAAGCGTCTTGAAGTATGGGGCGGTTGAAAGACCAACGGGTCTCGTCATTGGTCTAAAATGGATTTGGAAAAACAAATTGGATCTTGAAGGGCGTCATCCGAAACAAGTCACGTCTAGTTGCTAAGGGTTATCGTCGGGAAGAGGAATAGACTTTGAAGAATCTTTTGCTCCGGTTGCTCGTCTTGAGGTCGTTCGGATATTTCTCGCGTTCGCGGCTCATATGAACATGACGGTCTATCGATGGATGTCAAAGCGGCGTTTCTCAATGGGCGACTTAAAAAACGGTCTATGTCACCCAACGGATGGATTCGTTGATCCCGAGTTCCGAACCATGTCTACAAACCGAACAAAGCTCTTTATGGTCTCAAACAAGCCCCTCGGGCATGGTGCGATAAGCTATCATCTTTCCTCATTGCCAATAATTTCACCAAAGGCTCGGTTGACCCAACTCTTTTATACAATATCACGGGCACACATCTTAATTGTTCAAATTTACGTGGATGACATCATTTTGGGTCTACACATAAAAGTTTTCAATCGCTTTTGCAAAACTAATGAAGAAAAATTTTGAAATGTCCATGATGGGTGAACTTACGTTCTTTTTAGGACCGCAAGTTCATCAATCACCCGTAGGTATTTTTCTCGAGTCGGTCCAAATATGCCCTTGAATTGTTAAACAAATTTGGAATGAAAACTGTGATACTTATGCCACACCAATGACTCATACCAAGAAGCTAGATCTTTGATTTACATGGGAAATTAGTTGACCCCACCAAATACCGAAGTATTATTGGGTCCCTCATGTATCTAACAACAGCGACACGATATTGTCTTTTGGTTTATCTATGCTCCCGTTATCGATCGCGACTAACCGAAACCCACCTCTCGAGGCTAAACGAATCCTCCGATACATCAAGGGAACCATTAATTTGGGGATCCGGTATCCGAAGGATTCGGTTTTGAACTAATCGCTTTTTCAGACGGCGACCACGCGGGATGCTTAGACTCGAGGAAAAGTACTTGTGAGCTCTACAATTTCTTGGTGATAAGCGGTGTCTTGGCAATCAAAGAAGCGGATTGTACATCACCGCCATCAACCAAAGCGAGAATATGTAGCCATGTCCGCGTGTGTGCTCAAGTCATTTGGATGAGAACACAACTCAAAGACTATGGTTACGTGTTGTGATGAATCCTCGATGTATCTGCGACAATCGAGTGCCATTGCAATCTCGTGCAACTCGATTCGAGACTCGAAATCAAAGCACATCGATCTACGCTATCATTTCATCAAGGACCACGTGGAGCAGTGGTACCGTTGAATTATATTTTGTGGTACTTGAATACCAATTGGCGGATCGCTCACCAAAGCCTTGCCTCGCTAGGTTTAATGAGTTGGTCCACCGAATTGGTATGAGGTGTTTGACTCAAGAGGAATTGGATAACCTCTTAAAACAGTCTTAAAACTTGTCAAACACCAAAACATCTTTTGTAAATAAATTTTCAAAAACAAAATACAAAAATATAAAATCCGATAAAACAACAAAAATATTCTCCTAATCTATCTTTCTTTCAACATGGCAAGTACATTTCTTCAACACTTTAATCTCTCAAAATTCGATATTTTCCGATCAAGTGTTGAGGGGAGAAATAATCTATTAACTTGTTTCAAAACATCTGTACTTGCATGTTATCACATCTCGGTTGATTCTGTTACAAATGGTGGTACATTTTCTGGTTCAAAGACACTCCTCGGACTTAAATTAATAACCTTTCATTATTTTCTCAAGTCGAGGGGGAGTGTCGTCATGTTTCTTTCCTAAAATCTTCGTTTGGTAACCAAAATGGAAGTTAAATGGCTTGGTTTGTAAATGGAAAAGGTGGAGGGACTAAAACTGCCAAAAGCTTAAAGTTATTTTTAATAAAAACACCTCCACTTAACTCTTATCCTTCACATTTAATACACCAAACCTAACAAGATCCTACGCCTATAATTCATCATATCCGTATTTGATCATCATTCGTAAGTAGATT